>JANAVB010042620.1:2643864-3183495 GCA_029216955.1 Iris pallida | reverse complement strand
TCCGGCTAGGCTGATAGAATTCTCGATGGCCGATTATGATGTGGTCTTAGGGATGGATGGTTGAGGGACCAGTATGCTAGGATAGACTGCCATATGGCAGAGTTGTTTTTAGCATTCCAGGCGAGCCGGAGTTCTCCTTTTCTCGAGGCGAAGTGGAACCTTCTCCTCCAGTATTGCGGATGGCCGTAGCAGCAGTGCAGTTACCCGAATAGTCGAGGAATTTCCAGACGTTTTCCCGGAAAGAGCTTTCGGGGATGCCGCCAGAACGGGAGATCAAGTTCACTATCGACTTGATTCCCGGGACAGCACCAGTCAGAGAGAGTCTACAGGATGGCGCCGTCGTCAGAATTGGAGGTATTGTACAAGATGATTGAAAAACTCCGGACAAGGGATTCATTCATGCTAGTGGATCGCCTGGGGAGCCCCGATGCTTCTGGTAAAAAAGAAGGATGGTACGTCCAGATTGTGTGTTGACTATCGTACCTTGAATCAGTAACAATCAAGAACAGATATCCCCTCCCTAGGATAGATGACTTGTTTGATCAACTCAAGGGAGCGGCAGTATTCTCAAAGATTGATTTGCGGTCAGGGTACCACCAGATCAGAGTCAGGGAGCAGGACATCCCGAAGACAGCTTTCCGATCTAGATATGGGCATTGGGAGTTCCTTGTTATGGCCTTTGGAGCAACCAATACGCCGACGGTATTCATGGACCTCATGAATCGTATCTTCATGCCTTATTTGGATCAGTTCGTGATCGTGTTCATATATGATATCCTGGTCTACAGTAAGAATGAAGTGAAGCATGAGCAGCATCTTAGAATTATCCTCCAGATTCTTCGAGAACACCAGTTGTATGCCAAGTTTAGTAAATGTGAGTTTTGGCTCGATCGTATTTCATACTTGGGTCATATCATCACCAAGGGTGGAGTGGAAGTGGATCCCCAGAAGATAGTGGCTATCGAAACCTGGCCAGTGCCCCGTACAGTTGCAGAAGTTCGCAGTTTTCTTGGATTAGCCGGCTATTACCGGAGATTTATTTCGAACTTTGCTCGGATTTCAGTGCCATTGACGCAGTTGACCCGCAAGGATGTGCAGTTTGCTTGGACAGCAGAGTGTCAGGAATCTTTTGAGAAGCTGAAGCGAGGCTTGATGACGGCACCCGTCCTCACCCTTCCAGATGGGACTGGAGGATTTTCAGTATACTGTGATGCTTCAGGCAAGGGTTTAGGATGTGTTTTGATGCAACATGGGAAGGTAATAGCTTATGCATCACGTCAACTTCGTAATCATGAGAGGAATTACCCAACCCATGACTTGGAGCTGGCAGCTGTAGTGTTTGCACTTAAGTTGTGGAGGCACTACTTGTATGGAGATAGGGTGGAGATATTCACCGACTACAAGAGTATGAAGTATGTTTTCACCCAGAAGGACCTTAACATGCATCAGAGAAGATGGCTAGAGCTACTTGTGGATTATGATGTCAACCTGCAGTATCACCCTGGGAAGGCCAACGTGGTGGCAGATGCATTAAGTAGAAGAGCCAGAGTTTACCTTCTGACAGCGCAACCAGAGTTGCTAGCAGATCTTCAGAAGATGGGTATAGAAGTTGTCCTTCCTACCAATGTAGCATTGATGGCCAGCATACAAGTACAGTCCAGTATAGTTGAGAGGATCAAGATAGCTCAGTCCTCTGATTCTAAGCTTCAGCAGCTTAGAGCAGAATGTGAAGCAGGACGACGACCAGAATTATGCGTTCATGAAGATGGTACACTTCGACATGGTAAGCGTCTTTGTGTACCCAGTGGAGATATCAGACAGGAGGTGATGGCGGAAGCCCACAGTTCTCAGTATTCAATTCATCCCGGTGGCACGAAGATGTACCGAGATATCCGTCAACACTTTTGGTGGAATGGCATGAAGAGGGAGATAGCTCGATTTGTCTCTCGGTGTTTGGTTTGCCAACAAGTCAAGGCTGAACACCAGAGGCCAGCTGGACTTCTTCAGCCCTTGCCAATTCCCGAATGAAAGTGGGAGCATATAACCATGGACTTCGTGACTGGATTACCTAGATCCCCAGCCGGTAGAAATGCTATTTGGGTTATAGTTGACAGGCTCACGAAGGTGGCTCACTTTCTCCCGTTCAGAGTGGGTCAGTCGACCGCTCAGCTAGCGGAGATGTATCTTCGACAGATTGTTAGATTCCACGGTGTACCAGTCAGTATCACCTCGGACCGGGATTCGAGATTCACGTCACACTTTTGGCGTAGCTTGCAAGAAAGTTTGGGAACTCGCCTCCAGTTCAGCTCAGCATATCACCCGCAGACAGATGGTCAGTCAGAGCGCACGATCCAGACTCTTGAAGATATGTTGAGATCTTGTATACTCGACTTCGGTGGTTCGTGGGAAGATCACCTGGACCTGGTGGAGTTCTCTTACAACAATAGTTTCCAAGCCAGTATCCAGATGGCTCCGTTCGAGGCACTGTATGGAAGAAAGTGCAGATCTCCACTAGCATGGGACGATGTGGGAGAGAGGCAGATGCTTGGTCCAGAGATGATCGCTCAGACGGTTGAAGTGGTCAGGAGAGTTAGAGATCATCTTCGCGTTGCACAAGATCGTCAGCGCCATTGGGCCGATTCTCATCGACGTCCCCTTGAATTTTCGGTCGACGACCATGTATTCCTGAGGATCTCGCCTAACCGTGGCGTCATTCGTTTCGGCGTACGGGGAAAGCTTAGTCCTAGGTATATAGGGCCGTTCGATATTCTGGAGCGAGTAGGAGACGTATCCTATCGTCTCGCTCTTCCACCGTCTCTGAGTGAGGTGCATGACATGTTCCACGTATCCCAACTACGACGGTATATCCCGGACCCGAGCCACATCCTAGACCATTCGGAATTGGTTGTTGGTACCAACCTTTCGTATGAGGAGAGGCCCGTATCCATATTGGACCAAAGAGAGAAGATACTCAAGAACAAGACTATCAAGTTAGTCCGTGTTGCTTGGGGTCATCACTCTTTGGGAGAGTCAACGTGGGAGCGTGAGGATGATATCCGATCGCGATATCCCGACCTATTTGACTCATGAGGTATAATATCTTTCCTATTTCTCATGTCTTCGATCCCTTGCTTGTACAAAAAAAAATTGCTTGATTGCTTGACTAGTATAGCTTGCCTATGAGTAGTATAGCTTGTCCTTGCAATCACTAGCCACTTGATTAAATTCCGAGGACGGAATTCTTTTAAGGTGGGTAGAGTTGTAATGGCCATTTTCGTATTACGTATTTTGAATACGTGTACGTATTTAGACCCGTATTACAAGCTTAATTTATTTTGGCATTTTCTTGATTGGTTTACCTTGACTTTGTTCGGCTTGGTTTTGTATGGTTCGGTTCTTTTATATATATATGAACCAAACCACTCCCACCTACCACATTCAATAAATATCCCACCTACCACCACCAATCTCAATAAATATCCCACTAGCATTTCTCTCTCTTCATTACTTCTTCTTCCCCACCATTACTTCTTCAACCACCAGGGAGAGAGAGAGTGGGAGAGCTTAGGCAAGTGCACCTTGCTTCATAGAGGAAGTCCATTTTTATTGTTCTATTGTCTTCCTCATGTGTTTTTAAACCACTTTAGTACTTGTCATTTTTCATTTCTATGGTTAAATTTCGTAGATCTAGCTTTGTGGTATTTTTGGTTTCCAGGACTTTTGATCCATCACACTTGCATATTTTGCTAAGTTGATGATACCATGATTGCAGAGAAGTTCGTTAGGTCCAATTTGTCCTATGGAATGTTGCTGAGCCGCATGGACATTTTGGCACTCAGCCGCATGAAGTAAGAAACATTTAATGCATATAGCCGCATGCCTATGGTCAACGTATTGTATTAATGCATGCATGCCAACATTTTAGCTTTAGCCACATGTCAAATCAATGCATTAGTGCACGGTATTAAATGCATTAATAATAAAAGCATTCACGTGCCTAGGGCAATTAATGCCTTAGCACAAGAATGTACTAGCCTGTGCATTTGCTTGGAATACCAAGCAGAGCCGCATATGGCCATCCCAGCAAAGTGAGCCGCATGTATGTTATAATTAAAAACACTTTCTTGGAAGGCCAGCCGCATAGCATTTGCTTTAAATACTTTTAGCACCCTATATTTGTTGTATTATTTAATGCATTCAGCATTAGGCTTACCTTGCCAAACTAACTTGGCCGCATGAGAATTTCTAAGGGGAGCCGTATAGCAGCATGCAACTATTTGCATGGCGTAACATCTTGGCCAAACTCTCTTCATACATTTCATTAATGCACGTATGCTTATATAAAATCCCTCAGCCGCATAAGAAATTGTGCAATTAAATAGTGCATGCAAGGCAGGCATGCTAACCCTTCAGTAGTAGCCGCATGCATCACATTTGTGAGCATTATGATGCATGTGAGCCGCAGAGCATCAGCCGCAGGGCACTATAAAAAAAAGAGCATAATAATAAAACATGTGAGCCGCAGAGCATAGCCTTAACACATTTGCATAAGCATTAATTTAATGCTTTGGAAGAATCAATTGCTTCCATTCGTAAGCATTGTTTTAATGCTTGGCTGAAGCATTCCCAAGCATTATTTTAATGCTTTGGATGTTAATGCTATGGATGAATCATTTGTAAGCATTCATAAGCATTTCTTTATGCTTTCGTAAGCATTATGCTTTGGCTGGAAGCTTAAGCAAATGCTTAAACATTATTTAATGCCTTGATTTAATCATTTGCTTTGGCAATATTTTAGCACATGCATTAATGCATTATATTAAGCACTTTTGCATGACATTTATTTTAGTGCGTTAATACATTAATGCATTAACTTAAGTATTTTGCATGGCCTTGCACGCAAATGCTTGAAAACTCATATATTGGCCGTATACGGCCAATTCGGTTGCACGTCTGCTGATGCCATATTAAAATTAAGTGTGTTCCCTGACATGATGGTGACCCGTGGAGGTGCACTTTGGCATGACATGATAGTGGCCCGACGTGGCGTACTCCTAAACAGTAAGCAGGACATGACAAGATTGGATGGCCTGGACACCGTGGATGATTGCGTTTGTACAATTGAACCGGTAATGTTTGCATCATGTTTAGGACAGGAATTCCTGAGTACCACGGTCAGGGGTACCCACTATAAATGGCTAAGGCTAATAACTAGAATAATTCAGTAGTCATGAGAGATTTTTCCAGCTACAGGCGATCCCGTTATCCCGGCCACCATTGTGGGACTTGCAGCCTGCCGACGAGTAGGGCACAAGTCCAAACTCATTGATATATGGAAAGAACAATGTACTGCTTAATAAACTCAAGTCGCCTGGATAACCTGGATTAGCTGCAGGGCTTGTGGCTGGAAGAATATCTCACTGCATGTTGTGGCAAGCTAGTTAGCTAATGTAGAAAGCCGTAGGTACTGATTGGCCGGGATCGATTGTATGGTGTGGTTTCAGTGCTCGATTGTTGCAAGCTTGATCGCATGATTGTCACTCTTAGCAATAAAGATCAGAGGCTAAGTTCGGTTTAGGCGAAGGGTTACAACCCCGATCCTTGTTTGGTTTAAGGGTTGTAACCTGGCTTCCGGAACAGTTCTAAGTCCTCTTTTCGTTTATTGCCTTATTGTACCCCACGTCATGCTTGTAATATTTTACCTTACCAACAGGATTGAAGACGGAGTTCTATTCAGGTGAAGGGTTACAACCCCGGTCCTTGTTTGGTTTAAGGGTTGTGACCTGGCTACTTGAATGGTTCCCTCGTACTTCATTATGACTGTGGTTACCTATTTACTTTCAGTTCGTTTAACTGCTTATTATATTTTTTGATATGCTGGTTTTAGTTCTTAAGTGAAGCCTCCTTTGTGGCACTTGCTCTTTCTGGGATCTGACCCAGCTGGTTTTGTGTGGCCAGATTTCGGAGCTACCTCAGAGGATCCACCAACTTTCCAGCCTGATGGTGACCATCAGTCGTGACCAGGGCAATGAGTGGGTTTATTTTTGCTCTCCCACTCTATTGTAAAAATTATATTTTGAGGCGTTTAGCCGGCGAGCACCTGTTAGCTCGTATTACATACCTTATTATTGTCTGCCCATGGGCTGTAACATGATTGACAGATCCTAGGGTTGATCATGTATGACTAAACTCTTGCTAGTCCTCACATTTTGTAACGACTAGCTTCATGATCAGCTGGATATGTAGTGTTTGGGACACCTTATTATTGTATATTTCGTGATCTTACATCTTGTAACTTTACTTGTTTGCTTGAGATTGAGACAATTAGGCTTGTTATCGACCATAGGAGACTGATGGATTGTAGTTAAACCCTCATGTATCTAGACAGCCGTGACCGTATAGTGGGATGGATTTCATTTCATTTATACGTATCTGGCTATGTATGCCCCCGCTCTCCAGTATTCTGGTTCTGGGGCGTTACACCACTCCCAATAATGCTCTTCCCCATAAAACCCCACAACCGTTGATTCACCAAGATTAAATCCCACCACTCTTTATCTTGGCACAGTCAGCCCTAGGATTCAAAAACCTTTGTGTTTTGTATGATATATATATATATATATATATATATATATATATATATATATATATATATTTATATATATATATATATATATATATATATATAGACACACACACACACACACATATAATATATATTTATATATACATGCACACATATATAATATATATTTATGTGTACATACAAATACACACGTATATAGTATATATTTATATATATATTTTTTTTTTTTTTTTATATATATATATATATACACATATATGAGGATATATGTGTATAAATTGTAAATCACAATATAACAATTAAATATTACAAATATAATCCTTAATTACAATATTGGAATCTTAATTTATATAATAGGCTATATATAAAATAAACTTAAATAATTATACATATATATATTTATATAAAGCCTAAATTTTATATCAGGAATACAATCATATATATGCACATGTATATACCTATATAGCCTACATAAATTCCAAAATCCCAAATACATGTTTAAGGTAATATTCATTATAATTATCAAATAAAACATTATTGATTTTTTTATATAGCAGTTAATATATATATATATAAACCGGGTCACTTAAACGTCAAATAATATTAATAATGAATAGTTAAACTATTTATAAAATTTAGGTCACAACTTGGCTTGGTTTTCCTAGTTAAGACATCACTATGGCTCGGCCTTCCCTACCAGGGCTAATATACTAGTCAAAGCACGCCACTGTACTATCCGTGCCATGATTCCTAGTCGTCTGGTACTTCAAAACTCAACTATGGCTAAAGTCATCTACCGTAATAATTAACTAAATAATTATTGATAAAATTCTAAAAATCACCATTTAAATAAAATAAATAATAATAAAAATATTTCAAAATTTCTGGGAAGGGGAGCTACAATGTATGCTAATACTGTTACAAGGCCTGACATAGCTTTCGCTGGAGGAATACTGATTTATTTCACGAGCAACCCAGGCATTGAGCACTGGAAAGCTGTGAAACGGGTTATGAGATATCTCAAGAAGACTCAAACATATGCACTGTACTACATCCAAGATCTGCCGGTTGTGAAAGGCTTTAGTGATGCCTGCTGGTGCTCAGAAGTGGAGAGCGAGAGGTCCATAGGTGGATACATTTTCACAATGGATGGAGCTGCTATATCGTGGAAATCGAAGAAGCAGACTATGCTCTCGCGGTCATCCATGGAATCTAAGTTTCCTGCACTTGATACCGCAGTGGAGGAAGCAGAATAGCTTCAGAAGCTCATGTATGATCTTTCAGTGGTTGGGGCACAAATACGGGCGATACCGATATACTGCGACAACCAGGCGACTGCGGCGGTAGCATCAAATGACCTCTTCAACGGGAAGAAGAGGACTGTGCGGTTGAAGCACAGGGCAGTACACGATCTCATTAAGAGGGGTGTTATTACAGTAGTTGATGTTCGAAGTCAGGAGAACCTGGAAGATCCGTTCACCAAGGGCCTCAATCGCCAGATGGTCGATGACAGCTTGTAAAATGGGCTTGAAGGCATTCTGATATTGTATTATTACAATCCTACCATAAAGTTTTATGCTATTAGTTCAAAGAGAAATCTACTTGGCATCTAGCTTTTGGTTAATGGAAGGACAATTAATCGGAAGAATATCAGGAACAATGGGTACATGTCCTATTAGGTATAGAGAGATTACGGACCTACAACCACTGTTGTCTACTGTTGTTTTCTGTGAAAAACGGATCCTGTAGGAAGGTTGGCTTAAAAGCCTTAATGAGTTCTCAGGCAGAGTGAATGCCTGTTGTGCTTTACATGAAGCACGGTAGCACAATACTACAAGGAGTGAAACTTTATGCTACTGTGGGTGACTCCACCATAAGGTTCCCGAAAGAGGTAATGCCTCGGATGTATGAGGCAAGTCACAGCGACGTAGCAACGCAAATAGGCAGGTAGCCTAATATTGTATGTTGAAATAAAGAGAGGTGTAGTCAACACTACAAAGGGGAGGAGTTTCTCATGTTACGGTGGCATGACACCACGATGAGGTACCCAGTTAGGGATAAAGCCTCGGCCTTGCAAGCCATGTCGTTGTGGCGTAACACCGCAAGTGAGCCTAAGGCTTCATGCTGGATAGTATGGCACTACAAAGAGGCGGTGACCTCATGCTACAATAGTATGACACTACGATGAGGTTCCCGATACGGGGTCAGGCCTCAGCTTTAGGCTATGTCATAGCAGCATGGCACCGCAAGGGAAGCACAAAGCACATTATGCCATGTCTCTTTAATAAATAACTCACCTATAGTGTATGGAAAGAGATACCAGGCCGTCTTTTGAGGGTAAACTTGTAGACGCCCAAAATTATACACTAAAATCAGGCTGGCACATGGCCTTTAATGTGTAGCCAGAAGCACATGTAACTATATTATGTGAGTGGGAAGAATTTCAGCTATGGTGCATAATTCAAGGCTTAGTCCATTCTTGTATTATTGTTTGTTATTTGACCCATGCGGGAAGATTCAAGTCGTCAGTGACATCTCTCTTAATGCATGATGGACAGTTACTATGGGGAACACTCAAACCCATATATAGAGATATGTGGGAGATTGTTGGATTTTGGCCTTTTTTTGTTAGAAACTTTAGTCCCACATCGGTTAGGCCAAAAGAGTTGTATCTCTATATATTAGCTATGCTCTTTTAGAGATGCACATGTGGTGTGAAGGTGCTCATGGGTGTGCTTTGTGGGGGTATTTTTCTAATAGAAAAAAGGCTAAATCAACAATGAAGCATTCATGCTTGTTGCTCTAGGGAAATTTATTTCTATTGGAGCTAAGCCCCGTAGGGGCTTAGCGACTCGGACACGGACTCGGACTCGGACACGGACTCGGACACGGACTCAGACTCATGGGCTCGTGAGGCGTAATGTGGAATTTTGTTGGCGCACTTTGCACTTAGCACGTCAGCATCGTCGCTAGGCGCATAGTGTGCTTAAGTTGCGTTCGTTACGCGAGCCACTTGTGCTCATTGTGTGAGCCACTTGCGCTGCTAATTGGCGCGACTAAGTTGTGCGCCCAGTTGCGTGGACAAGTTGTACGACCAAGTGGGGTACCCAGTTGCGCGGCCAAGTTGCATGGACAAATGGCGCGTCTACTTGTACGGCCCAGAGGCGCGCTCAGTGGCGCACCAGTAGGCGCTGCCTGTTGGCGTACGGTTGGTGCAGGTTGCGCGGGGTGCGCAAGTGGCGCAGATGGCGCGCACTGTGCGCCCTTTGGCTCATGTCATGTCTGTGCACGATTGAGCAGTTACAGCATGTTCAGGACAATTTTTTTCACATCCCGAACATGTTGCTAACTGGGCGGTTACAGAGCGAGGCTATATAAGCTTCTCTGCTCTCTCTCTCTATATAGGTTCAGAATTCACATTAAGGTAGAAGTATTTTTTAGCACCATTCCTTACGTGTTTTCCATATAGTTTGAGAGTGAAGAGAAGCATTGCGTCAGCGCCACTTACTGCAGGAGTCCGTGCGCCTTCCGAGGAGTTAAAAGAGCAGAGTGTTCCAAAGTTCTCCGCCGAACTTACTGGTTCCTGGAAGCTATTCGTATAGGACGAATTAAGCTTTGAGCAACGGTGACCATTCACCCCAGTAGGCCGTTATCCATCTATCGCCTGTCATCTTATCTGTTGCTGTTTACATATCGATCCATACCTTCTTTTTAGAAGTGCTACTGTCGTTTGCTACTGATTACAAAATCTTTTTAGATTCTCGTAATCCAGAATCCTCCTAGGATCTCTGTTGTGTACCTTCTTTAAAGTGTTGCATTAAAACATTGTCTTTATAATTATTTTATTTTTTTCAGTTTTCTATCGAAAATTGTGCCTCGGTAATAACAAAAAAATCCAATCTTATATAGGCTTTCCATATATTAGAAATCCAATAAAATATATGGTCAAAGTAAAAAATGGCTATTAGCCTATTTTTGGAGATTTTTTTCGTATCTCCACCTCGACAAGGTTTTGCCACAAAATCGAGCCGATATACTTCTCCACCGCACAACATTTCTAAATCAGGCACTCGTCAATCCCGTCCCTAAGTGGTCCCAAGCAATACTTCTCCACTGACTCTGGAGAAGCTTCCATCTTCTTGTACACCCACTAGCAACCTATAGCTCAAATCTCATGTATAATCCTTGTAGAGAGATTTAATCTCTTCCTGCATAGCTACCAATGTAACGTTTCAGTCCTAAAATACTTAGGACTGAGTACGTCGACATGCCAGCTGCATACATACGAAGTAAACCCTAATATATGGATCCATCGTATGTATATATAAGCTGTAAAATGTAGTAAACCACGATACCAATCTCATCCATAATAAAGAAGGAAGAATTTATAAATCAACTCGTGAATTGTCATTTACAAATCGTTGGGCGGAGAAAAATCCACTACCAACTAAAAGGAAACAAAATACATAACAAATGTATTTGTCGAGCGATGCGAAGACGATCCAAGTGCAATCATCTCGAAGGAAGAGAGTAACGTATGAACTTGGCTAAGCACCTGCAAAAAGTCACAAAACACACCTGAAGAATTCACCAGGTCCTTAGAGGGGCATAACAAGATACATAAAAAATATGCCATATAAACTGAATATAAATGTGCCATAAAGTCACAAAGTAAAGGTAAAGTGTCCCAATCATAACACGGCCCAATATTCCATCATTGAAACAATAAACTACCCCTACAACCAAACAAGGACAAGGGGTAGTATACTATTCTACGATATGATATTGTCCCATGCCATGACTAGAATGCGGTGTGACATGGCATTAACCAAGGTCTCCGAATAATTCTAGTACGCAATTTAGAAGACATCTCGATGAATGGATAGGTGAAGGCTGACTCCCCCAGGATAAGGTAACGACTCACAACACGCACCCGTCAAGTACCAATACTATTAGCCGACATAACTCAAGGCTAGCGGCCTTGAGTTATGCCGACTGACTCCCCCAAGTACAAGGCAATAACTCACAACACGTACCCGTCAAGTACTAATAATATCAGCTAGCATAACTCAAGGCTAGCGGCCCACGTGACCCATCAATCCATATAGCTCGAGGCTAGTGGCCGTCGCGACACGATTATCGTAGTACGCAGTTACTACAGCTTTTGGTTTTGGGTAGCCCATACATCAAATTGTCTTCACCCTCCCAAGGGTCAATAATAAAAGGTAGTCCGCTAAGACTAGGTCCACATGCATATTAAAGGACAAGCAAGAAAATAACTGAAAGCAAAGCAAGTAAACTATAAAAAAGCAAGTCATGGATCCAACTGAAAATAAACAGAAAATAAATATGCAGTAATCAAATAAAGAAAAACATGCAACAAATTATAAACAGTATTAATGCAAGGTATCTTGCCTGGTGTGTTTCCTGTTGTGGTGCAATGTTCTGACAAGTCCCGAGGTGTCCAATAGCCGAGGTCCATACAACCGTGGTCTGAATTCACGAGGGAACAAGGACATGTGATAAGTGGTGGTCAACGACAATAATTGAAGGGAGTTTGTGGGGAAAATTACTTTTTAGAACATTTTTATACTATTTTCGAAACTGGTTTTTATTAGTCTAAAAATATACTTTCGCAATCATTTGTAAATACTAGAAATCCTTATATAAATTTGGTAATTATTTTTTGTTAGTAAAAATATTTCTTGAATACTTTGGATATATATAATTTGAAAAATACATTTTTATTAGTACGACATATGTCTAGAAAATAAATTGAAGAACAAAAATCATTTTTAGACTAGATTTTAAGTTCGTAAAATATACAAATGTTTGTAAAAAAACTAAATTTTCATTTGTCAAAATATTTATTATCTTTCTACTTAATAAAACAGAATAATATAATATGATAGAAGCATAATTGGTAATAATAATAATAATAATAATAATAATAATAATAATAATGTCAAACTAGTGCAGACTAAACAAAGCAACACCAACCACAATAACAAAAAAATAAAAAAAATATTAAAAAGTAAACAACATACAACAGTTGTACTGCTGATGTTCTCTTTTTAAAGAGATGACTCAAAGGAAAGAGAGAGAAGCATGGGTGAAAAGAAAAAAAAAATCAAAAATGGAAAATAGGAGGAGCGAGAGGGAGGCGATACTTACCAGGAGGAGGCGGAAGGAGGATGCAGGGAAGGAAGTCGGACCGGCTCCGGCGGCGGAGGTAGGCGCACCTGCAAGCGGCGGCAGAGGTGCGGCACGCGAGGCTCACCACGGGTGGGGAACAAAGGGGCGCCAGGGATGCGCTTCCCGAGTCCATGGTGGACGGTGCTCTGCTAAGGCACGCCGGCGGCGACAGTTAAAGGGGTGGTGTTTTTCTCTTTTTACTTGTGGTGGAGGTGGTGATGATTTCTGGTGATTGCGGTTGGGTCGTAGGTAACGGTGGCCACGGCCATGATTGGGTTATAGGTGATGTAATTTTGATGATGGCGGTGGTGACCATGGTTGGGTTTGTTGGTGTTTTTGCCTTTGGACTAGGAAAGATAGTCCCACATCGGCTACACCAAATGGTGAGTATATCAATATAATGTATTGCTTGTATTGAGGTATGCACATGAGGTATGGTGGGGCACACATATGTGTCATATGGGAGTATTTTCCTAGAAAAAAATGATTAATTCCAACAAAGATGTAAGTTAATTTTTGTTGTGCGGAGTCGGACTCGGACACGGACTCCAGGATGTCTCGTGCATGTACGGGAGTTTTCGGGGGGTAGGCACGAAATGGCACACTTATATGTTGATTGTGGGATGATCTAAAATATCAAACTCTGTTTTTGAGTATTGGTATTTTAGTCCCACATCGGATAGGAGAAGAGGTGAAGTCTCACTCTACTCTATAAATAGAGCCTCTTGGCCTCCTTTGATAGATGCACCAAAGAAGAGAGTTAAGGGAGTCCGTAAAGTCCATGGAGCCCGTTCAAGTCTCAAATATTGACTAACAAGCATTCCAGAAGTTCTCTTGAACTTGCTGGTTCCTGGAAGCGGATCGTATATAGGCGAATCTTGCTTTGAGCAACGGTGATCTTATCACCCCAGCAAAGCAGCCTTTTTCTTTCTTCTTTCCTTCTCTTCTTCTCTGATATAATCAGATACTTCTTGTGGGCTTTCATCGCTGCTGCTTCTAGCAACTCGATTTGTACCTTTCTAAAAGAAGCTCTACTTTTGTTTGCTATTGTAATGAAATCTCTTTAGATTTTTGTTACCCAGAATTCTTCAAGGATCTCTGTGGTGCACCTTCTTGAAGGATTTTTATGAAACGTTGTTACTATTGAGACAACTGTTTCATTTCTTTGTTTTCTATCAAAAATTATGCCTCGGGAACAACAATCTCAAAGCAAGATTAGAAGATAGAAAACTCTCTTGCTTCTCTCACCGATACCAGCTTTAACAAGTTGGAGATATTCGACGGAGAACATTTCCAAATCTGGAAGATGAAGGTCACCCTTAATCTTCAACTCGTGGACATAGACTATGTGTTGATTGAGGATGAACCGCCGATTTCAGAAGGAGGAACTGTAGATGCTACTGCTGCTGCACGCGTCAAGCAGGGAAAATAAAAGAGAGAAAACAACATCTGTAAACTGCTGTTTATCAATTCTATGGAAGACTCTCTGGCAGAGTCATATTCCAAGAAGGTGAAGGCCAAAGAGATCTGGGATTCTTTAGGTAAGCTATATGAAGATGATAAGAATAGGTCCAAAATCTTCATTGTCGAGAAGTACCACAAGTAGCTCTTCGAAGATGAGATGGCGATGCTACCTCAAGTGAAGGAATTTCTGAAGTTACGCCAGAAGTTGGATGACGAGAAGATGCCCCTCATCGACAAGTTTGTCGTTGGAAGGATAGTCTCAAAACTTTCTGCTGGTTGGAGCAACTTATATGCTAGAATGCATCGAAAGATGCTAGACATTAGCTTGGAAGTTCTTCTGCAAAAGATCCACGTTGAGAACGAAATGCGATCTCAACAGAAGATGGACTCTCTATCTCAACAACTGGCTAAGGCAAACTTGGTGCAGATAAGAGAGTTCAAGGGGAAGCAGAAGTCTTCTCATCACAAAAAGAAGGACTCCACTAATCTGAAAGTGAACGTTCCTTCGTTCAAGCAACAGAAGTCCAAGTCCCACATGGCTTGCTTTAACTGTGGTAAGAATGGCTACTACAAAGTGAGTACAAATCCAAGCCCAAACCAAAATAGCAGGTATGGCTAAACTTGGTTATTTTGATTACTTAACTTTGGTTGCTATTAATGTAAAGGTTGAGTTATCTAGCGTGGTAGCTGACTAGTGGTCTGACACTAGTGTATCTGACCACGTATGCTCTCGAAGGAGCTGTTCACCAAGGACGAGACGTGTTATGACGAAGGTCTCGATGGAGAATATTTACCTAGCAAAATATCTGAAGATCGAGACAGTGGTTATGAACCACCAACAAGGACACTGGAATCTATATTACATGTACCAGAGATTTCTGAAGAACCAATCTCAGGAAGTCTGTTATCTGATATAGACTTGAAAGATGGACATTCGTACTAGCCAGATGGTAATTTCTTGGCGAGGAACATGCTTCAAAAAGATGTTCGGTGCTGAAGGGATGTTCGAACCTCCACTGATGGCGATAAAGTTACTTTATTGAATGGACTGAGAGTTGTTCTATGATAGAAGCAGACTCAAGCTGTCCTACCGGGACCTTATCTTCAGAATGTGGGGGTAAGAAGGTAAAAGAATTTAAGGTCTGTGCAGATACAAGACTGTTAGAAAGCTGCTCAGACGATTGAACTAAAGTGCTGATCATTTGGAGTTAGTACACTCAGAAATTTGTTGACTTTTATCACTTCTCCATAGAGGCTGGTTCGAAGTGTTTCTCGAAGTGCATATTCGCATGACTTCTCAAGAAGAAGGATGCAGCATTCAAGTAGTTTAGAGACTTCAGGGCTGAAGCTGAACGTTAAACCGATCTAAAACTACTCAGAAGTGATCGAGATGTAGAGTATAGGTCTCATGAATTTGCATCGTTCTGCAAAGAGCATGGAATCATCAACAAGACTACTACTCCGTATTTTTCTCAATCTAACAGAGTAGCGGATAGGAAGAACAGAACATTGACTGAAATGATGAACTCAATGCTGCTAACTACGGGTCTTTCTAAATGCTACTGGGGAGAAGCTGCATTGACGGCCACTTTTTAGAGTACCGTATGCAACTTCGGACGTAACTTCTCATGAACTCTGGTTCAAAGTCAGACCTAACTTGAATGTCATTCGAGTATGGGGGTGTCTGGCTTATGTGAAGCTCCCAGATCTAAAGATTCAGAAGCAGGGGACAAGGGCTACGAAGACGATCTTCATGGAGTATGCCGAGAAGAGTGATACTCGGAGATTTCTTGAGATTGAGTCAAATCATATCATCGAATCTTGTGATGCTGAATATTTTGAAGACAAGTTTGTAAGGCACAAGAACATTGTTTTAACGAACATTTCGGTGAATGATGAAGGTGCAAAGGAGACTGAGATCTTCAATGAGCCAATTATCCAAGAAAAGACAATAATTGAACCATGACTCGCTGAGCTATCGTCAAAGCGAGCGAAGAGGCTGAAGAACTTCGGAGATAACTTCATCACCTATCATGTGGAAGCAGATCTGCTTACTTATGATGAGGCGATAAATACCAGAGATGCTATTTTTTGGAAGGAGGCAATAGACAATGAAATTGAATCAATCACCTCCAATAACACTTGGGTGTTGGTTGATCTACCTGAAGGAGCAAAACATATCGGATGCAAGTGGATCTTCAAGAAGAAGATGAAAAGCTGATGGAACCATTGACAAGTACAAGACTAGGCTAGTGGCTAGAGGGTTTTCTCAGAAGTAGGGGATCGACTACTTTGACACATATGCTCTAGTAGCTCGGATGACCTCCATCAGAATGTTGATTGCTCTCGCAGCATACATAATATGGTGCTACATCAGATGGATGTGAAAACGATATTTCTGAATGGCCAGTTGACCGAAGAGATCTACATACAACATCCAGAAGGGTTTGTCGTCAAAGGTCTTAAAGACAAAGTCTGTAAGTTGGTGAAATCTCAGTACAATTTAAAGCAAGCTTCCAAAATGTGGCATGAAAAGTTTGACAAAGTCATAAGGTCAAATGGCTACAGGGTCAGTAAACCAGATAAGTGTGTCTATACGAAGTTTGCTGACGGAAGAGGAGTTATCGTTTGTCTATACGTGGACGACATGCTAATCCTAGGTACGAATATAAGCTGTGTCACGGAGACAAAGAAGTTCCTCTCGACGAAGTTCAGTGTGAAGGACTTAGGGGATGCTGATGTTATCTTCGAACTCAAGTTCATTCGGACAGACATAGGACTGGCGCTGTCACAGTCTCATTATATTGAGAAGATGATCACTCGTTACGGGTATCAGGATCTTCCAGGGATCGATACGTCGTACAAATGTGATCAGAAGCTAGAGCCAAACTCGAAGGAAAGCGTCATACAGTTGGAGTACGCTAGCATCATCAGAAGTTTGATGTATGCTACTACTGCCACAATACCTGACATAGTTTTTACCGTGGGAATGTTGAGTCATTTCACGATCAACCCAGGCATTGAGCACTGGAAAGTTATAAAACTGGTTATGAGATATCTCAAGAAGACTCAAACATATGCACTGCACTACAGCGAAGATTCGCTGGTAGTAGAAGGCTTCTGTGATGCCATCTGGTGCTCAGAAGTGGAGAGCGAGAGGTCCACAGGTGAATATATTTTCATAATGGGTGGAGCTGCTATATCGTGGAAATCGAAGAAGCAGACTATGCTCTCGCGATCATCCATGGAATCTGAGTTATTTGCACTTGAGACTGCAGCAGAGGAAGTAGAATGGCTTCGGGAGCTCATGTATGATATTTCAGTGGTTGGGGCACAAATACCGAGGATACCGATATACTGCGACAACCAGGCACTGCGGCGGTGGCATCAAATAAACTCTTCAACGGGAAAAAGAGGACTGTGCGTTTGAAGCACAACGCACTACACGATCTCTTCAAGAGGGGTGTTATTACAGTGATTGATGTTCGTAGTCAGGAGAACCTGGCGGATCCATTCACCAAGGGCCTCAAGCGCCAGCTGGTCGATGACACAGCTTGTAAAATGGGCTTGAAGGCATTCTGATATTGTGTTAGTACATTCCTACCATAAAGTTTTATGCTATTAGTTCAAAAAGAAATCTACTAGGCTTCTAGCTTTTGGTTCAAGGGAGGACTATTAATCGAAAGAATATCAGGAATGGTGGGTACTTTTCTTCTGTGGCATGGAGAGGTTACGGACCTACAACCACTGTTGTTTACTGTTGTTTTCTGCGAAAAATGGATCTTGCGGGATGGTTGGCTTAAATGCCTCAGTGAGTTCTCAAGCAAAGTGAATGCCTGGAGTGCTTTACAGGAAGCACGATAGCGTAGCACTATAAGGAGTGTAAATCTATGCTATAGTGGGGTGACTCCACCATAAGGTTCCCGGTTTGGGGTAATGCCTCGACTTTGTGAGCCAAGTCATAGCGGAGTAGCACCACAAATAGGCATGTAGCCTAATGTTGTATGATAATCGTAATAAAGAGAGTTAGACAACACTACAAAGAGGATGATGTCCTCATGTGACAATGGCATAACACCACGAAGAGGTACTAGGTAGGGTAAAGCCTCAGCTTCGTAAGCCATGTCATAGCGGCGTAACACCGCACAGAAGCACAAGGCTTTATGCTGGGTAGTTTGGCACAACAAAGAGGCTTGTGACCTCATGCTACAGTAGTATGAAACTACGATGAGGTACCCAGGTGGGGTAAGACCTTGGCTTTAAGCCATGTCATAGCGGCGTAGCCTCGCAAAGAAGCGCAATGCTTCATGCCATGACTCTTTATAAAGAACTCACCTATAGTGTATGGACAGAGATATCATGCCGTCTCTTGAGGGTAAACTTATAGACGCCCAAAAATTATACACTGAAACCAGGCTAGCACAAGGCCTTTAATGTGCTGCCAGAAGCATAGTTGATGTCATTATGTGAGTAGGAAGAATTGCAGTTATGGGGCAGAATTTAAGGCTTAGTCCATTCTTGTATCATGCTGTTATTTAACCTATACGGGAAGATTCAAGTCGTAGTGACATCTCTCCTAATGCATGAATGGGCAGTCACTGTGGGGAATGCTCAACCCATATATTAAGATATGTGGGGGATTGTTGGTATTTTTGCCTTTGGACTAGGAAAGATAGTCCCACATCGGCTACACCAAATGGCGAGTATCTCAATATAATGTATTGCTTATTTTAAGGTCTGCACATGAGGTGTGGTGGGGCACAAGTGTGTGTCATATGAGAGTATTTTTCTAGAAGAAAAATGATTAATTCTAACAATGATGTATGTTGATTTTTGTTGTCCGGACTCGGACTAGGACACGGACTCCAGGAGTCTCGTGCATGCACGAGTGTTCGGGGGGTAGACGCAGACTGGCACACTTCAATGATGATTATGGGATGATCTAAAATATCAAACTCTATTTTTGAGTATTGGTATTTTAGTTCCACATCGGATAGGAGAAGAGGTGGAGTCTCACTCCACTCTAAAAATAGAGCCCCTTGGCCTCCTTTGAATGATGCACCAAAGAAGAGAGTTAAGGGAGTCCATAAAGTCCAGGAAGCCCGTTCAAGTCTCAAATATTGACTGACGAGTGTTCCAGAAGTTCTATATAACTTTCTGTTTCTGGAAGCGGATCATATACAGGCGAATCTTGCTTTGAGCAACGGTGATCTTATCACCCTAGTAAAGCATCCTTTCTCTTTCTTCTTTTCTTCTCTTCTTCTCTGATCTAATCAGATACTTCTTGTGGGCTTTCGTCGCTGCTGCTAGCAACTCGATTGGTACCTTCCTAAAAGAAGCTCTACTTTCGTTTGCTGTTGTAACAAAATCTTTTTAGATTTTTATTACCCAGAATCCTCCAAGGATCTCTATGGTGCACCATCTTTGAAGTGTTGCTACGAAACTTTGTTACTATTGAGACAACTGTTTTGTTTCACTATTTTCCATCGAAAATTCTGCCTCGAGAACTACAGGGTTTAGGGATTTCTGGCGTGTTATGGCGGCGCTGGTCGTGGTGGCGACCATGATGTTGGCGGGTGATAGTGATGGTATGGGTGGCTATGGTGGTGTAAATGCTGTTGAGGTTTCTGGTGGTGATCGGCCAATGGTGGCTGACGGTATTCGGTCGTCGGGTGGTGACGGGTTTATGGCGATAGTGACGGCCGATGGGTTGGGGTTTGCTGATGATGATAGTGGTGGTTGAGGGTGCGAGAGAGTTACCGGAAGAGCGGGGGTGATGGTGGTGGTTGGAAGCGGGAGTCGGCGAAGCGACGTTGGAGATGCTGGAAACAGTTTCTGTCATTATTGTTGTCGTCTCCTAGGTGTCGGACCCGACTTGGATGAATGTAAAACTGTTGGAATAAGGTGTGGTCATAGACATGGTGCACAACTTTGGTGGAAAATTTTAGATTGAGGAATTTGTGGAAGAGGAGCCGTAAGCCTCTCCTTATATAGGAGGTGGTGGTTCTAATTAGATATGGCTTGGGTCTAGTTTAAATTAACTTTAGATATTTCATTATTTAATTTAAAAGGAATTTGAACCATTTTTGATAGAATCTCTCAAATCTAAAACTAGATAATAATTTTTTAATTAAAAACAAAACTATTTAAATCTATCCAAATAAAATCAAAAATCCGATTTAATTCGAAAAAACTAATTTAAATCTTTCTTTTTACAACTTGCAAAATTAATATAATAAATAATTTCAAAAATTAACAATTAAAATATATGCATGCATTAGAATTCATGTACCTTGCTTACAAATATTTTCAAGATCATCGTTTTCTAAATTACTACTATAGTAAAATAAAATAAAATAACATTTTGGAAAAATCTCGATGCAACGCCTTGTAAAACTTTAATCAATTAAAATATTTATCGCATACTAGTTTGAAAACCATACTTCCTCTATTTAAATAAAATCTCAAATATTTTTTTATAAAAATATGTACCTCGCACATATTCGAACTCGACGAGAAAATACGAAACGCAAACTCGCACGCGACGTACAATATGACAAATGCAAACTTGTATTCGACGTACAAATCCGAAGTACAAAATCAATACCAAATTATTTATTTTAAAAAAAATGTAGTAGAAATTTAGGGGGTTTATATCCTACCCAACATAAAAAAATTTCGTACTCGAAATTTAGGAATAATTAGGGAAAGTAGGCTTAAGGAGATAGAAACAATTTTGTTGATTGATTCACATTGAACGAGAAGGCAATCACAATATTTAGATAGGACGGCGAGCGACATTTCAATGATAATAGATCAGTTGAATGACTAGGAAATAATCGGTTCTAGTATGATTATGCGTATGACAACCCCTCGATGTCTATAATCCATCATTCACTGTCATTTGTTCTACGGACGTGCAAGCTCCCCAAATAGGTAGTAGTCTTCTAATATAAATTTTGATCATTAAAATCAATATTCTTGATTCAAGATTTCATTGTGTGTTTTTAATATCGTTAAAATCTTAAGTCGTCCTTATCAATTAGCCATATTCACTCTTTCAATTTGTTTTGTCCCCAATTTATATATTCCGTACCCTTTTTTTCTCTTTATTTGCTTCGATCATTTACCTCACAAACTTGAATTCCAAAATGTATGCATATATCTCTTTCAATATTTCACCGTAAAATTCAACAAGTTCAACAGATTCGAATCCAATGAATCTCTAATATACTTCTCCCACACACATATATATATATATATATATATATATATATATTTTTTTTTTTTTCTCCCACATATATATATATATATATATATATATATATATATATATATATTTTGTATATATATATATATATATATATATATATATATATATATATATATATATATATATATACAAAATATAAAAAAAAAAAAAAAATATATATATATATATATATATATATATATATATATATATATATATATATATATATATATTCCTAAAATATATATATATATATATATATATATATATTCCTCCATTAGATTTCGTCGTTCATAATCTCTCCGAAAGTGGGTATTCGATAATCCTTCAATATCTTTAGTCAAAAATAAATCAACATTCTTTTAAGGAAATTCTTACTTATCCTTAAAGAACCCAACATAAAATATCACCTTTAATATTTATTGATCATATCTTCACAATACAATCTTTTATCATCATAAATGAATTTTTTTTCTTTTCTCAATCCTTTATTTATTAATGTCTTCCTCGAGAATTGGAATCCAATGATCTTTTAATTTATGATGGTAAAAATGAAACCCATCTTAACTTCATGTTCATAATCATCTTAGAAACGTATTCCTTCAAGATTTAAAAGAACACCATCCAAAATTGGATCGACTATTTGTCAACCGTGGAGTTTATTTATCCTTGATCCACCTTACATTCCTTAATTCATCAAGTAGGTTGTCCACATATTTCAATTGTCCTTATATATACCTTGCAACCTCATAATCATAAAAAAATTCTATTGGATTTCCTAATTTAGTCCTGTATAATTGAAGGGTGCCACGATCAAACTTCTATACTTGCACAAGGATGTCAAAGGAACAAGGTTGCACATACTACGGAGGAATCATGGTAAAATATGAGTGAAGCAATTTAATTGGGAGGAAGAAAAGTAATGGTTGCTAATATTGCATGAAGAGCAAAAGATGTCAAGTATCTAAGTAAATCAAGATATGGCACAAAAATAAAAGGACAAGGGTTAAGAAATCAAGATAAGCACAAAGTTAAGCATTTAAGTAGAATACAATCACATATTGGTTTGAAAGAATTGAGTCGAGGTCCCTAGTAGAAAAATATATTGGTATCATGGTAAAGGTTATAGTTTACCCTTTTTGACCTAAAAGTCGTATCATAAAAATGGGGTACAAGGGGATGTGTTTGAGTGGGACATGATATACCTACATGAAGGTGGGCTCGTCTAGGTCTTGCATATGGAGTTTGTTGGAAGGTAACAGCTTGTCTCGTGCTCCAAATATCAATGTCACGGTAAGGGACACCCAAAAGATCTAAATAAAAAGTGGGTGTTCATGAGTGTCACGCCCCACAAGCCAGAATACTAGAGAGCGGAGGACAGACACAGCTAGCTATATACATTGAGGTATAATCTACCTCGATATATGGTCACGGCTGTCTAGATGCATGGGGATTTATCTACAACCCAACAGTCTCTTATGGTCATGAACAAGCCTAGTGTCTCAATCTCAAGCAAGTAAGTAATGTTACAAGATGTTAGATCATCATATATACAAAGAAGGCATCCCAAACATTACATATTCATATGATCATGAAGCTAGTCATATAAAATATGATGACTAGCAAGAGTTTCAGTCATACATGATCAACCCTAGGATTTGTCAATCATGTTACAGCCCGTGACAGTAAGTAAGGTTGTAAACGAGCTAACACTTGCTCGACGGCTAAGCGCCTCAAAAGAGATTTTTTACAAGAGAGTGGGAGAGCAAAATAAGAACCCACTCGTTGCCAGGGTTGCGGCTAGTGGTCACCATCTGGCTGGAAGGCTGGTGGATCCTCGAGTCCTACTCCAAAATCTTGCCATACAAAACCAGCTAGGTCAGACCCCAGAAGAGCAAGTACCACAAGGGAGGCTTCATTTAAGAACTAAAACTAGCATATTAGCACATGGGAACATAAATGGTAATAAAAGACATAAGTTAGAGAAAATAAGGTTATAAACGATAAGACAACTAAGGGACTATTCCGGTAGCCAAGTTACAACCCATAAACCAAATAAGGACCGGGGTTGTAACCCTTGACCTGAATAGAGATTAGTCTCCAACCAATTATCAATAAGAGTAAAGCATAAGCAAGCATGTGCTGAAGTAATCATAGACTGGCATCGATTAGACAAGACTAGACTGGACTACATCCATCATTCACGGCCAAACAAAGAGTACGGCTTAATACTTTAACAAACTAGGGTTATCACAAGCCTAGTTACTAGCAAGATGCAATGAGATATTTCTGCAGTCACAAGCCCTGCAGCTATCCAGATTATCCAGGCGAGGTTTATTTAAGAGTTTTCAAGAATTATTAGGTGGCTTGGAGTGTAACACATGACAATGTGCATAGAACTTGTTTCATGAAGTGCCCCACATGACAGTGGGCTGGAAATGTGCCCTACTCGACGGCAGGCTACAAGTCCCTCAGGTGTGGCCGGGATAACGGAATCGCCTGTAACTGGAAACATCTTTTTATATGAATTACATGATCAATCTAGTCATTAACTTAGTCAGATTCAGTATAAATCCCTGACCGTGGGAAATCAAAAATTCATGTCCTAGACATGATACAAGACGAGACATATAGCTTATATAGGCACGATCAAGAAAATCAACCACGGTGTCAAGACAAGAGTTACTTAGCAAGTCAGGGTAGCTGTCGCAACAGCGTTCAAGATTATCACGTCATGCCAAGTTACTTGTTACTTGTCAAGATTTTTTTAGGAGTGCACCTCGATGGGCCACTATCAAGATTGTAGATGCCTTATCAAGTTACTTATCATGTCAAGAGTGCTTGTCAAGAGTGCGCCTCGACGAGCTACTACCCAGATTTTTATGTCGTGTTCATGTCAACATCAATACTGGCAAGTCATGCTATGCTCAACAAGTTATCGAGTTGGGTCATCACAAATAGGTCAAGTACAAAGGATTAGTAATTATATAAAACTAATAATTAAATGGCAGATCATGCAAGTGGCAAGGGGTACCATGGCCCACAAGTAGCATTAACAAAGTTGAGCCAGGGTAATAGGCTGCGCCAGGTACTAGGGGTGGCAAGGCTACAAGTTGCGCCTAGGCACTGGGGTGCGCCAGGTCAGGTCAAGTTGCATCAAGGCAAGTTGGGTCAAGACAGGTTGGGTTGTGCCAAAACAAGTCGGGCCAAGTCAGGTTGCACCAGGCACTAGGCTGCGCAAGGCTAGGTTGCGCCGGACTGGGGTACGCCATGTCAGGTTGCGCCAGGGCCCAAGGGGGCGCTGGGCTAGATTGCGCCAGACTAAGCTGCGCGAAGTCGGGTTGCGCCTGACTCAGGTTGTGTCACGCTAAGAAGCGCGCACGGGGCAGGTTGCGTCGCGCTAAGAAGTGCACACGGGGCAGGTTTTGTCGCGCTAAGAAGCGCGCGCGGGTCAAGTTGCGTCGTGCTAAAAAGCGCGCGCATGTCAGGTTACGTCGCGCTAAGAAGCGTGTGCGGGGCAGGTTGCACCTGGCACTGTTCTTCTTCCACAAAACAACAAAGAAGAACCCATGGAACCCGAAAACTTCAAAATGCCATAACTTGCTCAAAAGAAGTCCGAATTGAGACTTCTAAGGGTCTAAACTGCATAGAACGAGATTTCCTACATCCTGGGACGATTGGTTTTAGGAAATACCAAACTTTAATAGATCAAAACCAAGAAAAACAAGAAAAGGCTAAAACTTAGATCTACAAAAATCCACCCATCGAAGCCGAAAATGACAAGTTCTAAAGGGCTTAGAACTAGGAGAGGAAGACAATGGAACAATAAAATTCAAGATCCATCATGAAGCAAGTTGCACTTGCCTAGAGCTCTTTGGTATAGGTGGAGAGAGTAAATAAAGAAGATGGAGAAGTTATGAGAAATAAATGGAGGAGAAAGAGTGAAATTGACTTATATATCAACCCCCCTCTCTCATGATGAACCAAAACAAACCAAACCAAGCCAAGACAAAACGAACCAAGGTAAACCAAGTCAAGCCAAAATAGGTCAAGTCAGGCTAGACAAGTCAAAATACGAGCCAGGAATCCGTACACGTATACTGAAAATACGTATAACGGGAAACGGGAGTGACTACTCTACCCACCTTAAAAGAATTCCGTCCTCGAAATTTAATCAAGAGGCTAGAGATGTCGGGACAAGCTATCCTAAAGCACAAGCAATCTACGACTGGCAGTCAATCAATCAATCATTTATGCAAGCAAGGAAGTAAAAGCATAAGGCATAAGGAAGATATTATACCTTATGAGTCAAACAGGCATGGATATCGCGATCGGATATCATCCTCTCGTTCCCACGTTGACTCACCCAAGGAGTGATGGCCCCAAGCAACACGAACTAAACTCATAGTCTTGTTCTTGAGTATCTTCTCTCTTCGGTCCAATACGGATACGGGCATTTCGTCATACGAAAGGTTGGTACCGACAACCAATTCTGAATGATCAAGGATATGGCTCGAATTCGGGATATACCGTCGCAATTGAGATACGTGGAAAATGTCATGTACCTCACGTAACGACGGTGAAAGAGTGAAACGATATGAAACATCACCTACTCGTTCGAGAATGTCAAACGACCCTATATACCTAGGACTAAGCTTTCCCCGTACGCCGAATCGAATGACGCCACGGGTAGGCAAGATCCTAAGGAATACGTGGTCGTCGACTGAAAACTCAAGGGGGTGCCGATGAGAATCGGCCCAATGGCGCTGGCGATCTTGGACAACTCAAAGATAATTTCTGACCTATCTGACCACCTCGATTGTCTGCGTAACCATCTCTGGACCAAGCATCTACCTCTCACCTATATCATCCCAGGATAATGGGGATCTACACTTCCTGCCATACAGTGCTTCAAAGGGTGCCATCTGGATACTGGCCTGGAAACTATTGTTATAGGATAACTCCACTAGGTGCAGGTGATCTTCCCACGAACCACCAAAGTCCAGCGTACAGGATCACAACATATCTTCAAGGGTCTGAATCCTACATTCTGGCTGACCATCTGCCTGCGGATGATATGTTGAACTGAGCTTGATACGAGTCTCCAAACTCTTTTGAAGACTCTGCCAAAAGTGTAATATGAATCTCGAATCTCTGTCTGATATGATACTAACTGACACTCCATACAATCTGACTATCTGCCTGAGGTATATCTCTGTAAGCTGATCCGATGACTGGCTAATTCTGAAAGGGATAAAATGAGCTACCTTCGTGAGCCGGTCAACTATAACCCAGATAGCATCTCTTCCAGCTGGAGATTTAGGTAATCCAGTTACAAAATCCATGGTAATGTGCTTCCATTTCTATTCTGGGATCAGTAAAGGTTGAAGAAGTCCAGCTGGTCTCTAATGTTCAGCCTTAACTTGTTGGCAAACTAATCAACGAGAGACAAACCGGGCTATCTTCCTCTTCATCTATTCTACCAGAAATGCTGACGGATATCACGATACATCTTCGTGCTATCGGGATGAATTGAATACTGAGAACTGTGAGATTCTGCCATGATCACTTGCCTGATATCACCACTAGGTACACAAAGACACCTTCCATGTCAAAGTGTACCGTCTTCGCGAATTCATAACTCTGTTCTCCTTTCTGCTCTACATTCCGTCATAAGCTGCTGAATCTTAGAATCTGTTGATTGAGCTATCTTGATCCTCTCAACTATACTAGACTGAAATTACATACTGGACATCATTGCCACATTGGTAGGAAGAACTACTTCTATTCCCATCTTTTGAAGATCTGCTAATAACTCTGGCTTTGCTGTTAGAAAATAAGCTCCTACTCTTCTACTCAACGCATCTGCAACTACGTTGGCCTACCCAGGAAGATCTGTAAGTTGATGTCATAATCCACAAGTAGCTCTAGCCATCTCCTCTGACGCATGTTAAGATCCTTCTGAGTAAACACATACTTAAGACTCTTGTGGTCGATGAAAATCTTCACTCGATCCCCATACAATAATGCCTCCACAACTTAAGAGCGAAAACCACCGCTGCTAATTCCAAGTCATGGGTTGGGTAATTCCTCTCATGATCACGAAGTTGACATGACGCATAAGCTACTATCTTACCGTGCTGCATCATGACACATCCTAATCCTCTGCCAGAAACATTACAGTAAACTGAAAATCCTCCAGTCCCATTTGGAAGCGTGAGAATGGGAGCCGTCATCAATCTTTGCTTCAACTTCTCGAATGAACTCTGACACTCTTCTGTCCAAGCAAACTGTACATCCTTGCGGGTCAACTGCGTCAATGGTGCTGAAATCCGAGCAAAGTCTGACACAAACTGTCGGTAATAGCTAGCCAATCCTAGGAAACTCTGAACTTCTGCGACGGTACTAGGAACTGGCCATGTCTATATGGTAACTATCTTTTGGGGGTCCACTTCCACTCCACTTCGGGTGATGATATGACCTAAGTACGAGATAGGATCAAGCCAAAATTTGCACGTACTGAACTTCGCGTACAACTGGTGCTCTCTGAGAATCTGCAGGACTATTCGAAGATGCTGCTCATGCTCCGCTTCATTCTTACTATAGACTAAGATGTCATCTATGAACACTATCATAAACTGGTCCAAATAGGGCATGAAGATACGATTCATAAGGTTCATGAATACGGTAGGTGCATTGGTCGCTCCAAATGGCATAACGAGAAACTTCTAATGTCCATATCTAGATCTGAATGCTGTCTTCAGAATGTCTTGCTCTCTGACTCTGATCTAATGGTACCCTGACCGTAAGTCAATCTTCGAGAATACTGATGCCCCACTGAGTTGATCAAATAGATCATCTATCCTTGGTAGGGGATATCTGTTCTTTATTGTTACAGAATTTAAGGTACGATAATCAATACATAATCTTGACGTACCATCCTTCTTTTTCACATGAAGCATCGGGGCTCCCCAGGGTGATCCCCTAGCACGAATGAATCCCTTGGTTCTGAGTTCTTCAATCATCTTGTACGGGATCTCCAACTCTGATGGTGCCATTCTGTAGACTCTCTTTGACATTGGTGCAGTCCCTGGAATTAAGTCGATAGTGAACTCTATCTCTCTCCATGGGCATACTTGGAAGCTTTTTAGGAAACACATCAAGAAACTCTTCAACGACTCTGGGAAACTGAACTGCCTCTGCTACTGCCATATGTAAGACTAGGGAAGAAGGTTCTACATCGCACCTAAAAAATGAAAACTCTGGTTTGCCTGGAATACCAAAAATAATTCTGCCAATGTGGAAGTCTATTCTTGCGTATTGATCCTTCAACCAATCCATTCCTAGGACCATATCATAATCGGCCATCGGGAATTCTATCAACCTAGCGGGAAACTCTCTATAGCTAACTACGATTCGACACAAATAATAGACTATATCTACCCCTACTAGACCATTACCAGTAAGTATATTTAGCCTTACTAACAACGACTCATGCTCTAGTCCTATACGTGTAGCGAATCGTGTAGACATAAATGAATGTGATGCAAGCGAATCAAATAATACTGATGCTGAAAAAGAGTTGACAAGAATGCTACCTTCCACCACCTCACCTGATGCTAATTCTTCTGCCATGGTTAGAGCTATAGCTTGACCTTGTCCTCTCGGTGCTGGTCCCCTCTGCTGGTGACCTCTCTGCCTGTTCTGAATCTGAGCTTGGGCCTGAGTATACTGTTGCAGCCTCTGCTGCTAGAAAGCTTGAGCCTGAGGCGGCAATGGCCTCGGAGGCTGGTACTGCTGCTGTACTGGTGCTGGACCCCTAACCGATGGACTGGTTAGGTTTGATGACGACAAACTGGCTCTATGCGGGCATGACCCTATCATGTGATCCAGTGACCCACAAGCCAAGCACAACCCCTGTGTTCTGCGATACTCTGAGACTACGTGTCCTGGCGTTCCATAATGAGTGTAGCCCATCGCGGAAGACTACTTCTGCTTCTGCTTCTGAGGGTACATCGGTATCGAGTGTTGAACCGATGAAAGTGTGGTCGCCCTCCTAGGAGCTCCAATTGTTAAAGCCCTGGCTGCCGGGGTGGTGTTGATGACTGGGACAACTGTCCATAAGACCTCTTACGTCCTCTAGTTCGATCTATTATCCTCTGGGAGGTATACTCATGCCTCTTTGCTGCTCGCAAGACAACATTAAATGTCTGGTGCTCAAACTGCTCCACTGCTAGATTGATCTCTAGGTGGAGTCCCTGCTGGAATCGCTTTTCTCGGTCCAATACGGTCGCCACCAAGGTAGGAGCAAATCGACTAAGGCTAGAAAACTCGACTGTATATCCATGGACCGTCCTTCCTATCTGCTTGAGATTGCTGAATCTAGTCTGCAGATCATACCGAGCTACTGCAGCAAAGTACTTCGTCTAGAACTTGTCGCTGAATACTGTCCATAAGACATGCATCGCCAATCCAACTGCTTGCATCGCCCACCAGCTGTGGGCTATGTCCAACAACTGCAGATACACAACGGCCACCTTCTCACCCTTCGGAATCCTAGCTGCTTTTAGGATAACCCCTGTGTCCTGAAGCCATGCGTCAGCAGCGATAGCATCTTCACTGCCGCCAAAGAAAGGAGAATTTAGACGCTTGAAGCTGTTGGCAACGTTGTTCCCTTGGTAACCAACTCTGCCCATGGCATCTTGCATTTTCTGGTGCAAGGCATCGCCCCAACAATATTGAGATGCAAGTAGTTTCCTGATGAGACCCACCAGGATTCTATTATCAGGCTCTGCAGGCTGGACTGGCTGAACTGGGGGCTCCGAATCCCCAAAATGTATGACTCAGAAGGCTGCTCCAGTGTGCTTGGCTTGGTCTCCAGGTTGTTGCTGGTCCACTGGAGGTGCTCCGCTTTGCTGATCGGTAGGACCAGGAACAATGTCGCTAAAAAAACGACATGGGAAACAATAAGGAAGGACCATGATAGATCAAGGATATAAACATGTGATCAGGTCAAGATTTTAAAAAGATTAGACAACACAAGTAGAGATCAAGGGTGATTGCTGATTGAGACATCTATTCAGTGAAATCCTCACATATCTTGATTTACAAGATCTGCATGGGCCACCACTTAAACCGTGTCACACCCAACAAGCCAGAATACTGGAGAGCGTGGGACAGACACAGCCAGCTACGTACATTGAGGTATAATCTACCTCGATTTATGGTCACGACTGTCTAGATGCATGAGGGTTTATCTACTAGCCAACAGTCTCTTATGGTCATGAATAAGTCTAGTATCTCAATCTCAATCAAGTAAGTAAAAGTTACAACATGTTAGATCATTAGACATACAAAGTAAGGCGTCACAAACATTACATATTCAGATGATCATGAAGCTAGTCATACAAAATGTAAAGACTAGCAAGAGTTTCAGTCATACATGATCAACCCTAGGATTTGTCAATCATGTTACAGCCCGTAGGTAGACAGTAAGTAAGGTTACAAATGAGCTAACACTTGCTCGGCGGCAAAATGCCTCAAATGAATTTTTTTATAAGAGAGTGGGAGAGAAAAATAAGAACCCACTCGTTGTCATGATTGTGCCTAGTGGTCACCATCTGGCTGGAAGACTGGAGGATCCTCAAGTCCTACTCCAAAATTTGGCCATACAAAACCAGCTAGATCAGACCCCAGAAGAGCAAGTGCCACAAGGGAGGCTTCACTTAAGAACTAAAACCATGATATTAGCACATGGGAACATAAATGGTAATAAAAGACATGAGTTAGAGAAAACAAGGTGATAAACGATATGACAACTAAGGGACTATTCTGGTAGCCAAGTTACAACACTTAAACCAAACAAGGATCGGGGTTGTTACCCTTCACCTGAACAGAGCATAGTATCCAACCAATTATCGACAAGAGTAAAGCATGAGCAAGCATGTGCTAAAGTAATCATAGACTGGCATCGATTAGACAAGACTAGACTGGACTACATCCATCATTCACGGCCAAACAAAGAGCACGACTTGATACTTTAACTAACTATGTTTATCACAAGCCTAGTTACTAGCAAGATGCAATGGGATGTTTCCACAGTCACAAGTCCTGCAGCTATCCAGGTTATCCAGGCGAGGTTCATTTAAGAGTTATCAAGAATTATTAGGTAGCTTGGAGTGCAACACATGACAATGTGCATAGAACTTGTTTCATGAAGTGCCCCACATGACAATGGGCTAGAAATATGCCCTACTCGAGGGCAGGCTATAAGTCCCTCAGGTGTGGCCGGGATAACGAGATTGTTTGTAACTGGAAACATCTCTCTATATGAACTACTTGATCATTCTAGTCATTAACTTAGTCAGATTCAGTATAAATCTATGATTGTAGAAAATCAGGAATTCATGTCCTAAATATGATGCAAGACGAGACATGTAGCTTATACAGGCACAATCAAAAAAATCAACCACGGTATCTGAAGAATAAATAGGCAACTCTAGAGGGGGGTGAATAGAGTTTATGACAAAAATATCTAATTAAAAAATAAAACTCTTTCACCAACAGAAAATAATCAGAGTAAATGCAAAAATAGTAAAGAGCGAGAAAGCATACGCAAACACAGCCGATTTTAACCTGGTTTCCCTCGTAGAGGTCTAGTCCAGGCCTGAGAACTCTAGCTCAGGATTAAATCCTCTATTTGTGAAATAGTAGTTACACTCTGTGCCATTTCTTCAGAAGAGCACGTCAACTTCTTACAGAGATCGCAGTGGCGATGCATGGAATTTTCCAAGCGACTTCTTGAACTCTTACACAAACTCCTAACTGAAAAGTACTGAGCACTTCGAGGCTTAGGGAGCTTGTGGCTAGTAGATGAGAAGGGTATGGCTTGTATAAGGATTTAGAGAGAAGAGAAGATTGAATGATTGAAAATGAGAGAATTTATGGCCTATTTATAGGATATCAGATAGGCAGAATTCGGCCAGAATTCTGGGTCAAATTATTCAAAAATTTGGCAGTTGGACAACTTGCATCCAGCCAACCCTAAAAATTAGGGTCCTAAATTTTAGGAGGCAGAGTTCGGCCCAAACTCTTGTGGAGGCAGAGTTCGGCCCGAACTCTGTCTCTAGAGCACAGAACAGGTCCAATGGATAAATGAGATTATTTAGATTTTTATGGGGCTTTTGATTTGAGGTATGGGTATAGGTTAAGTCTCAAATTGCTCAGTACGACTCAGTTTACATATGTCTAGACTCAATAAAAGTATAAAATACAGACTTAAAATATTTAACATAGCAGGTACGAGCTGTCGTCCATCTTGTACTGAGTTCAGTCTTCATGTGTCGTACCTGAGGACTAGTGCATGTTGTCAGAAGGACCCTTTCGGCTTGTACCCATAGCAATTTCATCATAAAGAATTAATACATAATCGATATTTGTGCAGGTTACTTTAATGAATAACAGCTTTATCCAAAATTCCTAGTTCACGGCAAAGAAAGTTAAAATGCTCTTCGGATATTGGTTTGGTGAAGAAATCTGCTAGCTGATGATTAGTGTCAATAAATTCTAAGTTAATAGTGCCATTTTGCTGGTGGTCACGCAAAAAGTGGTGACGTATTTCAATGTGCTTCGTACGCGAGTGACAAATGGGGTTCTTAGTGAGATTTATAGCACTAGTGTTGTCACAAAATATAGGAATGTGCATAAAAGATAAGTTATAGTCTTCAAGGGTTTGTTTCATCCACAGAATTTGTGCACAACAACGACCAGCTACGATATATTCAGCTTCTGTTGTGGATAGTGCGACAGAATTCTGTTTCTTGCTAAACCAAGAGACTAGAGCCTTTCCTAATAAATGACACGTGCCGCTTGTACTTTTACGGTCGACCTTGCATCCGACAAAATCAGCATCAGAGTAACCAATGAGGTCAAATGATGTTGATTTGGGATACCATAGGCCTACTGTAACCGTACCCTTAAGGTATCGAAAGATACGCTTAACGGCAAACATCTGTGATTCCTTAGGACTAGCTTGATATCTAGCACACAGACAAACGCTAAACATAATATCAGGACAACTAGCAGTTAAATAAAGTAGACTGCCTATCATACCTCGATACTTATGTTGATCCACCGGTTTGCCGCTTTCATCTGGTTCTAGTTTAGTTGTAGTAGCCATTGGAGTGCTTATTCGTTTGATGTTGTCAAGGTCAAATTTCTTCAGCATGTCCTTTGTATACTTTGACTGACAGATGAAAGTTCCATTTGATGTTTGTTTGACTCGCAGTCCAAGAAAGTATTGAGCTCCCCCATCATGCTCATCTCAAACTCGGTCTACATACACTTGGCAAAATCTTGACAGAGAGTTTCATCAGTAGAACCAAATATAATATCATCGACGTAAATTTGTATTAAGAGAATAGTGCCTTTGAAAGATTTTATAAAAAGTGTAGTGTCAAGTTTCCCTTTTGAAAAACCTTTTTCAAGCAAAAAATTGCTTAGCCGTTCATACCAAGCTCTAGGGGCTTGTTTGAGGCCATAGAGCGCTTTCTTGAGCTTGAAAACATTGTCGGGAAATTTGTGCTTTTCAAAACCAGGGGGTTGTTTTACAAAAACTTCCTCCTTAATAAATCCATTCAAGAAAGCACTTTTAACATCCATTTGAAACAATTTGAAATTTTGAAAGTTAGCAAATGCGCAAAGCATCCGAATGGATTCCAATCTCGCAACAGGAGGATATGTCTCATCGTAGTCGATACCTTCCTCTTGGTTGTATCCTTAAGCTACTAGACAAGCTTTGTTGCGTGTAACTGAACCATCTTCATTTACTTTGTTTCGAAAAAACCCATTTAGTACCAATAATCGAGTGATTTACCGGCCTAGGAACAAGTTCCCAAACTTGGCTCCTCTCGAATTGGTTGAGTTCTTCTTGCATGACAGAAATCCAAAATTCATCATTAAATGCTTCTACAATATTTTTCGGCTCAATTTGTGAAATAAAGGCAGTACTAGCAATGGAGTCTCTTAATGATGATCTAGTACTTACTTCGCGTGAAACCTCACCTATAACCAAATTTTCTGGATGTGACGGCTTGAAAGAGAATTTCTTTGGCAAGTCTCCCAGAGAATTGGTCTTAGTGGTGGTATTCATCGGAGTAGAAGTTGATGGCTCAACATCATCATCAAGAGTAGTTACTGCACTGTTATCTTCATCAAAAGTCACATTGGTATACTCTTCCACAATTAATGAGCGTTTGTTGAATACTCCATATCCCTTGCTCTTGGCCGCATAGCCAAGAAATATACCATCGTCAGCTTTGGCATCAAATTTGCCTAAGTTGTCTTTGGTGTTAAGGATAAAACATCGATAACCAAAAACTCAAAAATATGAAACGTTTGGAGTTCTTCCAAACCAAAGCTCATAGGATGTTTTCTTCGTAATAGGACGAATGAGCACCCTATTTAAAATATGGCACGCTGTACTGAGAGCTTCAGGCCAAAAATATTTCGGAAGTAAAAATTTATTCAGCATGACTCTAGCCATATCGCCAAGAGTCCTATTCTTCCGCTCCACAATACCATTTTGTTGAGGAGTTCTTGGATACGAAAACTCATGATTAAAACAATTTAAACCACAAAACTTTTCAAAATCAGAATTTTCTAATTCGCCTCCATGATCACTTCGAATTCGAGTGATCATGTAGCCTTTTTCATTTTGAACCTTTTTAGCAAAAATTTTGAAAACAGAAATGGCATCACTTTTGTTTGTAAGAAAGAAAATCCAAGAAAATCTAGAAAAGTCATCTACTATAACAAAAGCGTAGAGTTTTTCACTAAGACTGGCTACTCTACTATGGCCAAATAAATCTATATGAAGTAATTACAAGGGTCTAGTAGTACTTACAGAGTTTATGGAATGAAATAAGGACTTGGATGCCTTATTTAACTCACATTCGGCACATACCGTGTCCTTTTTGAATGTGATATCGGTCAAGCCTCTAACTAGCTTCATAGTCGATAGCCTGGATATAGTATCCATATTGGCATGACCAAGACGCTGGTGCCATAGGAATCTTTCATCCTTGTGAGCATAGAGACATCTTCCTGCACTGTTAGTATCTCTAGATAGATAGAAAATATAAATGTTATCCTTTCTTATCCCTTCAAAAACGATGTCTCCTGTTGACATATCATAAATATAGTATTTAGATTGTCCAAAGTTAATATCATATCCATGATCAGCAAGATGACTTATGCTGAGCAGGTTATGCTTTAACTCGGTCACTAGGCAAACATCCTTTATTACAGGAGAAGGAGGATGACCAATAGTACCATTACCTATAATATATCCTTCTAGGTTATTACCGAAGGATACATATCCTTCTCTCTTCATCGATAGTGATGCAAAAAGATTTGCGTCTTTCGTCATATATCGCGAGCATCCACTATCGAGAATCCACTTACTCTTAGTTGAGGAGGGAAGGTCCACCTACATCAAGAGTAGATGTGACCTTTGGTATCCAAGTTCTTGAGGGTCCTGAAAAGATAGTTTTCGGCAACCATGCATATATGTTTCTATCTACTAATCTCCTAACTCTACATTATGGTGAGATGTGTCCATGTAATCCACTATAAGTACAAATAGCATTCCTATTTATGTTAGGAGCTTGTTGATGATGTCTATATGTAGAGTGGTATGGAGTAGCATGGTGATGATGTCTATATGTAGAGTGGTGTGGAGTATCATGATGATGATGTCTATATGTAGAGTGGTGTGGAGTATCATGATGATGATGTCTATATGTAGTATGGTAAGAGTGGTATGGAGCATGATGATGACTGTATGTGGCTGCAGGATGATGTTTATATCCATAAGCAGTATGATGGTGATTTTATTTATGTGCAACATAGTGATGATTGTATCTATGTGTAGCATGATGATTATGTGTCATATGAGAATTATTTCTACGTGCATGTGGTTTGTGTGCTTTATGAAAGTGGGTGTATATGTAAGCATGATTACGTGCTGCAGGTGGATGATGTATTTGACTAGTATGAGTGGTGTTGTGCTTTGTGTGTGTCTCATGTGATTGGGTTTGAGGTTGAGCAACCTGTTTTCCCAATCTAGTCTCTAATTTCTTAGAGACAGCCTGCAGTTCATTAATCTTAGTATTCAAACCATAAGTCTTAGTGATTGAGATCTTGTGTCTATTCTTTTCTTCAGCAATCTCAGTATTGAGTGCTGTGATCTCTTGTGTTTGCTTTTCAATACGTGCTTCGGCATATTGTAGGCTTAATTTAAGCTTAGACACCTCATTTGTGACTTCCGTGGGTGAAGTGTCTCTAATATTATCAAGCAATAAAGAGAGTCTTTGAATCTCGACTTCATAACTTTTGATCTTCTCCTTGGCGTGTTTATATTTACTAATGACTTTATTGTGGTCATTGAGTAAATCATTGAATGCATCGCCAAGTTCGTCAAAAGTGAAATCATCAAGAGTTTCGCTAGTTACCTTGTCGGATGTAGCCATTAGACAAACATTAGCGGTGTCTTGAGGAGAGTCTTTTTTTTCTTCGGAATCACTAGCTTCGCTTTCATGCCAAATGCTTGTGTTTGCATATTTTCTTGAGGAAGCCTTCTTGTATGGTTTCTCATATCGGTTGCTCTTCTTTGCGAATGGACAGTCTTTTCGGACGTGTCCAGTCTTCTTGCAACCGTAGCATGTTGGCTCTTCTTCGTCATCTTCTTGCGGTTCCTTCTTTCTTCGATTGAAGCGAAGGAATTTCTTGAAGTTGTGGACAAGGAGAGCTTGATCATCACCTTCCGAGTTGTCGTCATCCGTCTCTTCAGGATCAGCCCTTCGTCGGTGAGCTTTAAGGGCAATCTCTTTTGTCTTAGGAGCAGGCTCTTCGAAGTCTTTAAGTCAAGCTCATGAGTCATCAGCTTTCCCATCAAAGTCTCCATGGACATAGTCGTGAGATCATTTCCTTCTATGATGGTTGTCACCTTAGGGTTCCAAATCTTTGGTAGCCCCCAAAGTAGCTTGCGGATATTCTTATGATTTGTATATTACTTGCCGAAAGAAGACAAGGGGTAGATGATGTCGAGAAATCTTGTGAACATTTGTGTGATCGTCTCATTTGGCTTTATCTTGAATGCCTCATATTCTTGAGTGAGATGACTTATTTTTGACTCGTTGACTTGAGTGGTTCCTTTATGCGTCACTTCTAGAAGTCTCTATACTTCGTGAGAGGTGGTGCATGTTGAGACCCTATTAAACTCATTCCTGTCTATAGCACAGAATAAAGCATTAATAGCTCTTGTGTCTAGACTCGCATGTTTCCTTTCCTCGTCAGAATATTTGTCATATGGTTTCTCAACGAGATCACCATTGACAACTATCATGGCGGGCTTTTTGTAACCATCGGTAACAATGGTCCACAGGTCGAAGTCCAGCGACTTGAGATAAAAACTCATCCTTGTTTTCCAATAGGTGTAGTTTGTCCCATCAAATAGGGGAGGCCTATGAGTGGACTGCCCTTCACCGTGATTGGAAATCATGGATTGTTTGGTTGCCATGTATCAACTCTGGGATGTTACTCTTTGTTGAGAGAACAGAGCTCTGATACCAATTGAAGAACAAATAGGCAACTCTAGAGGAGGGTGAATAGAGTTTATGAAAAAATATCCAATTAAAAAATTAAACTCTTTCACCAACAGTAAATAATTAGAGTAAATGCGGAAATAATATAAAGCGAGAAAGCATACGCAAACACAGCCGATTTTAACTTGGTTTCCTTCGTGGAGGACTAGTCCAGGCCTGAGAACTCTAGCTCAGGATTAAATCTACTATTTGTAAAATAGTAGTTACACCCCGTGCCTTTTCTTCAGAAGAGCACGTCAACTTCTTACAGAGATCGCAGTGGCGATGCTTGGAATTTTCCAAGCGACTTCTTGAACTCTTGCACAAACTCCTAACTGAAAAGTACTGAGCACTTCGAGGCTTAGGGAGTTTGTGGCTAGTAGATGAGAAAGGTATGGCTTGTATAAGGCTTTAGAGAGAAGAGAAGAGAAGATTGGATGATTGAAAATGAGAGAATTCAAGGCCTATTTATAGGATATCAGATAGGCAGAATTCGGCCAGAATTCTGGGTCAAATATTCAAAAATTTAGCCGTTGGACAACTTGCATCCAGCCAACCCTAAAAATTAGGGTCCTAGATTTTAGGAGGCAGAGTTCGGCCCAAACTCTGTGTGGAGACAGAGTTCGGCCCGAACTCTGTGTGGAGGCAGAGTTCGGCCCGAACTCTGTCTCCAGAGCACGGAACAGGTCCAATGGGTAAATAGGCTTATTTGGATTTTTATGGAGCTTTTGATTTGAGGTATGGGTATAGGTTAAGTCTCAAATTGCTCAGTATGACTCAGTTTACATATGTCTAGACTCAATAAAAGTGTAAAATACAGACTTGAAATATTTAACATAGCAGGTACGAGCTGTCGTCCGTCTAATACTGAGTTCAGTCTTCATGTGTCGTATTGAAATATTACAAGTATCATGTCATCAATTGTATCAATATTTGGTTGACTGTGATTTTGTGTCAACAGTGTCAAGACAAGAGTTACTTAGCAAGTCAGGGTAGCTGTCGCAACAACGTTCAAGATTATCACGTCATGCCAAGTTACTTGTTATTTACCAAGATTACTCGCCCGGAGTGCGTCTCGACGGGCTACTATCAACATTGTACATGCCTTATCAAGTTACTTATCATGTCAAGAGTGCTTGTCAAGAGTGCGCCTCGACGGGCCACTACCCAGATTTTTATGTCATGTTCATTTCAGCATCAAAACTGGCAAGTAATGCTATGCTCAACAAGTTTTCGAGTCGAGTCATCACAAATAGGTCAAGTACAAAGGATAAGCAATTAACATAAAAATAATAATTAAATGACAGATCATGCAAGGGGTAAGGGGTACCAAGGCCAACAAGTAGCATTAGCTAAGTTACGCCAGGGTAATAGGCTGCGCCAGGCACTAGGGGGTGCCAAAGCTATAGGTTGCGCCCAAACATTAGGTTGCGCCTAGGCACTGGGGTGCGCCAGGTCAGGTCAAGTTGCGCCAAGGCAAGTCGGGTCAAGACAGGCTGGGTTGCGCCAGAACAAGTCGGGCCAAGTCAGGTTGTGCCAGGCACTAGGTTGCGCGAGGCTAGGTTACGCCTGATTGGGGTGTGCCATGTCAGGTTACGCCAGAGCCCAAGAGGGTGCTGGGCTAGATTGCGCCAGAATGTGCTGTGCGAGGTCGGGTTGTGCCTGACTCAGGTTGTGCCTGACTCAGGTTGTGACGCGCTAAGAAGCGCGGCTGGGGCAGGTTGTGTGCTAAGAAGCGTGCGCGGGTCAAGTTGTGCCGCACTAAAAAGCGCGTGCGGGTCAAGTTGCGCCGCGCTAAGAAGCACGTGCGGGGCAGGTTGCGCCTGACACTGTTCTTTTTCCCCAAAATAGCAAAGAAGAACCCATGGAACCCAAAAACTTTAAAATGCTATAACTTGCTCAAAAAAGTCCGAATTGAGACTTCCAAGGGTCTAAACTGCATAGAACGAGATTTTCTATATCCTGGTCTATATCCTGGGATGATTGGTTTTAGGAAATACCAAACTTTAATAGATCAAAACCAAGAAAAACAAGAAAAGACCAAAACATAGATCTACAAAAATCCACCCATCAAAGACGAAAATGACAGTTCTAAAGAGGCTAGAACTAGGAGAGAAAGACAATGGAACAATAAAATCCAAGATCTATCATGAAACAAGTTGCACTTGCCTAGACTTTTTGGGTGTAGGTGGAGAGAGTAAATGAAGAAGATAGAGAAGTTATGAGAAATAAATGGCGGAGAGAGAGTGGAATTGACTTATATATCAACCCCCGTCTCTCATGATGAACCAAAACAAACCAAAGCAAGCCAAGCCAAAATGAACCAAGGTAAACCAAGTCAAGCCAAAATAGGTCAAGTCAGGCTAGACAAGTCAAAATACGGGCCGGGAATCCGTAAATGTATACTAAAAATACGTATAACAGGAAACGAGAGTGACAATGAGGTACTAATTAACGCACAAACTTAGATATAATCACATGGTTTGGTAGATGGCCAACTACACTTTGGTATATACAACTATCATGGTCATGAGTGATATGGCAATTAATGTGGACCACTTCTATCTCATTAGGGTGACCTTGCTTGCTTCTTGGTCCTCTACCAATATATGATTAATCTAAAATTTTATGTTCCTCAAAAGTTTCTCAATAAAATTCTTAAGATACTCAACCAAATTTTTTAATCATCTTGGGCAGTCAAGTTTAATCAAAATTTAAATCTCTAATCAATCTCGAAATAACCCTTGTATATCGCAAATCGAATATACAATTTTATTTTCAAATCTTGAACTCAACATTTAAATTAGTTTATCAGTCAAATTTTATACTACAAAGTGGAACATTTAAATAACTCCTGAATCAATTCTACATCCTTCACAAAATGTGTATATCTATCTTCCAATAAGTCACAACTACTCTTCAAAGTATATTTTTTTCACCAAAATTTAAATATCCATAATCAAGGCTTTAAACTCGAAATCTAAATAACTTTATAAATCATAGATCATATGACACAATTTGAAATTTGAATTTTTCCTTCAAGTTGATTTCATATCATCCAAAACAGTTTAAACCAAAATTTTACTATCATCTCCTCAAACTTGAAACTTAATAAACTTATAAATCGTACATCGTACGACTTTTTTACTAAACTTCCATATTCTCTACTTGTCTACAAGTCATAACTTATAATTTAAAACTCTTTAATAAATCTCGAGATAAACTTTAGCATATTACAATTCAAACTTAAACTTAACCGTAAATCATGCGTCACAATTTAAAACCTTAAGATATTTCTCAAGTCGATTTCATATCCCAACAAATCATAACTATTTCAAAATTTCAAAAATCATAAATCAAAATTTATTTTCTCAATCCTTCATAGAATCTATCAATCCTCTAGTAGTATCAAAAATGAAATTGATCTCAATCTCTACTGCCCAACTTAGAATTAATCTAATCCCTAAGATCATACTTTTAGGGAAAATGTCTTTATAACTCAAATAAGGCCCCAATGCATACTAATTGTCAATGTAAACTTTCTAGCCATGTGTTTGACCTATGAGCATATAATAGTGTAGTCATCTTCCTAGCTGTCACTAAGTATAAAAAAATAAGAATTCACGATAGAAGGGGTTCAAGCAGGAAGCAAACCAAGGATGGTAATGAGAGTTCAAAACTTGAAGCAAGGAAGGAGGTCAAGCTTGTGGATGAGATCTTGAACTCTATTCCTATATGCAGGTTCACATCGGTACAGTCACGTAACCGAAGTGACAAACTCGACCTGCATGGGCCACCATAAAAACATGTAACATCCCAGTCTCAAAATACTTAGGACTGAGTACGTCGACATGCTAGCTGTATACGTACGAAGTAAACCACAATATAGGGAACCATCATATGTACAAATAAGCTGTAAAATATAGTAAACTACGATACTAATCTCACCAACAAATAAAGAAGGAAGAATTTATAAATCAACTCGTGAATTATCATTTACAAATCGTTGGGCGGAGACAAATCTACTACCAACTAAAAGAAAACGAAATACAAAACAAATGAATTTTTCAAGCAATGTGAAGGCGATACAAGTGCAATCATCTCGAAGGAAGAGAGTAACGTATGACCTTGGCTAAGCACCTGTGGAACGTCACAAAATACACCTGGAGAATTCATCAGGTCCTCAGAGAGACGTAACAAGATACAAAAAGAATATGCCATATAAACTGAATATAAAATGTGCCATAAAGTCACAAAGTAAAGGTAAAGTGTCCCAACCATAACACGGCCCAATATACCATCATCGAAACAGTAAATTACCCCTACAACCAAACAAGGACAAGGGGTAGTATACTATTTCGTGATGTAACATTGTCCTATGTTATGACTAGAATGAGGTATGATATGGCGTTAACTAAGGTCTCCTAGCCATTCTAGTACGCAATTTTGAAGACATCTCGATGTATGGGCAGGTGAAGGCTGATTCCCCCAAGTACAAGGTAACAACTCATAACACGCACCCGTCAAGTACCAATACTATCAGCCGACTTAACTAAAGGATAGCGGCCCATATGACCCATCAGTCCACATAGTTCGAGGTTAGTGACCGTGGTGACACGATTATCGTAGACGCAATTATTATGGCTTTTGGTTTTGGGTAGCCCATACATCAAACTGTCTTCACCCTTCCATGGGTCACTAACAAAAGGTAGTCCACTAAGACTAGGTCCACATGCATATTAAAAGACAAGCAAGAAAATAATTGAAAGCAAAGCAAGTAAACTATAAAAAATAAGTCATAGATCCAACTGAAAATAAACAAGAATTAAATATACAACAATCAAATAAAGAAACATGCGACTAATTATAAACAATATTAAGGTAAGATATCTTGCCTGGAGTGTCGCATGGTGTGGTGCAATGCTCTGACAAGTCCCGAGGTGTCCAATAGCCGAGGTCCATGCAAACATGGTCTAAATTTGCGAGGGAACAAGGACATGTGATAAGTGGTGGTTAACGACAATAATTGAAAGGAGTTTGTGGGGAAAATTACTTTTTAGAACATTTTTATACTATGTTCGAAACTGGTTTTTATTAGTCTAAAAATATTTCTTGTTAGTAAAAATATTTCTTGAATACTTTGGATATATATAATTTGAAAATGACATTTTTATTAGTACGATATACGTCTAGAAAATAAATTGAAGAATAAAAATTATTTTTAGACTAGATTTTAAGTTTGTAAAATATGCAAATGTTTGTAGAAAACTAACTATTTATTTGTCAAAATATTTATTATCTTTCTACTTAATAAAACCGAATAATATAATATGATAGAAAAATAATTGGTAGTAAAATACTAATAATAACAATAATAATGTCAAACTAGTGCATACTAAACAAAGCAACACCAACCACAATAACAAAACAAAGAAACAAATAAATAAAAAGTAAACAGCATACAGCAATTGTACTACTGCTGTTCTTTTTTTTAAAGAGACGACTCAAAGGAAAGAGAGAGAAGCATGGATGAAAAAAAAATGGAAAAAAGGGGAGCGAGAGGGAGGCGATACTTACTAGAAGGAGGCGGAAGGAGGAAGCGGGGGAGGAAGTCGGACCGGCTCCGATGGCGGAGGTAGGCGCACCTGCAAGCGGCAGAAGAGGTGCGGCACGCGAGGCTCACCACGGGTGGGGAACGAAGGGGAGCCGGGAGCACGAGGCTGCGGTGGACGGTGCTGGGCTACGGCACGCCGGCGGCGACAGGTAATGTGGTGGTGTTTTCCTCTTTGTACTTGTGGTGGAGGTGGTGATGATTTCTGGTGATTGCGGTTGGGCCGTTGGTAACGGTGGCCACGCCCGTGGTCGGGTTATGGGTGAAGTAATTTTGATGATAGCGGTGGTGACCATGGTAGGGTTTAGGGATTTTCGGTGAGTGGTAGGGGCTCTGGTCGTGGTGGAGAGCATGATGTTGGCGGATAATGGTGATGGTACGGGTGGCTATGGTGGTGTCAATGGTGTTGAGATTTCTGGTGATGATCGGCCAATGGTGGCTAACAGTATTCGGTCGTCGGGTGGTGATGGGTTTGTGGCGATGGTGACGGCCGATGGGCTGGGGTTTGCTGATGATGACAGTAGTGGTTGGGGGTACGGGGGAGTTGTCGGAAGAGCGGGGGTGATGGTGGTGGATGGAAGCGGGAGTCGACAAAGTGACGGTGGAGATGTCGGGAACAGTTTCTGTCATTATTGTTGTCGTATCCGGGGTGTCGGACCCGACATGGATGAATGTAAAACTGTTGGAATTAGAATGTGTCGCAGATACGGTGCATAACTTTGGTGGAAAATTTTAGATTGGGGAATTTGTGGAAGAGGAGCCGGGAGCCTCTCCTTATATAGGAGGTGGTGGCTCCAATTAGATATGGCTTGGGTCTAATTTAAATCAACATTAGATATTTCATTATTTAAATTAAAACGAATTTGAACCATTTTTGATAGAATCTCTCAAATCTAGAACTAGATAATAACTTTTTAATTAAAAATATATTTAAATCTATCCAAATAAAATAAAAAAACTGATTTAATTCATAAAAACTAATTTAAAATTTTCTTTTTTATATCTTACAAAAATAATATAATAAATAATTTAAAAAAGTTAACAATTAAAATATATACATGCATTAGAATTCATGTACCTTGCTTACGAATATTTTCAAGATCATCGATGCGACGCCTTGTACAACTTTAATCAATTAAAATATTTATAGCATACTAGTTTGAAAACCATACTTCTTCTATTTAAATAAAATGTCAAATAAAAATATTTTATAAAAATATGTACCTCACAAATATTCGCACTCGACGAAAAAATACGAAACGCAAACTCGCACGCGACGTATAATACGACAAATGCAAACTTGTATGTGACGTACAAATCCAAATAACAAAATCAATACCAAATTATTTATTTTAAAAAAATTATAGTAGAAATTTAGGGGGTTTACTACCAACCAGTTCCAGTTAGTAGTATCTTTGACAGCTTTTCTGAAGGTAATAGACTCATCATCCTCCACTGACATTGCATGTACAACCACATTCAACTTTTCATAGTGCTTTACCGGTTCATGAAATCCATACATGTGCACTGGCTTGACCGGTCTCCTTGGCCTAATAGTGGCCAAGGAATCTCGCGGCTGGTGTTGCTCTTCCATTTGTGGTTGTTTTTATGGGGCTTGATGAACATCTTCAGAAACCTCTACTTCATTTGAAGCATCCTCAAGCGACTCAATCTCAACAGTTTAAGATTTGCTAGATATACCACCTTCCTGATCGGACTCACTTTTCATGGTTGAAGCCAATACTGTAGCTCTATCATTTGTCCTTCTTCTTACTATCAAACCTCGTGGTTGGTTTCTACCATTTCTGCCATTAAAGGCCAACCTCCGTATCTCATTAGATAATAAGGCACTCGTAATCTCTTCTACAAAAATTGGCTCATTCATGTATAGTAATGTCTCATTAAGATTCTTATAAGAATCTTCCTCCATTACTAGTTTGTAGAGTGACTTTAATATATAAAGTCGGTTGGTAAGAGTCTGCGTCATGTAGAGCGATTCCAACTTCAGCCAGAGCCCAACGGTGGTGGTTTTGACCTTCACAGAGTACATGACATCTATTTCCAAACACAGACTAATAGTGACACATGATTTGAGATCCATGTCATTGCAATCCTCATCGATCTTGTCAGCGGGCTTCTTGGACTATCTCCATAAAGCCTTATGATGCTTTTGCGATATGAGAACGTCATTCATCTGGCTATTCTAAAAGCCAAAATTATTCCTTCCAATGAACTTCTCAATTTCATACTTTCCAATCTTGCTTGACTCGAGGTCTATGTGCAGACTTGTTCTCGAATCCTTCTAGAGGTAAAAAATACTATGCTACTAGCTTTTCGTCACTGCACAGGGCATCGAGAGTGTGACCCGAACTTAGATATTGCCTAGAGAAGAAATTGAATAAAGTAGAAGAACATAGCGATAGAGCTTTATTGATGGTAGAAGGAGGAAGAGAGTATTGTTGGAGTCCAGTCTGGATTTGGTAGTAGCATATTTTTGGAGTCCAAATCTGATTAGATATTTGATTTAATTTGATTTGGATGTCCATAATTAGTGCTGGGCTATTTTAGATATAATATGATTCTTATTTGAGGGTTTCCTATTTAAGAGATCCTATTGTAATCAAAAATAGAATGTTGATGGACTATTTAAGGTGTTGTAGGATTCTTATTTGAGGGCTTCCTATTTAAGAAATCCTATTATAACCTAAAATAGGTTTTTTTTCATCCTATATATGAGGTGAGGGTGGAGGTACAAAGCACAGCACAAAAGTGGAGATTCGAGGTGCTCGTCCACAGGAAATCTAAGAGACAGGAAATCTAAGAGAAAGTTCCGCACTTTGCTCTTAGGACTTCGCCATCCAAGACAGAAGGAAGAAGAGATCTAATCGAGGGGTCGTCAACTTCGGTTAGGGATATTGTTACGGGTTGGTGAGCGATTTCAATTGTATTCTTTCTTTTCTTTATGAGTGCGGTGAGGGGGTTGAACCTATTAGGGAAAAGGGTTCAACATTAGTTTTTGTCAATCTTGTAATTTCATCTGAGTTATAGACATTAGGATTTATCTAGGTGACGTAGTCACCGCCATATACTTGTCTTTATCTGTGTTTAGTATCCGTTAGACGGGGGTTGGTTATTTCAGGTGGGTTGGCCCAAGTTTCTACTGTGGCAACGTCTCAAACATGGTATCGTAGCGCAGGAGGGCGTATCCGATTCCCAACATCTGGTATCAGAGCTTTGGAGGTTCTGGCAACCATGTTCTGGAGCAGATGAACACTCGTATGATCACCCTCACAGGGGAAAACTAGGCAATTTGGAAGCCGAAGATGGAGCATCTACTCTGGTACAAGGACTTTTATGGTCCATTGGAGGGCGACAACGCAAAGCCAATGGACAAAGCTGCTGAAGACTAGAAATGACTGGATTGGAAGGCCATTGGATTCATCTGTAACACCCAGTTTTCCAAATGAGGGTATTTTGGTCATTTTTTTTAAAATTTTGAGAATTATTTGGGATTATTATGTATTATTTAGATTTATTTAATTAATGTAATTTTTGAGTGATTTTTTTAGAATAATTGTTTTTGGTGTTTTAGAGACTTTGACTTAAGTTGACCTTGTAGACTAACCTAGTGGCTAACCTAGGTCTTGACTAAGAGATTAGGATTTGAGAACCTAGGTTGACTTAAGTTCATGAGGATGAACTCATTGGGATTAATTTGGTGAAATTAGGAATTAGTTTGGTCTAAGAATGGCTTGTGAAGTCACAAGTCATAATCATGACTTAAACCAATTAGGACTCAACCAACTAGGCAAAAACCCAAGTCCTAGGCCCTATGGCCAGCCAAGAGACAGCCCTCCCCTCTATAAATATTCTCCCAAATTTTAGGGCTAGCCTCTTTCTTAAGGTTTATCCAAGTTTTTAGAAAGGGGTAAGTTCCATCTTCAAAAATTCATAGTTAATTCATTTTAAGTCCTTTTTTCCTCAAACAAATTGCAATAGGCTCTAAATCCTGTGTTCTTGCTGTTGGTAATAATTTTTGATAGGGAGAAAACAATTTGGAGAGCTTTTGGTAGTTTGAAGGATCCTTCTCTTTGGAGCTTTTTGGGAGATTGAACACCTATAGGTATAATCCTATTTAATGCCCTTAAATTCTGGTAAAAATCATTTTTAGGAAGCCCTAGCCCTCACCCAACTGTAGGGTAGGCTAACCCTAGGTTTCGGACTCTTTTTGTGTCCGTATCGGACACGTACCAGAGGATTAGGTAGGTGTTCGACGAAATGTCCCAAAGAACATTTCAGTCGAGTTTTCGAAATCCATTTGAATAGGAAGTTAGTCCTAGGTGTCGTTTAGGGTTTCCCTGTGTCGTGTGGTGTATTGCGTGTCGTGTCGAGTCGTGGGGAACACGGGACACGCGAGTGCGGGTGCGCGCGCGCGGCACTGTAGCTCTCCTGCTATTCGGGGGCTACTGCGCGCAAGACACGCGACTTCGACACAAGATTTTTGGCATAGGGTTTGTGTCAATGACTGACACGAGGCTCGTATAGTTTTACGAGTCCTCGTGTCGTGTCGGACACGTTATTTAGTGTGCACGGGGCAAACACCTGGGCGTACGTGTGCTGCGTGTTGTTCTGTTGGTTAAATCAATTTTTAATGTTTTAAATGATGTTTAAATATTTAACTAGATTCTAAATGTCATGTTTAAATCTCTGTTACACCATGTCACTTAATGGTTTGGGTTTTAGATTGTGTTTTGGGTTCGAATTGTTGTAGACAGTGCATTGTTCTGATACCTGTGTGATACTGATTAATTTCCCAGTTTTCCCAACTTAGTTTATTGCTCTTGTGATATGTTTTCAACTGGTTTTTGATCCCTGCATGCTCCATTTTATGTTAGCTAAGTGTTTCATTCAAAACTTGGGACTGGCATGGTGTATTTTGGAAATTGGTGTTCAAGTTGGGGATGAACTGAAATTGTTCCTGTTTGGGGAAAAACTGATAACTAATTTACATTCCAGTTTTATTGTGTAAGCCTAAATTGATTCTATCCATATGCATTGAATGAACCCAAGGTCAGTTCTTCATTAGATTTATCACTGTTCTCTTCATTGATCCCATGTGGTTTTCTGTTGAAACTGAAGTTAAATACTTGCAATCATGTATAAAAGAAAACCTGAGTTCTTGATAATTGTTTAAACTAAATAAAATTTGTTCCAGTTTTTCCATTCATTGAACTGTTGATTTATTGAATGATAAACCTGATTTCTAGTTCCCCTTGAACTACTGTAATTGATTCCAACATTCATGAGTAAAATCTGAGATTAGTTTGACTGTCTCGTTTAGCTTGAATTGATTCCTGGATATCTTAGAACCTGGAGTATCCTGTTAACCTGAGTTTAAGCCCTATACAAATCTGGGAACTAATGTGTTCACTGTCTTTTCATTTAAAACTGATTTTCCTATTATTGTGAACTGATTCCCTCCTTTGAATTCAATATTGTATTAATGATTTCCCTGTCTTATGTAACGGCCAAAACCTGGGTATGATTCTACCCTGTTTTAAATTGATTTCCTTTTCTTGATTGGCAAGAGCATGAGTTACATTGATTCAATTATCCTTTTTTCATTAACTGATGTGTTCCATTGCCTGGGAATTATTGTGTTGGACTGAAATGAGTTTTTCTCTTTTGACTATTGTGAAGCACTGATAAGTGAGCCCAGTTTTCCTAATCTGAACTATTGATTGATTTAATTACAATCTGGAACTGAATGTGAACCAGAGCATTAGTTTAGCTTTGCATTGATTCAATGCTTTCTTCTCCTTAACTAGTATAATTTTCTTTTCCTGAGTTGAGAAATTCTCATAACTTGAAATGGTTTTAAACCATATTGCTATGCAACTGAGATGAGTTAGTTCCAGTTTTCTTTTAGCCTGGGACTTGGGTTGCATTCTAGTGCCTATAAACCTGAGATGTCAGTCCCTGTTTTCCAGTTTCTTCACACACACATACACATGTTCACATAAGTTTTTCCCTCACTCCCTTGTGTGTATATATATATAAGCCTTGTTATATATATATACAAGTTTCCCTATATATATGTGTATTGTATTTTTAAATATATATGATATATATGGTGTCAATATATTGGGATATTATGTGTATGATATAGTGTGAACATAGGGCATGGGTGTATTGGTGTAGTGACTATAGGATGGGTGTTTTCTTAGTAGACTATTAGACATAGTCTTGTGGTTGTATGTATAGGCATTGTTATATATATAGATACAAGTTTTCCTATATATGTGTATATGTAATTTAATATATATTGTATATATATGGTGTCTTGATGTGTGGGGTTGTGATATGGGTCATAGAGTATGGAATGCCATAGGACTAATGTAGTGTGTAGATAATATGGTGTGTTATAGATTATATTATAGAGTGTTGGATAGATGCTTCCTAAATTGACTATTAGCCATAGTATGACCTAGAGTAGACTTGTTAGAACCTAGAATAGTTTAGTTAGACCTAGTTTAGACTTGGTTGACCTAGTTGACTTCTAGGGTTGACCAGAGTTGACCAAGAGTTGACTTTGGTCTAGATTGACCTAGATTTATGTAGACCGCATTGTAGTGCATATTATTTACCATTCTGGACTCGTTGTGACTTGTGCTGTTCTAATAGGAGCCAGACACCACTCCTTGGACAGTATTTTTATCTCGGACTTTCAGTTAGCAGGCGAGTACATTCTCTGATCATTTTATATCTTGGTTAGGATTATATTCCTGCTTTAGATTACTTTATATGATGCTGACACATTGGAAACACGGATTAGTACTATATAGATCTGGTTGTGCGATGTTATCCCCTTAGCGGATACATCGGGTATTCGTGTTCGTGTACTTTATCGGGAACATCGTGTACTCCTTGTATTTGTTACATTCGTGTACGAAACGTGTGAATCGTGTATAATCATGTTTTCACATGACCTTCGTGTACAATAACATAACGTAGCTGGATCCTTGTGTATTGATTGGGGCGGGGGAGTAGAAGTGGTTATGTATTCAATCGAGTAGATTACTCGTGTACAAACCTCTGTAGATTACTCGTGTATAACATCGTGCCGTCTACATAACCATCTTGTGCTCTGAATCACTAGCACTATTAGTTCTCTATATATTGTAGCTATTTACTTACAGTCTCTCTCTTTTTATCATATTATTTCTTCAGATCCTGTATCTTACTCTCTAGCATGTTTATATTTCCTAACCGGTTATGATTTTGTTGAGATGTACTATACCCGCTCCTGTCCTGACTGGACCTGTTGAAAATTTTACAGTGAATGATGAGGCTCTGGTGTCCATCCCTCTTGGTGCAGCATTAGACATCACTAGTGACTTGGACCTGCTGGCAGTTGATGTTACTTCCATCAGTTTAGGATTACCTTACTATTTTGGGATTACTGTATTAGACTTGAGATATTCTGAGATATATTTATTTTAGTCACTTAGATTTCTGGATTTGTATCTCGGTGATGTTACATTCCTAGTTGTTATCTATCTTTATCTTTCTATCTCATTCCTGTTCTATCCTAGATGTGGTTGAGTTATATTGTGTTATGTCACCCCCATTCGGGGAGTATAACTGTATATTACCCTTATCTGTTAGATGTTATGACCTAGGACAGCGTTCTACCGCCGATACTGCGGCGTAGGCTGGACTTTCCCACGTCACGTGCCCTTATTCTAGGGTGCGGGTCGTGACACGTTTTAATGGTGGCCAATACAGGTCGAGTTTATGTAGTGGTATTCGAACTAGAGTATCACTACAGCCTGCAGTAGGATTAGGATATATTTTTAAGGGTACTCAATCACAGTTAGGATTCCTTGAAAGATTCCTGGGACGACCCTTGAGAATCTTATTTAAACTTCAATTTGAAATCCTTCCCCTTGTTTGTTCGCTCTCACTCCTTGATTATTGAATTTGATTTTGATGAATCGTTGTTGATTTTGATTTTTCTATCGAGATGAATTTTATAGCCTGAGTTACGATATTTTCTGATAACATATATTGACGGAAATACAGGGATGGTAAAACGTCTACATGATTATGGAACCTGTAGTTTATCGCAGCCATATTAGCTGGCGTGGCGGAAACATGGAGACATGGCTTCGGATGTGCGTATCTTGGTTATAAGATTTGGAAATTCTCGTAGCTATACTAGTCGGCATAGCAAGATTTCCAGACGACATGATTGTAGAGGTGCATACCCTAGTTATGGAATCTATCGTTATTCGCAGCCTTGCTTACTGGCATGGCGAGGACTCTGAGTAACTTGATTCTGGACAGACGCATATGATTATCAGATTGTATCTTGAGAAGGTTTTAAACATATCATCTCTATCGTACCATTCTGTTGTATAAATTGTACCCCATCATCAAATAACTTAGGAGTAGGAGTATGAGTAGGAGTAGCTTAGCTATTATTATAAGATTGTGTAACTTCTTGCTATAATTTCTTCCTAATGCAATGAATCGATGATTTTGCTAGACCTTAACTTGGATTTGATATTATAGCTCTGGTTTCAAATGGTTCCTTTTTTTTAACAGATAGGCAGAACAGATTTTATCATTGTTTTCTTTTTGCCATTGATTCTGGTATTACCCTAATATATATAGTAGACACAGATACTTGCCTGACACGTATGCATACTACACTTGTTTACCAACCTATCTAAATGTATGTTAATATGATTAATGTTAAGTTCTCAAAATCCTAGTATTCTAATATAGTGCAGTATAAAGTGACTAGTTCTATGTTTCTCCATATTAAATTCGTAATTTAAATTTAAATTTCATGTTATTAGTCTTGCTTACGTCACTACACATGTATGTTATATACAGGGCTTTATTTCAAAAAAAATTTGGTTGAGTTTTGTGTTGAATTGTCAAATCTGAGATTGCGTACATAGTAAACCCTTAACCTTGGATTCTAAGAGTTTAGTTCATATTGTAGTTTTAAATTGTAATGTTTTGAGCCGTATACATGGTTGTGTGCAGGCATATAATGTTAGGTTCATACTCTTACATGTTAGGTTGTGGTTGTGGTAAACATTGAGTTGGTTTTGATGTTCGAATTTCTCCCAAACTTTGAAAACTGAATACATGATAACATTTTTATTGCTTTCAAATGCGTAGTTCAATGTCTGATCTAATATGTAATATTGAGAAAACTGAATGATTGAACCCTTTATTTCCAGTTTTAACCCATGTACACTTGACACTCTACACTAATGTTCACAACTGCCATGAAAACCTAACCTTTCATCTCTATGATATGTTCATATAGCTATATAGATATATATAGTTCTGTAAACATGTTATAATGTATGTAGATGCATAAATTAAATCTTTACCTCTCTATACATATAGATATGCTTATATATACAGTTAGCCATACAAGTTATGAGTGAATAGTTCGTGCCTTGTAGATTGCTTAATTATTATGCCATGAATAATGTAACTTGATAGCTACAGTTGAGACTCAAATCCTTCTATACACTTTCATGTATGTTTCACACTAACCACATCACCTTTACATAATGATAGCTTTTCCCTCTAACACTCTCTCTTCTATATATATTAGATTGTGATTGGATTCAATGCTATTGACTTTCGTTCTTTAAACTTGTGGTTCTGGTTTTCTTAAAATAATACCTCTTTATAGATGATTAGTAGTTGGCTTATTTTTTTATTTTTGATAAATACCAATTTTACAGATAGGATGGTAGACTGCTGTATAGCCTTAATGATTGTTGTGTTTTATCCTTTCCAGTATGGCACCCATGACCCGAGCCTGTCGCCTGAGAGCAGCTGCAGCTACTGACAGTGTGCTTCCACCTCCTATTGTTCAGGAGGTAGTGACCCCTCAGGCTAACCCAAAGGTAGTGGCACCTCCCGCCATCGAGGAGGTGTTAGCATCCTTACGAGAGAAATCCCCTCCACTACCTGTTACTCAGGAGAGAGTGGCAGTCTCATCGGAGACCAAGAGTTCCTCCCCATCTCCTCCTCTGCCTCCAGGAGAAGTACCCCATACCATACCCTCGGCAGGTTTGTTTCCTGACGGAGCTCAGATATCCAGACTTCTCCGGGATGTGTTGGAGACACAGAGAGTTCAGGTTGAGATCCTGAAGGAGCAGGGCCGTAGAATCCAACTGCTGTAGGATTTGGTACATTCAGGAGGAGAGCCTAGTTCTAAGAGGCCGAGGAGCAGTGTATACCCAGAGCCCCGTGAGCACCCAGACTATCAGCCTAGACCAGCCTACCCAGTCCAGACTCCTGTTCAGCAGAGGCCAGCTGAGAGAGTTCCTACCTGTGCCTTCTGTAAGAAGCCTGGACATGTGTGGGACATCTGTAGGAAGAGAAGAGGAGTGTGCCTGTCGTGTGGGTCAGCCGCACACAGGCTGCGAGACTGTCCTGCTGCACTTATCCCAGCCAGGACTCCGTCTTCAGGAGGGAGTTCCAGCCACCAGACCTAGTTGGAGGTAAGTCTTGACCTATATCTTAGCCAGTCTTTGAAATTGATACACTCTACTATATTGTTGTATGTTTTGATACCTTGTGATTGCCTAGTACTGTAGCATATTGGTGTAACTAGATGAGACCCCAAACTGATATTACATGCCATGACCCCATAGGTTACATTTTCCAACTGGATGATTTAAATAGGTTTCTGAGACTTTGTTGTGGGGGTTTGACCTAGGAGGGGTACGATCATCTTAATTCCGAGGACGAAATTTTTCTAAGGTGGGTAGGATTGTAACACCCAGTTTTCCAAACGAGGGTATTTTGGTCATTTTTTTTAAAAATTTTGAGAATTAATTGGGATTATTATGTATTATTTAGATTTATTTAATTAATGTGATTTTTGAGTGATTTTTTTAGAATAATTATTTTTGGTGTTTTAGAGACTTTGACTTAAGTTGACCTTGTAGACTAACCTAGTGGCTAACCTAGGTCTTGACTAAGAGATTAGGATTTGAGAACCTAGGTTGACTTAAGTTCATGAGGATGAACTCATTGGGATTAATTTGGTGAAATTAGGAATTAGTTTGGTCTAAGAATGGCTTGTGAAGTCACAAGTCATAATCATGACTTAAACCAATTAGGACTCAACCAACTAGGCAAAAACCCTAGTCGTTGGCCCTATGGCCAGCCAAGAGACAGCCCTCCCCTCTATAAATATTCTCCCAAATTTTAGGGCTAGCCTCTTTCTTAAGGTTTATCCAAGTTTTTAGAAAGGGGTAAGTTCCATCTTCAAAAATTCATAGTTAATTCATTTTAAGTCCTTTTTCCCTCAAACAAATTGCAATAGGCTCTAAATCCTGTGTTCTTGCTGTTGGTAATAATTTTTGACAGGGAGAAAACAATTTGGAGAGCTTTTGGTAGTTTGAAGGATCCTTCTCTTTGGAGCTTTTTGGGAGATTGAACACCTATAGGTATAATCCTATTTAATGCCCTTAAATTCTGATAAAAATCATTTTTAGGAAGCCCTAGCCCTCACCCAACTGTAGGGTAGGCTAACCCTAGGTTTTGGACTCTTTTCGTGTCCATGTCGGACACGTACCAGAGGATTAGGTAGGTGTTCGACGAAATGTCCCAAAGAACATTTCAGTTGAGTTTTCGAAATCCATTTGAATAGAAAGTTAGTCCTATGTGTCGTTTAGGGTTTTCCTGTGTCATGTGGTGTATTGCGTGTCGTGTCGAGTCGTGGGGAACACGGGACACGCGAGTGTGGGTGCGTGTGCGCGGCACTGTAGCTCCCCTGCTACTCGGGGGCTACTGCGCGCAGGACACGCGACTTCGACACGAGATTTTTGGCATAGGGTTTGTGTCAATGACTGACACGAGGCTCGTAAAGTTTCACGAGTCCTCGTGTCGTATCGGACACGTTATTTAGTGTGCACGGGGCAAACACCTGGGCGTGCGTGTGCTGCGTGTTGTTCTGTTGGTTAAATCAATTTTTAATGTTTTAAATGATGTTTAAATGTTTAACTAGATTCTAAATATCATGTTTAAATCTCTGTTACACCATGTCAATTAATGGTTTGGGTTTTAGATTGTGTTTTGGGTTCGAATTGTTGTAGACAGTGCATTGTTCTGATACCTGTGTGATACTGATTAATTTCCCAGTTTTTCCAACCTAGTTTATTACTCTTGTGATATGTTTTCAACTGGTTTTTGATCCCTGCATGCTCCATTTTATGTTAGCTAAGTGTTTCATTCAAAACTTGGGACTGGCATGGTGTATTTTGGAAATTGGTGTTCAAGTTGGGGATGAACTAAAATTGTTCCTGTTTGGGGAAAAACTGATAACTAATTTATATTCCAGTTTTATTGTGTAAGCCTAAATTGATTCTATCCTTGTGCATTGAATGAACCCAAGGTCAGTTCTTCATTAGACTTATCACTGTTCTTTTCATTGATTCCATGTGGTTTTCGGTTGAAACTGAAGTTAAATACTTGCAATCATGTATAAAAGAAAACCCGAGTTCTTGATGACTGTTTAAACTAAATAAAATTTGTTCCAGTTTTTCCATTCATTGAACTGTTGATTTATTGAATGATAAACCTGATTTCTAGTTCCCCTTGAACTACTGTAATTGATTCCTACATTCATGAGTAAAATCTGAGATTAGTTTGACTGTCTCGTTTAGCTTGAATTGATTCCTGGATATCTTAGAACCTGGAGTATCCTATTAACCTGAGTTTAAGCCCTAAACAAAATCTAGGAACTAATGTGTTCACTATCTTTTTATTTAAAACTGATTTTCCTGTTATTGTGAACTGAATCCCTCCTTTGAATTCAATGTTGTATTAATAATTTCCCTGTTTTGTGTAACTGCCAAAACCTGGGTATGATTATACCCTGTTTTAAATTGATTTCCTTTTCTTGATTGGCAAGAGCATGAGTTACATTGATTCAATGATCCTTTTCTCATTAACTGATGTGTTCCATTGCCTGGGAATTATTGTGTTGGACTGAAATGAGTTTTTCTCTTTTGACTAATGTGAAGCACTGATAAGTGAGCCTAGTTTTCCTAATCTGAACTATTGATTGATTTAATTACAATCTGGAACTGAATGTGAACCTGAGCATTAGTTTAGTTTTGTATTGATTCAATGCTTTCTTCTCCTTAACTAGTATAATTTCCTTTTCCTGAGTTGAGAAATTCTTATAACTTGAAATGGTTTTAAACCATATTGCTATGCAACTGAGATGAGTTAGTTCCAGTTTTCTTTTAGCCTGGGACTTGGGTTGCATTCCAGTGCCTATAAACCTGAGATGTCAGTCCCTGTTTTCCAGTTTCTTCACACACACATACACATGTTCACATGAGTTTTTCCCTCAATCCCTTGTGTGTATATATATATAAGCCTTGTTATATATATATACAAGTTTCCCTATATATATGTGTATTGTATTTTTAAATATATATGATATATATGGTGTCATAATATTGGGATATTATGTGTATGATATAGTGTGAACATAGGGCATGGGTGTATTGGTGTAGTGACTATAGGATGGGTGTTTTCTTAGTAGACTATTAGACATAGTCTTGTGGTTGTATGTATAGGCATTGTTATATATATAGATACAAGTTTTCCTATATATGTGTATATGTAATTTAATATATATTGTATATATATGGTGTCTTGATGTGTGGGGTTGTGATATGGGTCATAGAGTATGGAATGCCATAGGACTAATGTAGTGTGTAGATAATATGGTATGTTATAGATTATATTATAGAGTGTTGGATAGATGCTTCCTAAATTGACTATTAGCCATAGTATGACCTTGAGTAGACTTGTTAGAACCTAGAATAGTTTAGTTAGACCTAGTTTAGACTTGGTTGACCTAGTTGACTTCTAGGGTTGACCAGAGTTGACCAAGAGTTGACGTTGGTCAAGATTGACCTAGATTCATGTAGAACGCATTATTGTGCATATTATTTACCATTCTGGACTCGTTGTAACTTGTGATGTTCTAATAGGAGCCAGACACCACTCCTCGGACAGTATTTTCATCTCGGACTTTCAGTTAGCAGGCGAGTACATTCTCTGATCATTTCATATCTTGTTTAGGATTATATTCCTGCTTTAGATTACTTTACATGATGCTGACACGTTGGAAACACGGATTAGTACTATATGGATCTGGTTGTGCGATGTTATCCCCTTAGCGGATACATCGGGTATTCGTGTTCGTGTACTTTATCGGGAACATCGTGTACTCCTTGTATTTGTTACATTCGTGTACGAAACGTGTGAATCGTGTATAATCATGTTTTCACATGACCTTCGTGTACAATAACATAACGTAGCTGGATCCTTGTGTATTGATTGGGGAGGGGAAGTAGAAGTGGTTATGTCTTCAATCCAGTAGATTACTCGTGTACAAACCTCTGTAGATTACTCGTGTATAACATCGTGCCGTCTACATAACCATCTTGTGCTCTGAATCACTAGCACTGTTAGTTCTCTATATATTGTAGCTATTTACTTACAGTCTCTCTCTTTTTATCATATTATTTCTTCAGATCCTGTATCTTACTCTCTAGCATGTTTATATTTCCTAACCGGTTATGATTTTGCTGAGATGTACTATACTTGCTCCTGTCCCGACTGGACCTGTTGAAAATTTTACAGTGAATGATGAGGCTCTGGTGTCTATCCCTCTTGGTGCAGCATTAGACATCACTAGTGACTTGGACCTGCTGGCAGTTGATGTTACTTCCATTAGTTTAGGATTGCCTTACTATTTTGGTATTACTGTATTAGACTTGAGATATTCTGAGATGTATTTATTTTAGTCACTTAGATTTCTGGATTTGTATCTCAGTGATGTTACATTCCTGGTTGTTATCTATCTTTATCTTTCTATCTCATTCCTGTTCTATCCTAGATGTGGTTGAGTTATATTGTGTTATGTCACCCCCATTCGGGGAGTATAACTGTATATTACCCTTATCTGTTAGATGTTATGACCTAGGACAGCGTTCTACCACCGATACTGCGGCGTAGGCTGGACGTACCCACGTCACGTGCCCTTATTCTAGGGTGCGGGTTGTTACATCATCCGCCAATGGTTGCATGATTCGGTATTTTACCACGTGTCCATAGAGAGTTCAGCAAAAGAATTATAGAAGAAGTTGCATTCGCTGTACGAAAGGAAGACAACTAGCAACAAGGCATTTCTTATTCGCGAACTTGTCAACTCGAAGTACACAGAGGGTGCCCCAGTGGCACAACACCTGAACGAGGTTCAGGGTATCATGAATCAGTTGTCTGTGATGAAGATAGTGATTGTTGATGAGCTTCAGGCCCTACTGCTCTTGAGTTCTCTGCCGGAAAGTTGGAAGACGTTGGTGGTGTCGGTGAGAAACTCCGTGCCTGATGGAGTTGTCACGATGGAGGCAGTCAAAAGTAGCTTGTTAAATGAGGAGGTTCGGCACAAGCAAGTGGAATCGTCGTAGGAGTCCGCTCTGGTGACTTCCTACGAAAAGGGAAGACCGAATTCACAGACGAGGACAGGAGGGAGTTTTCGAAATCTTTCGATTATAGACCGCAAGGAGGGCTGCTATCACTACGGCAAAAGGGGTCATATCAAGAGGAACTACATGAAGCTCAAAGCTGAGAAGGCAAAAGGCAAGGACGATCAGGAGGATCTCACAGCAATGAGAGATATCATCATCACAACAACCGACGCAGAGGAACCATATGGCATGTGTCATGACGACGACTGGGTCATGGACACGGGGCCATCATATCATGCCACTCCACATAGGAGGTTCTTCACGTCATATCGAGGTGGCATGTTTAGACGTGTGAATATGGGCGACAAGGATACGGCTGTAGTTATAGGCATCTATAATGTGCACTTAACAAAAGAGCTCGGGAAGAAGTTCATTCTCAAGAGTGTGTGCCATGTACCGATTTTGTGCTACAACTTGGTTTCGGTAGGAAGGTTGGCAGATGATGGCTGTCGTAGTCTGTTTGGGAATAAAGAGTGGATATTTGCGAAGGGTTTCCAACAGTTGGCTCGGAGAGATTTGTGTTGTGTCATGTACAGGCTCAAGCCGTTGAGCTGTACATGTAGGCCACAGACACCGGATAGAGGCTCGAGGGGTACTCGACAGGAGTTATTTCGTCGAAAACTTGCTGAGGAGCGGCTTCAAGGTGCTTTGAGGGATACCGAGGATTCGGTTCGTTGAGACAAAGCGACGGATGGTGGTGAGTCAAAGATTGAGGGTCAGTCTGTCGGTCCCATGATAGCTGGTCGGTCTCCAGGTGGGGTTGTTCTACGGATCCGATTTTGGCGACAGGTGGTTTATCAAAGCTTCACAGAGCGACATCGATTTCAGCAGTTCAAAGCCTGGAAGGAGATCAAGGTTTGCAGCAAACTCAATCTGAGGTGGGATCATCATCATTCACACAGTTCAGGGAGAGCTGTGGGCCATCAACAGCATGCACAGTGCGTGATGTTCTACTCGAGGATGCATGTGTATGGGGGAGCTTCAACTTCAGACACGAAGGTGGAGAGGTTCAGGAGTTCGAATCTCAGGAAGATCGTACCATCTGCTTGGTTGGGTCAGCCAAGGATGAAGAAGCTCGTCGGAACGTTAACACTTTCCGGTGGAAGACAGAAGTCGGAGACAGATAGCCGGGACTTACGGTAAGGCTGATCGTCAGGAACTTCGGTATTGATCGTGTTATTGATATCGGCAGGATCCCAGTAGTACAAGAGGTGCTACACATGGCAGCTAGCGTCGATGTGACGGTCGAGGAGCTGGAGACGAAGGAAGATGTAAAGCAGTTCGGAAGATCGAAGATCAGTAGCATGGGGACCAGGAACTCTGTCGCATAACGACAGGCATGGAGTCCAGTTGAGGAGCCATGAGGTCAACACCCTCTCATCAGACTGGAGGGAGAGATTGTTGGAGTCCAGTCTGTATTTGGTAGTAGCATATTTATGGAGTCCAAATCTGATTAAATATTTGATTTAATTTGATTTGGATGTTCATAATTAGTGCTGGGCTACTTTAGATATAATAGGATTCTTATTTAAGGGTTTTCTATTTAAGAGATCCTATTATAATCTAAAATAGGATGTTGATGGGCTGTTTTAGGTGTTGTAGGATTCTTATTTGAGGGCTTCCTATTTAAGAAATCCTAATATAACATAAAAAGGTTTTTTCATCCTATATATATGGGGTGAGGATGGAGGCACAAAGAACAACACAAAAGTTGAGATTCGAGGAGCTCGTCCATAGGAAATATAAGAGAAAGTTTTGCACTTTCCTCTTAGGACTTCGCCATCCAAAACAGAAGGAAGAAAAGATCTAATCGAGGGGTCGTCAACTTCGGTTAGGGAGATTGCTACGGGTTGGTGAGCAATTTCAATTGTAATCTTTCTTTTCTTCTTGAGTGTGGTGAGGGGGTTGAACCTATTAGGGCAAAGTATTCAATATTAGTTTTTGTCAATCTTGTAATTTTATCTGAGTTATAGAGATTAGGGTTTGTCCAGGTGACGTAGTCACCACCATATACTTTTCTTTATTTATGATTAGTGTCCGTTAGACGGGGGTTGTTTATTTTAGGTGGGTTGGCCTAAGTTTTCGCTGCGACAACGTCTCAGACACGGTATCGGAGCGCAGGAGGGCGTATCCGATTCCCAACAAGTATATGTATATTCAAAGAGTTATTTTTTTCAACCAAGAAGAAATGTGCTCTTTACATAGCAAACACCCTAACAACCCATATGTTAATAAAACTATTGTTTTAAGGATATAGGATATGTGACTTGGTTTTAGGGCCATAAGAAACGATCAATGGGACTTGGTTTTAGGGCCATAAGAAATAGTCAATAGGACTTAGTTTTTTGCACACAATTTACAGCTTACAAATATCCGCCTTCCACAAAATCAAGTTTAAAAAATAAAAAAAAGAATAAGAGTAAAGAATATCAAGACAAGTGTATACTATGCAACAAGTGGAATAGACTACAGTCTTGAATCTCACTTAATGACCGTTACCTTTATCTGAAGAAGTAAATGATGGACTGTGCTTTGAATCTGACTTCTTGAATCAGATTCAGAAAATAGCACATATAATACGCTAAAGGTTCTTGGGTTTATTGGGTGGTGCTTTTGATTAACCATGCACAAGTTTTTCTTACCCATGAGAGTTGTCTAGGATCGCCCTGTACGTAGTCACGACCTTCACGACTTCTCATATAGGTAAGTCCTCAAAAGGTTGGTGGTCAATGTCAGTCATGCATAAATATGCTTGGACCTATTAAGAGTTTTAAAGCTCATCCTTACCAAATCACACTGGAACATTGTCATCATAGGGATAGAGTATCTTTAGACAACTGCTTAGGCATTAATTGCTAAGAATTTAATCTCAGGGTCAGTGTTCCATATTAGTTACCTAAGTCCAGCTTGCTTCTACCCATTGAACTAGCTTCTTGTGATCTCCAATCAGACTCGGTTAGGATGCCACTGTTGGTGACTTACTTAGGGGCTTATCCCCACCCCTTGATGATACTAAGATTAATGTCCTAAACAGACTCTTCATCATGAGATCTGTAAAGTTCTTTTCAGACTTTATAAAGTCAAGGACAAGATATTATCCTAATAGGCTCTTATGAATTGATGCATGACTATTGGTACCTGCTCAGCTTAGAATTTATAAATCATGAATTAGTAGTTCTATCGCAGATTGATTAAGATAATAATAAAATTAATAGATATATAATTTGTATATACATAATAAGATGCCTGAACCATTCAGCTTTAATACAAGCTATGTTTAAAGATACTATTTAGAGTCTATTATACTCATAACTATGATAGTTTCACACATGGACCTATCAACTTAGGCGTATCTACGTTGTTCCACAGATGAACTTTTATTCTCCATCCACTAAATCTTGGTGTTCTTTAGTACTTTTATGTTTTAAAAATATGTCATATAATGACTCCGATAAAACACTTAAAACTCCGTGAAATAAATTGTAGTCTATTTCTTTAGGGTTTTTTTGTTTAACTAAGTCAGATTAGGTTACTCCTAAATCATACTCTATATGTCATCATAATCATTTAACATAGATGTGATTATATCAATTACTGATATCAACTCCAAGGTTGTGAGCCAATCACCTATATGATTCTGCCACCTCTTGAAAATAGCCATTGAAAATTTTAGGCTTGCTAATAGAAAACTCATCTTTACTAGGCATAGTGTCAATATAATAATCTAATGTTCTACAAGAATAGTGTATAGAATCAATATGACAATCTAGAGTACTAGAGCAATAGTTTAAATGATTTTTTTTGCTAATTTACTTTAACAAATTTTTAGTCTATTAAGTTTTGATCAACTTGGTTTAGCTACAGGGGCCGAATTTCAGCTAGCGGTGGTCCGAAGTCCCTTAAATATCGTAGCACTTACGGCTATTTATATCATTTTTGACAGAAGGACTCTTTCGACTTGTAACCAAATTAATCTCTACTTTTAAAACTTAGATTCAAAGGATTTACAATATCACTAAACTATTCTCTTTAGTCTAGATTGAAAAAGGTGATTCTTAATATCACAAATTACACTTGAATCAGATCCTATACAATATTGTATACTAAACAAAATAATATATATATATATATATATATATATATATAGAGAGAGAGAGAGAGAGAGAGAGAGAGAGAGAATAAGGGATGTGAGGTGCCACCTTATGGGTGGTGGCTATATATTGTCACCCTTCCATGCTATTATCATGTTCCAAAAAGTGTGCAAGTGCATGATGATAGCATGGGGGGGAGGTGACACATAGCCACCTCACCTCCCATATATATATATATATATATATATATATATTTATATATACATATATATATCAAAAGAGCATTTATTGATGTATTAGACACAAAATGCCGAAGCCTATACAAGTAAGCGCGCCAAGCGCGGAAGAACAACAAAACATAAAAGCCTAACCGTGCACCAGAGGGCGCGGTAAGTGTGGCTAAAGCAAAGCCTGCCAAAATTGCTCCGTGGAGTGGGAGCAGCGGTTCGTGAGTTTAAGAATTTGACGAAGGACTTCGCTGACCAGTTGAGTCGGGTTGTATTAGCGGTGTTCATACCTGAATTTGTTTCGATTCTTCCAGAGGGCCCAAATACCAACGGCAGCGGTAATCTGATGGCTATGGGAGTCGTCCATGTTGACTAGGAGATCGTTGAAGCCCTCGGGCCGATCCTTCTTCCTGCATCATCGTGAAAGGTCGCGCCAAATCTGATTAGCAAGATCTCCCGGGAGAAGGATGTGCTTCGCTGTTTCTGATTTGTGAGAGATGCAACAGTGGAAGCTGGATGCGTGGCTGAAATCGACGGTGGTTAGAGAATCGTTGGTCGGAAGCTTCCGGCGCTGAGCTCTCCAGATAAAAAATGACCACTTGTTGGAAAAGCATGATTGCCAAAATGGAGCGATCAGTGGTGCCGACAAGCCGTCGCCTCCCACTACTCACCTGGCTGAGGCCATCATGAACAAACGTCCGACGGTGGGGGCCCAAATCAATTTGTCTGGGAGATCGTTGATCCCGACGTCCGTAGCGGCGAGCTCAGTCGTCGCCTCCGGCCCGATCCACTCTCGGATCTGCTCCCATCTCCAACCCGATGTTGGGTCCCAGAGATCCCAGATCGTACAGTTAGTAGGGGCGTTCGGGGACAGTTGGTAGACTACGTTACCAATCCACCGTTCGTGGCAAGTGAACGAATTGCCGTCGTCGAGTCACATTGCAGATCATGGGTTCAGCTAGTTGACGGCCATGAAGAATTCGGTACCGGGATGCGGAGGAATGAATGTTAGCGACCGCCGTCGCTGAGTGAGAGTGTTGGAAGTATCTTGCTTTCATGAACCGCGTCCAGATAGAGTTGTGTGATCTAATCATCCACTACAATTTCATAGAGCAGGCGTCCACGATGTGTGCTAATTTGATGAAGCCGAGGCTCCCTTCTTCTGTGGGTTTGGCCATCATATCCGAGCTGGCCCAGTGGTGCTTATCCTTACCATCATGATGTCCCCAGAAAAAGTTGGCGAAGAGAGCCTCTAGGGAGGATAGAACCTTCAAAGGTGGGGAGCTGACGGCCAGGGTGTAGATTATGATGGAGGCTAGAACGTGCTTGATGAGGATAATCTTTTCGCCTGGAGATAGGGTCGCGTTCTACCATCCCTCGATCTTCTTCCTGGCCTTGTTAATAAGCCCGCCAAAGATGCCCGAATTAGATCTGTCGTATACCAATGGGCAGCCCAGGTTGGTGAACGGTGGGTATGCAGTTGTAACACCCAGTTTTCCAGATGAAGGTAATTTTAAAATTTTGTAATTATAATTATTATTTATTGATAATTATTTTATATTATGATTTTTGGTAATTTTTAATCAATTTTTAAACTATTTAAAATTATGACTTGTGATTTTGACATTTTACTATTGTTTGGTTTTAATTTCGAGAAATTTACCATCCCCCAATTTTCAAGAACAGGAGTATTTTTGTCATTTTGTATTTTTGAAATATTTTTGAAATTTATTTTATTATTTATGATATTGTTTTGGGGTTTTTTGAGTCGGGTTCGAATTTCAGCTCAATCCGACTTGAAACGGGGACCTGGGGGTAGTGTTGACTTTAGTGGACCCACACATTAGTTATCCATGGCCCACATGATAGAAATATTTTAGTTAGAGGTTAGACTAATTATTATGGATAAGGTTAGTGTGATTAGAGACTTTAGAATGACTAATTTAGCCCCAACCAATTAGCCCTTTCCTAATACTAATAGAATAGGTTAGTGGAGGCATTTTGGACCATACCATAATAGGACAAATAGCCCCATATGGCCAGCCACTTTGGGAGAGGATAGGCTCAAGTTCATTTCATTATTCTCATCCACACTCTCTCTCTTGTTCTTCCCCAAATTTCTAGAGAGCAATCCCTAGCAATTTCTCCACCAAATCCTTCCATTTCGCCACCAAATCTTCTTCTTTACTTCTCCATTCTAGCCAAGGAGAAAGCTACCCAAGTTTGGGAGGATTCGGAGCTCGTTCGTGTCCTTTTGGAATCTCTACGTGTCGGTGTCGCTCCGGGAAGGCTTTTCTTCGATTCGATCTACCGGGAGGTATAAATCCCTTCTTCTTTCCATTTCCTCATATATATAGGTCTATTTTGAACCCATAAGAATGACCCCCATGGTTGTATCTCCATTTGTGTCTATTTTGTGTCCATTTGGAGGTCATAGGAGTGTCCTTTGTGTTGTGGTTGTGTCCATGTGGGAAAACCCCAAATTTGGACACACTATGTATTGTTGTTATGTATGAATAAATTATTACATGTTTAATCTCATATTTTTGTATTGGAGATGTGTTCTATAGTGTCTCATATATATATATATTAGTGTAGAGAGTGAGTTCTTGATATATTATGCTATATACTTGTGTTCTTTTGTCTCAAACTACCCAAATTCGTCATAATTTTTATCCACGTTTTTAGTAGCAATAGCAACTTAGAAATGTCATAACTTTTAGCTTAAAACTCTGATTTATCTCTCGTTTTTTTTAAATGAACCGTATCGAAGTTAGCTTTCCAAATATATATTTTAATAAGCCAAATTCTTTATGTAACTTTCTGTAGAATTATTTGAGTGTCCATTGTATGAAAGACGAACGCGTTTCGATATTTTCGTAATTTTGGGAGCTTCCGGAAATGAAAATGCGATCCGTTTGAAGTTTCGAAAAGCTAACATGAAGTACTACAACATAATTTATCCTAGAATTTAGTGAATGCCCAATTGGTACAGTATTAGTTTTAAGTAAAAGAGTGACTATACGATATATGCATTTTGTGTAACCTATGAGCCTATGTAGTATGGATTTTAAATGAATATAGAGTATGTAATGCATGATATGTTAGATGAATGAAATGATATATATATATGATATATATCCTATTTACATTAATGTATATATATGGTTGAATGCAAGCATGTAGGAATACAATTAATGTAATATATGTAAGCAATGCATAAATGCATGAATAAAAGAATGATATACAATGCATGCATGAAAGTATATAATGAATGCTAGATATAAATGCAAGGTATATATGTAATGATAGATATGAATGCATAATGTATAAATATTGTAAACGCAATATCAGATTTCATATGTAGACATAGAACCAATGCATAGCTGATATTTAGATTGAATGTTAGTTCATTTTAGGTTGTTCGAACACTGAACTGTCCATGTAAGCATATATACCTTCCTTTTCCTATTGTCAAGCCAATTTCAGTTTTCAATATAGTGGAATGTCTATGAATGTAATGTTAACCTTCAACTCCTTAATTCAAAATGTTAGTTAATTTCAGTATTAGACAATGCATGAGCTGTATGCATATGGGATGTTGGCTTAATGGCAGATTTCAGATAATATGGTTCATTTTATGTGGTTAGTTACACCAGTTTATGGGATAGCTCACTTTAGTTTATATGTAAATGTGGAACTAAACTGAGAATGAACTTCACCCTCTGCACAAGGACACCCCACTCTATATCAACCACCATGCCATGTAATCCTTCTCTAAATGATTGCTATAATATATATAGATTTATGTAAAGTATAGATGCATGTTAGTTATAACTTAAATATTCTCTACTCTAATGTATATAGATGTATACTTGTAGCCATGCATGTTAGGTATAATACATGTGTAATGTAGATGGGTTAGCTTTGTGCCATGTGTAGTGTAAACTCATAACTAGTGTTGATTTTTCTTTTCATGTACACCTCCATGTTCACACACACACACACACAGCTTTACATGTTAGTTCTTTTCTCTTATATATATATATATTATATATATATATATATATATATATATATAATGTTGAATATGCATGAATGTGATGTATCTTGATATGTGACTTATGTTGGCTTGTATAGCCTTGGATTTGTATGGTGTGTACTAGCTAGGGTAGACTGGTTAGGCCCAGTGAGACTTCATTGAGTCTATGTTGACCCAGTTGACCTAGCTTTGACTAGATAGTTGACTAGAGTTGACCAAGTGTTGACTTTAGCCTAGTTTGACCTAGACAGCATGTAGATGCATTGTAGCAGTCTATTTCCTTATTTTAGACATGTTGTAACTTGTGTTACTCTGATTAGGAGACAGACACCTCTCCTCAGGCAGAACACCCTCTTCGGACATTCAGTTATCAGGCGAGTATATTCTCTGACCGTTTCATACTTGTCTGGATTTACATTCTTGCTCTAGATTACTGTACTTGATGCTGACACGATCATCATCACAGATTGGTACTATACGGATCTTCTTCTGAGATGTTATCTCCTTGTATTCACTAAATATATATTATGATGTGCGTTTCACTTACATATTGTATTTATTGAATACCCTTATTATTGTACACTCATTGTGCATATTGTACTCTCATTATCACATTGAGCCATTGTACAAGCCATTGTATAAGCCATTGTACAAGCCATTGTATAAGGTAACGTAACTGAATTGGATCCTTGTGTATTGATTGGGGAGGAAGAGTAGAATTGGTTATGTGATCAATCCTATTGTATAAGAAATTGTATATGTCCATTGTACACCCACGTACAAAGGAGTCCCATTTTATTGTATAACCTAACCCGTTTACATAACCATATTGTACTCTAAATCACATGTTGCTTACAGTTCTTACTTATCATATAGATATTTTCCATTATCAAATCTCTGCTATTTTCATATGTATTCTTCTTTCAGCGTTTTATGTACCTTACTCTATTGTATGCTTTATATTTTCTAACATGATATGAACTGCATGAGATGTTTTGTGCTCGCTTCCGTCCTGACTGGACCTGTTAAAATTTTTACAGAGGATGATGAGGAACCCTGCACCCTTACTTGGAGCTTGCCTAGTTGACACTCGCGATCTGGACCCCTGGGGAGGTTCAGGCAGCTGCTCAGAATGATACCTTGTATAGTGTCGATAGCTTAGACTGTTCCTTCTTTTCATGCTTAGCTGTTGTCTTTATTTTTCATAGTTGTATATTTTAGAGATGATGAGACTTTATTATTTCATTCTGCTGTACCTCAGTTGAGGATTTCTTATCTATTTCCATCGTGCTACATTCTACCTTAGATTGTGATTGAGTTGTACCTCTGTATTGGTCTCCCTTTGGAGAGTATATTTTATGTTATGTAGTTATAGTTTATGACCTAGAACAGCATTCTACCACCGACACTGCGGCGTAGGCTGGGCGTTGTTACGTTCTCGTACCCTCACGGTGGGTGCGGGTCGTGACACGTTTTTAGTGGTGGCCCATGCAGGTCGAGTTTATGTAGTGGTATTCGAACTAGAGTATCACTACAGCCGACAGTAGGATTAGGATATTTTGGAGGTACTCAATCACATTAGGAGAAACTCTTAATCAGATTCCTTTTGTCAAAATTGTTGCTTATTGACTTCCCTTGAATATAAACTGTCCTTCTTTGATTTTTTTTGCTTCATTCTCAGATATTGCTTCTTGTTTTGATCTGTTTTCATGATGGTTATGAAGACACGATCTCATCGCTTCGGTTCGGAGAATACTATCGAGAGGCTGGCCACCTCTCGTCCTGTTCATCAGGGCCTCGAGACCGCAGCTTCTGTTATGTCGACTCAGGTTGGCATTTCTGCTATATTGGAGGTGCACCTCCGTCTGTACAGAGACTTTTCATTTTCGGTTTCTCTCAGCAACAGCGATTCATGCAGCATCAGCAGTAGAGATTTGTGCAGTATCAGCATCAGGCTGGAGGAAACCAGCAGGGCGAGCTATCGTTAGGACAGTCGAGGATGCACAGACCGTTGGAGATCTTGCTGCAAGTTCCGTTCTTCTCAATTCCATTCCCGCAATTGTCTTTTATAATTACTTTGAAATCCGATTCCATCTGTTCCTTGTTGATTGATTAATTTTGTCATGTTACTCTTTTGTTGTGTTTGTTTTTTCTTCTGAGAAGATCATATAGGCTAGGTCGCCTAAATCATGGGATCTAGAATCCTCGATAGTCATGTTAGTTGGCATAGTGAGGACATGTAGTCAGATTTTGGATGTATTCTCGGGTATGGGAATTTAAGGTTTTCGTCGTCGCATACGGCAGTGCAAAAATTTTAAATACCATGAACCTAGAGGTACGTACCTTACTCAAGGACTCTGTGATTATCGTAGCCTTGCTCACTAGCATGATGAAGACTCTGGACAACATAATTTTGGACAGACGCATATGATTAACAGATTGTATCTTGAGAAGGTTTAAACATCATACCCTTTTGATTGTTATAAATGACTTAGGAGTGGGGATATTTATTTTTGTAGAGCTTATTCATAGGTAGTTCCTGTTGGCCCATTGGTCATATGGTCAACCTGATTTTAATAATTGATCAATCTCTGTCTGGATATACAAAGCTAGTTGGGACATCTCGGTTTCTTGGACATAAGCAAGATTGGCTATCCACTCCGTTCAAGACTGAAGATCTGTTTGCCTACTCGAGTCTGTATTTCCTATGCAATGTAATTTTCATTTTATTTGAGTCTAGGAATATGTTGTACATCGAGTCGTACTGGCAAATAGGCTATCCCCAAAATAGTTCAAAATGTTTTTAAAATGACCTATCAAAATGTTTACAAAAAGGTTTTCAAAAAGGTTTTCAAAAATCACCAAAAGCTTTTTCAAAAACCCTAACTAAACCCTGACTTAACCCTGACAGAACTCGAACCGAGTTCGGCCAGAGTTCGGCCAGAGTTCGGTTAGTGGCCGTTGTGATTTTGAGACTCTGGAACTTGGTCCTCCTGCAGTTGCGGATTTGATCGAGATTTGCTCATAGAGTTCTGCCCGAATTCTGCCCGAATTCTGACAGAAGTCTGCCTTTGGAACTCCTATAAATAGAGAAGGATTTTGATCATTTCAACTCACTCATTCACTTTCAATCTTCTCTCAATCTAAAGCTTTCAGTCTTCCAAAGAGTTTTCTAGAGCTTTAAATTTCAGATCCCAAGCCAGTTATAATCCTCTAGTCATTTTGCCAGTACGGTACGGTCTAGAAGTTTCTGAAAGATTGTAATCAGAAGGCTTGATTGAAGAATACCTCTTCACATTTGAAGTTGGACGAGTTCTTCGTATCAAAGCTCGCGTTGTAGAAGTTGCAAGGACTTCGTAAGAAAACTTGCGGTTTTTCTAATAGTGGATTCAACTGGTAGCAAGAGTTCTACCGACTGGATTAGTCCTCAACAGAGGGATACCAGTATACATCGCTGTCTTTGCGTTTGCTCTCTTAACTTTGCCTTTACATTATTTCAGTTGTGATTAATATTATGTGATTGTGCTGCTAACATTTTATTTAGCATTATTCCGCTGCCAACTCTATTCACCCCCCCCTCTAGAGTATTACGCTTTACTATTTCGTTCCTACAATTGGTATCAGAGCGGGTGTTACAGGTAAAGCAAAGGTAACAGTGCAATTATTTATTCTTTTTAATTAACAGTTATATAGATCACAGCACAACACATGGCAACTGTGAAATTCACAAGTGAAGGCCAGGCCACAAACAGACCCCCACTGTTTGATGGTACAAATTATACATATTGGAAAACACGGATGAGTTTCTTCTTGAAATCTCTTGATTTTGATTTATGGTCCATTGTTCTTGATGGCTATCAAAAGCCACCTCGTATAAATGTTGATGGAGTTTTAGTTGAAAAACCCCATAGCAGATATACAGAGGAAGAAAAGAAAAGGGCCAGTCTTGACGCACGTGCCATTAATGCTCTCTTTTGTGCTTTAGACAGAACTGAATTTAACAGGGTGTCTATCTGCACAACGGCTAATGAAGTATGGAAGCTACTCGAAGTCACACATGAAGGCACGACTCAAGTCAAGGAATCTAAAGTCAGCAGACTTACTCAAGAGTACGAGGCGTTCAAAATGAAGCCCAACAAAACAGTTACACAAATGTTCGAAAGATTCTTGGATATTGTAAATCCTTTGTCCTTCCTAGGCAAAGATTACAGTAACCATGAAAAGATTCGCAAACTCCTGCGAGCTCTCACCAAGAACTGGATTCCAAAGGCTACTGCAATCATTGAAGGGAACGACCTTACAACTATGTCCCTCGAAGTACTCATGGGTAAGCTACTCACTCATGAACTGGAGCTACAAGATTTTGAAGAGCCTGCACCAAAGGAGAAGACTATCGCCCTCAAGGCTCAGCACAGAAAAGCTGCTGAAGATGACTCAGACAGCAGTGGATCTGATGCTGAAGATCAACAACTCCTAGCAAGGAAGTTCAAAAGATTAATGAGACATGAGAAGAGAGTCAAAGAGAACAATAACAACAACTGGTACCAAAAAGATGCTGTCTGTTATGGCTGCAAGAAGAAGGGACACATGAAGAAGGATTGTCCCACAAACTCATCATCGAGAAAGAAGAACAACAGGTATGAAAAAGGGAACCTGAAAAGATCAACATCTCGGAAATATGCCAACACCAGCATATGGCATGAAAGTGAAGCCAGCGACTCAGAAGACGAACACTCAGAGGATGCTGCAAATGTATGCTTCATGGCAACCGATCAGGTACCTACTGAACATGTAGAAACTTATGATGACTTCACCTTTGAGCAATTAGGAGATGCTTTCAGTGACCTGATGACTGATTACAAGAAACTGCATAGTAAGTATCAGACCTCTAAGAAGGTACTCAAAGAGTACAAAGGTGAAATAGGTAGACTTACCGACCTACTAGCTGAGGTTAGAAATAATGTTAATGAGTCTGGTGAGCTTTCTTCAATAAAGCTCTTATTACACGAGACTACTAAGTCATCTGAAGAAAAAGACAAAATTATTGACCAACTCAAGGAAGAACTTTCTATAGAGAAGAAAAGTCTTCAATGTGCACAAATCAGAATGGAATCACTTACTTCTGATTATACTAAGTTGTATGACACATCCAAAAGATTGAAAATTAGGTTAGAAAAATAGCCTGAGTCTGCTGCTTCCTACCCTAACACGTGCCACTTATCGAGAAATCGGAACATTCCCAAGCCAAACACTGTCAGACCTAACCCTATCAAACCTTTTCCCCAAAAGGTTAAGCCCAAACAAGATTATAGGTATGCTTTCTTCTATACTAGAAAACCCAAATCTACCAACCATGCACACCACTCAGCTTTTAACACTCGGCATGCACAATGTCATTATTGTGGCCTCATTGGTCATATATCATCTGCATGTAGAATGAGAAAGCTTGTAGATCTAAATATTTATGCTTGGATACCTAAAGCTAATAATTCAGTACCCTACAAGAAATGGGTACCAAAGGTTTCATCTGCAAACTGTTTTGTAGGTGGAACACCCTTCACATGCTAGAAGCAAATGGATCCTCGACAGCGGTTGCTCACGACATATGACCGGTGACGCTACCCTATTTGCAATACTGTCGAAGAAAAAGAAGGAAGGCTATGTCTCCTTCGGTAATAATTTGAAAGGGTATATTATTGGTATCAGTGATGTTGGTAAGTCTCCCTATCCTATAATTAAGGATGTCTATCTGGTTACCGAGTTAAAACATAACCTACTCACCATAAGTCATCTAGATGATCATGGTTATGGCATCAACTTTGGCAAAGACAAATGTACTATAGTTGATGGCTCAACTGGTAGTACTATCTTTGAAGGTATCAGGGAAGACAATATATATGTTTTCTATTTGTTAGAAGAAACTAACATTTCAGGTAGATGCTTAATGGCCAAGAGTGATGAGAGTCATCTGTGGCATATGAGACTCGGTCACGCTAATATGGATACAATATCAAGATTATCCACAAAGAAGCTAGTACGCGGTTTACCGGACATTACATTCAAGAAGGATTCGGTATGCAGTCAATGTGAAAGGAACAAAGCTACCAGATCTACTTTCAAGTCAGTTAACGTAGTATGTACTACTAGACCTCTACAATTGCTTCATATGGACTTATTTGGTCCTAGCAGAGTTGCTAGCCTCGGAGGTAAACTTTATGCTTTCGTAATTGTAGATAATTTCTCTAGATACACGTGGGTATATTTTTTGACACGCAAGAATGATGCATTATCCGAATTTGTCGCCTTTTGCAAGAAAGTACATAATGAAAAAGGTTACATGATCACTCGCATAAGAAGCGATCATGGTGGCGAATTCGAAAATGCTGATTTTGAGCAATTTTGTGACACATACGGTTTTATTCATGAGTTCTCCTGCCCTAGGACTCCACAACAAAATGGAGTTGTGGAACGTAAGAACAGAACTCTAACCGAAATGGCCAGAGTGATGTTAAACCAGTTTAGTCTACCCAAATATTTCTGGGCTGAAGCTGTCAACACAGCTTGCTTTATTCTCAATAGAGTTCTAATTCGACCCAAATCGAAGAAGACTCCATTTGAGTTATGGTTTGATAGAATTCCTTCAGTTTCATACTTTAGAATTTTTGGTTGTAAATATTTTATTCTTAACACAAAAGACAATTTGGGAAAATTTGATAAAAAGGCCGATGAAGGTATATTTTTAGGTTATGCGGCCAAGAGCAAAGGATACAGAGTCTTCAACAAACGTACCATGATCATCGAAGAGTCAATCAATGTCACCTTTGATGAATTAAATCAAATGACGATTGATGACAATGACGAAGATATATCTGTACCAAGCTCAACTCCAGCTGATTCTCAACCAAGCTCTACACTAGCTGAACCTCCTAAAGAAGATCCAGGAACCAGCTACCTTCAGAATGAAGCAAAAAGGTTGAAATTTACAGCAAATCATCCAAAGGATTTGGTAATTGGTGATATTACCAAGGGAGTAAGTACTCGTACATCCTGTAGAGATATTGTTTCTAGTATTGCATTTATTTCACAGCTAGAACCCAAAACTATTGATGAAGCATGTAGTAATAATTTTTGGATAGATGCTATGCAAGAGGAATTAAACTAATTTGAACGGAATCAAGTTTGGGAACTTGTTCCCAGGCCTGTTGATCATCCGGTCATTGGCACCCGTTGGGTATTCCGAAACAAACTGAATGAGAATGGTTTAGTGACTCGTAATAAGGCTCGACTCGTAGCTCAAGGATACAATCAAGAAGAAGGTATCGACTACGATGAGACTTATGCCCCAGTTGCGAGATTAGAATCCATTCGCATGTTATGTGCATTTGCATGTTTTCATGATTTCAAACTTTTTCAAATGGATGTGAAGAGTGCTTTTTTAAATGGTTTTATAAAAGAAGAAGTTTTTGTAGCACAACCTCCAGGTTTCACGGATTTCAAAAACCCAGATCATGTTTTCAAGTTGAAGAAAGCTCTATTCGGTTTAAAACAAGCCCCTCGTGCTTGGTATGATCGTCTAAGCTCTTTTCTACTTGATAACGGTTTTTCAAAAGGGAAGGTTGACACTACACTTTTTATTAAATCTTTTAATGGCAAGCTACTTTTAATTCAAATCTATGTTGATGATATTATATTTGGATCTACTGATGAATCTCTGTGTCAAGAATTTTCTAAGTGTATGCAGAATGAGTTTGAAATGAGCATGATGGGAGAGCTGAAATTCTTTCTCGGATTGCAAATCAAACAAACTGATAATGGGACATTCATAAATCAAGCCAAGTACACAAAAGACTTGCTACAGAAGTTCGATCTGGATAATGTCAAACCTATTGGAACTCCGATGGCAACTTCAACAAAGCTTGATTCAGATGAACAAGGCAAGCCAGTCGACACACGTAAGTATCGAGGTATGATTGGTAGTTTACTTTATTTAACTGCTAGTCGTCTAGATATAATGTTTAGTGTTTGCCTGTGTGCACGTTTTCAAGCTAACCCAAAGGAATCACATCTGTCCGCAGTTAAGCGTATCTTCAGATAACTTAAAGGCACTTCTTCTGTTGGCTTGTGGTATCCCAAAACTAAATCCTTTGACCTTATTGGTTATTCGAATGCAGATTTTGCTGGATGCAAAGTTGATAGAAAAAGCACAAGTGGCATATGTCATTTCTTAGGCAAAGCTTTAGTCTCTTGGTTTAGTAAAAAGCAAAATTCTGTAGCCCTATCAACAACAGAGGCTGAGTACATCGCCGCAGGACGTTGTTGCGCTCAGATTTTGCGGATGAAACAGACCCTAGAAGACTATGATTTATTTTATACACATATTCCCATTTTCTGTGATAACACGAGCACTATTAATTTGACTAAGAATCCAGTATGTCACTCTCGTACTAAACATATCTAGATTAGACATCATTTTCTTAGAGATCATAATCAAAATGGAGATATAAACCTTGTGTACATAGATACTGAAAATCAATTAGCTGACATCTTCACTAAACCTCTAGCGGAAGATCGTTTCAATTATTTACGTCGAGAATTAGGAATTTTGGACGTCAATAATATTAATTGATTCTGTTTTATGATTATATATCAATACGCAAAAACTGTGTTAGAGATAAGCCAATAAAGAGTCTGTCTGTCACCACAACTACGGTTAAAGCGAAGCGGTATTTAAGAGTTCCCCGGTGAACCTCCGCCAGCTAGGACAGTACTCCTACAGCTAATCTGAGACAGTTGCTGTGTAACGATATTTAATTCATAAAATATTATTAATTATGTTATTTGAAGGCTAAAATAACTAATCTTTGAATTAAATATTTGAAATGAGACAATGATGACGAGGATAGTGATGAGGAGATGTGATTTGATTTTTTAGTGACATTCTATTGTATACTTGGAAATGCTCCTACATTCCAAGTTTTTATCAGTATTTTTTCAGTACTTTTGATATTTATCAGCACTTTGTAGTATGCTTTCAGTACTTTTTCATGGACATGCTTATGGTGTTTCGTTTATGATATTTCAGTTTCTTTCAGCACTTTATTTTAAGCACTATCTCTTTATACTGCTTCTTCATTACAAACTGCCTGTGAAATAACATACCTGAGATTTCTTTTATGTTTTTGAAACAATAGCATGCCTGTGATAATATTCTTTAGAGACAATAGCATGCATGTGATGATAATTTGTAGAAACTTTACATGCCTGTTTTATTTATTATGTTTTCTCACTATTTGTTCCTTATGCATTAATTGCGGGGGAGCCTTCTGCATTAAATACGGGGGAGCCTTCTCTTGTGCAATTATTTTGCTAAGTGACAAAGGGGGAGAAAATTAAAGATCTAACATTTTTTTTGAAGTTCCAAAGGCAGACTTCTGTCAGAATTCGGGCAGAATTTGGGCAGAACTCTATGAGCAAATCTCGGTCAAATCCGCAACTGCAAGAGGACTAAGTTCTAGAGTCTCAAAATCACAACGGCCACTAACCGAACTCTGGTCGAACTCTGGCCGAACTCTGACAGAAGTCTGCCTTTGGAACTTCAAAAAAAATGTTAGATCTTTAATTTTCTCCCCCTTTGTCACTTAGCAAAATAATTGCACAAGAGAAGGCTCTGAGTTTTATTTTAAAATTTTATCTCTACTATTATTTTGGATATAGCCATGTAAAGGTGGAGTAGTTAATTGTTTCAAGTCAATTATCTCCTTGACATGCCATATATCTAGAATACATTTTTTTTGGACATATATCTAGTTATGTTTATTTGTTCAAATGGATTTATATATGATTTATGGATTCTATTATGGAAATTGTTTCTGTGATTCGGATCGTCAGCTTTCAGTCTGAGGACTAATTGGACGCATTCGAATATTTATTAAGACAGTTTTTCATAATAAATTCCACATTTTTGAAAAGTCTTTTTGATTTCTTTTTGATTTATTGAATCTGTCCGGTACTCAAATGTTATTATTAAAGACAGTTTTCAAAATATTTTAATGTCTTAAAATATTTCTTATATATATATATATTGGAGATATATTTTGTTTGTTCGTCTTTAAGAATTTATTCATTGGATATTTCTTTTATTTGCCTAAAGATGATATTTGTTTTAAGTTTGGAATTTTATATGCATTTGATCAAAGGAAAGAAAAGATTCATATCTTGGATATCCCTTAGATCTTTTGATTATTTATTTTATCTATTTTATGCATATAAATTATTTTTGAACTATATACGCATATTTTAAGGGGGAGCAAATTAATTGTTTCAATTCTTTTATGCCCTTAATATGTGGTATAACTAGTTCATCATGGACATATATTCTTTTACATAAAATATCTTGTTGAGTTGTTCATGATATTTGGATTTGTATTGCATTTATGAGAGTATATATGATATTTATTTTTAATTCTTTCATTTTTGAAGTTATCCTGCCAAAAGTAATTTAATTTATTGATAATCCTTTTGAGTTTAAACTGATTTGGCATTTCTTATTGAGGTTTTATCTCAAAGTTCATGATTATCTATATTTAGACTGATCATACTTTGCGGAGGAGCATTCAAGTCGACTGAATTTCTCCTTCTCAAGTATTTTGTCTTCATTACCTTCATGTTTGTCTGATGGATATATACATCATGCTAAGGTAATTGAATTCAAATGCATGAACTTTGGTATAGATTTTGCATAGATTCTAGTATACTTATTTTGATTTCTTTTTAAATGATTATATTATTTATGGAATTGATTCACTAATTTGTATGGGCAAGTTATGAATCATATTTTCTTCTGATCATTGTTAAAAGTCTTATTATATTTTTGATTTTTTATATATACTAGATCTATGAATTTTCTATTCCTTATGATTTATTTATGACCAATGATTGATTTCTACTATATTGATAGATTTTTTTTGGTCAAATGACATTCAAAACATTTTTCATTTTTGGTTTTCTAGTTGGTAAACTATGTATTGATTGATTTCAATGTTTTTAAGTTTAACCAACTATATTGTGGTTTGATAAGTTTCTCTACTTTAGTTATGCAATTTTCTTAACTTGTTGTTACACTGTTCTCCTAATCCTTGATCATGATTATTTTTGCTTTCCTCCTTTACTTATGCTTGAGTTTATTTTAGCTCTGATACCAATTGTAGGACCGATTGTAGCAACGAGTTGTAAAGCGCAATACTCTAGAGGGGGGTGAATAGAGTAGGCAGCAGAAATTAACTATTTAAAAAATGTTAGTAACAAGATCACAGATAATATATCACAGATATGTAAATAAGAAGTAGAGAGTAGAGAGCAAACGCAAACACAAGGTTGTATATTGGTTTCCCTCTGTTGAGGACTAGTCCAGTCGGAAGAACTCTAGCTTCCAGTTGAATCCACTATGGAAAATCACCACAAGTTTTCATCCGAAGATCTTGCAACTTCTACAACGCGAGCTTTGATCCGAAGTACTCGACCAACTTCAATTGTGAAGTGTGTAACTTCAATCAAGCCTCCGATTACAACCACTCTGAAACTTTTAGACTGTACCGTACTGGCAAATCGACTAGAGGATTGTAACTGGCTTGGGATTTGAAAATGAATAGCTCAGAATACTTTGGAAGAAGTAGTTGGCTTATAGAGAAGAGATATGAAAGTGAATGAGTGTGTTGAAATGATCGAAATCCTTCTCTATTTATAGGAGTTCCAAAGGCAGACTTCTGTCAGAATTCGGGCAGAACTCTATGAGCAAATCTCGGTCAAATCCGCAACTGCAGGAGGACCAAGTTCCAGAGTTTCAAAATTACAACGGCCACTAACCGAACTCTGGCCGAACTCGGTCCGAGTTCTGTCAGGGTTAAGTCAGGTTTAGTTAGGGTTTTTGAAAAAGCTTTTGGTGATTTTTGAAAACCTTTTTGAAAACCTTTTTGTAAATATTTTGATAGGTCATTTTAAAAACATTTTGAACTATTTTGGGGATAGCCTATTTGCCAGTACGACTCGGTGTACAACATATTCCTAGACTCAAATAAAATAAAAATTACATTGCATAGGAAATACAGACTCGAGTAGGCAAACAGATCTTCAGTCTTGAGCGGAGTGGATAGACAATCTTGCTTATGTCCAAGAAACCGAGATATCCCAACTAGCTTTGTATAACCAGACAGAGATTGATCAATTATTAAAATCAGGTTGACCATATGACCAATGGGCCAACAATTTTTAAAATGACCTATCAAAATGTTTACAAAAAGGTTTTCAAAAAGGTTTTCAAAAATCACCAAAAGCTTTTTCAAAAACCCTTACTAAACCCTGACTTAACCCTGACAGAACTCGGACCGAGTTCGGCCAGAGTTCGGCCAGAGTTCGGTTAGTGGCCATTCTGATTTTGAGACTCTGGAACTTGGTCCTCCTGCAGTTGCGGATTTGACCGAGATTTGCTCATAGAGTTCTGTCCGAATTCTGCCCGAATTCTGACAGAAGTCTGCCTTTGGAACTCCTATAAATAGAGAAGGATTTCGATCATTTCAACTCACTCATTCACTTTCAATCTTCTCTCTATCTAAAGCGTTCAGTCTTCCAAAGAGTTTTCTAGAGCTTTAAATTTCAGATCCCAAGCCAGTTACAATCCTCTAGTCATTTTGCCAGTGCGGTACGGTCTAGAAGTTTCTGAGAGATTGTAATCAGAAGGCTTGATTGAAGAATACCTCTTCACATTTGAAGTTGGACGAGTTTTTCGTATCAAAGCTCGCGTTGTAGAAGTTGCAAGGACTTCGTAAGAAAACTTGCGATTTTTCTAATAGTGGATTCAACTGGTAGCAAGAGTTCTACCGACTGGATTAGTCCTCAACAGAGGGATACCAGTATACATCGATGTCTTTGCGTTTGCTCTCTTAACTTTGCCTTTACATTATTTCAGTTGTGATTAATATTCTGTGATTGTGCTGCTAACATTTTTATTTAGCATTATTCCGCTGCCAACTCTATTCACCCCCCTCTAGAGTATTACGCTTTACTATTTCGTTCCTACAGTTCCTTCATAGTATAATGGTATGATGACTTGTAGAGTGTCTGTACCCTAGAGGTGATAGTTAGCTTTGGTGTTAGAATAGTAACCCATTACAGATAATTCTTCTGTTATCTATAATACCAACCAGTTACATATAGGATGTTAGTATGCCTTACAGCCTTGATGATTATTACTACTTTCCCTTACCCTTTCCAGTGAGGCATCCATGACCAGAGCCTGCCTTTGAGTATAGTTGTAGTTTCACCTTAGACCGAGAGGTCTATTTGCATAGATAGATTGCAGATGATATTGGCATATGGGATATAGGTTAGTTGGTATCTATAGGCCATTGTTGTATAGGGTTATAAACATGTTGTTTAGCCTATACTTGGTTCAGTTTTCCATTTTAGTTAAGTTTTTTTCGTGTTGAGTTCCTTTGTGTTGATCACCTTTATAGACAGTGTGCAGACCCTTCACTAGATACCATGTCCCCTTGATTCAGACCATTCATCCTTAGCCTAGTTCTAAGCATTGTTTCAGACCCTTATAAGTTTAGTCTGCCTTAACCCTTGGTTGATCAGTCATGTATATATATAGATGATATACTTAGGATATATGTGATGGGTTATTGTTCTTGAGCATATATATATATATATATATATATATATATATATATATATATATATATATATATATATATATATATATATGTGGTATTTGGTATTCATGTGCTTAGCTTGTAGGTATTTGGTTATAGGTGACTTGATAGGATTGGGAAGTTAAGAGCTAGTCTATTATAGAGTTTGTCTTTTGCTAAATTCTAGTTGCCAACCCCTAAATAGCTAGCATAGGTAAAACCCTAAGAAGTTGACCAGTTGATGACCAAGTACTTGGATGTTAAGAAATTGACTAGTGATTGACCCTTGACTATGTTTGACCTAGAAGGGGGTGCGATCATCTTAATTTCGAGGACAAAATTTTTATAAGGTGGGTAGGATTGTAACACCCAGTTTTCCAGATGAGGATAATTTTAAAATTTTGTAATTATAATTATTATTCATTGATAATTATTTCATGTTATAATTTTTGGTGATTTTTAATCATTTTTTAAACTATTTAAAATTATGACTTGTGATTTTGACATTTTACTATTGTTTGGTTTTAATTTCATGGAATTTGTCACCCCCAGTTTTCAGGAACAGGAGTATTTTTGTCATTTTGTATTTTTGAAATATTTTTGAAATTTATTTTATTTTTTATGATATTGTTTTGGGGTTATTTGAGTCGGGTTCGAATTTCAGCTCAATCCGACTTGAAACGGGGACCTGGGGGTAATATTGACTTTAGTGGACCTACACATTAGTTAGCCATGGCCCACATGATAGAAATATTTTAGTTAGAGGTTAGACTAATTATTATGGATAAGGTTAGTGTGATTAGAGACTTTAGAATGACTAATTTAGCCCCAACCAATTAGCCCTTTCCTAATACTAATAGACTAGGTTAGTGGGGGCATTTTGGATCTTACCATAATAGGACAAATAGCCCCATATGGCCAGCCACTTTGGGAGAGGATAGGCTCAAGTTTATTTCATTATTCTCATCCACACTCTCTCTCTTGTTCTTCCCCAAATTTCTAGAGAGCAATCCCTAGCAATTTCTCCACCAAATCCTTCTATTTCGCCACCAAATCTTCTTCTTTCCTTCTCCATTCTAGCCAAGGAGGAAGCTACCCAAGTTTGGGAGGATTCTGAGCTCGTTCGTGTCCTTTTGGAATCTCTATGTGTCGGTGTCGCTCCGGAAAGGCTTTTCTTCGATTCGATCTACCGGAGGTATAAATCCCTTCTCCTTTTCATTTCCTCATGCATATAGGTCTATTTTGAACCCATAGGAATGACCCCCATGGTTGTATCTCCATTTGTGTCCATTTTGTGTCCATTTGGAGGTCATAGGAATGTCCTTTGTGTTGTGGTTGTGTCCATGTGGGAAAACCCCAAATTTGGACACACTATGTGTTGTTGTTATGTATGAATAATTATTACAAGTTTAATCTCATATTTTGTATTGGAGATGTGTTATATAGTGTCTCATATATATATATTAGTGTAGAGAGTGAGTTCTTGATATATTATGCTATATACTTGTGTTCTTTTGTCTCAAACTACCCAAATTCGTCATAATTTTTATCCACGTTTTTAGTAGCAATAGCAACTTAGAAATATCATAACTTTTAGCTTAAAACTCCGATTTATCTCCCGTTTTTTTTAAAAGAACCGTATCGAAGTTAGCTTTCCAAATATATATTTTAATAAGTCAAATTCCTTCTGTAACTTTCTGTAGAATTATTTGAGTGTTAGCTGTATGAAAGACGAACGCGTTTCGGTATTTTCGCGATTTTGGGATCTTTCGGACACGAAAATGTGATCCGTTTGAAGTTTCGGAAAGCTAACATGAAGTACTACAACATACTTTAATCCTAGAATTTAGTGAATGCCCAATTGGTACAATATTTGTTTTAAGTAAAAGAGTGACTATACGATATATGCATTTTGTGTAACCTATGAGCCTATGTAGTATGGATATTAAATGAATATAGAGTATGTAATGCATGATATGTTAGATGAATGAAATGATATATATCCTATTTACATTAATGTATATATACGGTTGAATGCAAGCATGTAGGAATGCAATTAATGTAATATATGTAAGCAATGCATAAATGCATGAATGAAAGAATGATATACAATGCATGCATGAAAGTATATAATGAATGCTAGATATAAATGCAAGGTATATATGTAATGATAGATATGAATACATAATGTATAAATATTGTAAATGCAATATCAGATTTTATATGTAGACATAGAACCAATGTATAGCTGATATTTAGATTGAATGTTAGTTCATTTTAGGTTGTTCGAACACTGAACTGTCCATGTAAGCATATATACCTTCCTTTTCCTATTGCCAAGCCAATTTTAGTTTTCAATATAGTGGAATGTCTATGAATGTAATGTTAACCTTCAACCCCTTAATTCGAAATGTTAGTTAATTTCAGTATTAGACAATGTATGAGCTGTATGCATATGGGATGTTGGCTTAATGGCAGATTTCAGATGACATGGTTCATTTTATGTGGTTAGTTATACCAGTTTATGGGATAGCTCACTTTAGTTTATATGTAAATGTGGAACTAAACTGAGAATGAACTTCACCCTCTGCACAAGGACACCCCACTCTATATCAACCACCATGCCATATAACCCATCTCTAAATGATTGCTATAATATATATAGATTTATGTAAAGTATTGATGCATGTTAGTTATAACTTAAATAGTCTCTACTCTAATGTATATAGATGTATACTTGAAGCCATGCATGTTAAGTATAATACATGTGTAATGTAGATGGGTTAGCTTTGTGCCATGTGTAGTGTAAACACATAACTAGTGTTGATTTTTCTTTTTATGTACACCTCCATGTTCACACACACACACATAGCTTTACATGTTAGCACTTTTCTCTTATATATATATATATATATATATATATATATATATATATATATATATATATATATATATATATAATGTTGAATATGTATGAATGTGATGTATCTTAATACGTGACTTATGTTGGCTTGTATAGCCTTGGATTTGTATGGTATGTACTAGCTAGGGTAGACTGGTTAGGCCTAGTGAGACTTCATTGAGTCTATGTTGACCCAGTTGACCTAGCTTTGACTAGATAGTTGACTAGAGTTGACCAAGTGTTGACTTTAGCCTAGTTTGACCTAGACAGCATGTAGATGCATTGTAGCAGTCTATTTTCTTATTTTAGACATGTTGTTACTTGTGTTGCTCTGATTAGGAGACAGATACCTCTCCTCAGGCAGTACACCCTCTTCGGACATTCAGTTATCAGGCGAGTACATTTTTTGACTGTTTCATACTTGTCTGGATTTATATTCTTGCTCTAGATTACTGTACTTGATGCTGACACGATCATTATCACGGATTGGTAATATACGGATCTTCTTCTGAGATGTTATCTCCTTGTATTCACTAAATACATATTATGATGTACGTTTCACTTACATATTGTATTTATTGAATATCTTTATCATTGTACACTCATTGTGCATATTGTACTCTCATTATCATATTGAGCCATTGTACAAGCCATTGTACAAGCCATTGTATAAGCCATTGTACAAGCCATTGTATAAGGTAACGTAATTGAATTGGATCCTTGTGTATTGATTGGGGAGAAAGAGTAGAATTGGTTATGTGGTCAATCCTATTGTATAAGAAATTGTATATGTCCATTGTACACCCACGTACAAAGGAGTCCCATTTTATTGTATAACCTAACCCGTTTACATAACCATATTGTACTCTAAATCACATGTTGCTTACAGTTCTTACTTATCATATATAGATATTTTCTATTATCAAATCTCTGCTATTTTCATATACATTCTTCTTTCAGCGTTTCATGTACCTTACTCTATTGCATGCTTTATATTTCCTAACACGATATGAACTGCGTGAGATGTTTTGTGCTCGCTTCCGTCCTGACTGGACCTGTTGAAAATTTTACAGAGGATGATGAGGAACCCTGTACCCTTACTTGGAGCTTGCCTAGTTGACACTCGCGACCTGGACCCCTGGGGAGGTTCCGGCAGCTGCTCAGGATGATACCTTGTATAGTGTAGATAGCTTAGACTGTTCCTTCTTTTCAATCTTAGATGTTGTCTTTATTTTTCAGAGTTGTATATTTTAGAGATGATGAGACTTTATTATTTTATTCTGCTGTACCTCAGTTGAGGATTTCTTATCTATTTCCATCGTGCTACATTCTACCTTAGATTGTGATTGAGTTGTACCTCTGTGTTGGCCTCCTTTTGGAGAGTATATTTCATGTTATGTAGTTATAGTTCATGACCTATAACAGTGTTCTACCGCCGACACTGCGGCGTAGGCTGGGTGTTGTTACGTTCTCATACCGTCACGGTGGGTGCGGGTCGTGACAGCAGTGGAGAAGGAGGTGAGATTGGTGAGAGTGGCCGAGTAGCTTCTGTCAGCTTTGTGGTGTGTATAGATGACACTTTTGTCGCGATTGATCCGTTGTCCAGAGCATCTGGTGTATTTCTCTAAGATGCTACTGACTAGTTCCACAGGTCCGACGTCCCTAGAGGAGAAGATGATGATGTCGTCGGCGTAGCCCAGGTGAGTGATTAGAGGGCAACCAGCTGTGGTATGAAAGTGGTAGAATATGGAGATGTTGACCATGCTATTCAAGTTTCTGCTGAGGGCTTCAGCGGCTATGATGAAGATGGTGGAGGATAGAGGGTCTCCTTGTCGGACACCATGGCTAGATTTGAAGAAGCCGTCCGCTTGCCAATTGATGAAGTGGAGAACCATGAGTTGCTTATGTATCTGTATATGATGTCTATCCAGGTTTCTGAGAACCCGAAGGTCCCGAGAACCGAAATCATGAATTGCCAGTCTAGGCGATCGTAGGCCTTCTCCATATCAAGCTTGATGGCTATGCTTCCCCCTGGATGGGAATTTCATGCATGTTATCATTTCCTGGCTAGAAGGATGTTGTCAGTGATGTTTCGTCCTGGGACAAAGCTGCTTTGTTCCTCGAAGATAAACTTCGGGAGGATGTAGGACATGCAGGTGGCGATGATCTTAGAAATAATTTTATTGGCGAAGGTGCATAAGTTGATCGGTCTAAAATCTTTGAAGGTCTTCGAGTTATCTTTTTTGGGAATTAAGATGTGGTTGGATCGAGATAAGGATTTAGGATAGCAAAAGCCTTGAAAAAAAGCCATTGTGGCTTCGATCACGTCAGTCTGAATGATATTCCAATAGGACCGGAAGAAAACCCCAGCGAATTCGTCCGGACCTGGAGTGTTGTGTTCGTCAAGGGCCCAGATTGCGAACTTAACTTCTTTCGAGGATGGTGGGATTAATAGCCGCTCTTTGTCCTGCTATTCGATTAAGAGAGGGACCTTAGCCAGGAAGATCTTATCCTTGATGATGATATCTTTATTGAATAGTTTGGAGTAGAAGGTGGCGACAGCCGTCTGGATGCTCCGTTGATCTTTGAGTAAGGTGTCGTTTTCGTCAGAGATTTGATGAAGGGTGAGTTGATGCCTGCGGCCCCTGATGCAGGCATGGAAGAAAGCGGAGTTGCTGTCGCCCTCGTTGTCCCAGGTCAATCTGCCTTTATGCTTCCAAAATTCCATCTCAACTTTCAGGTGGGATTTAAGGATAGCCTTGGTAAGGTTGAGCATGGCACGGGCCTCTGGAGAACAATTCGCTGCGAATCTAATCTCAGCACGAGTGACGTCGTCCTCCGCTGCCTTAATCTCTTGGAAGATATTACTAAAAGCAAGTTTTCTCCAGGAAGTAAGGGCACTCCTGGTAGCCTTGTGTTTCGTGGCCACTCTAATAAGGGGTCTGTGTTGTTCGCCGAATTCTAGGTGGAAGCAACGATGTTCTGGAATTGAGGGTGATGTATCCAGAAGTCCAGGAATTTGAAGGATTTTTTAATACGGTTGGGATTGTTGCTAACCTCACCAAGGAGAGGAGAGTGGTCGAATTCGGTGGAGTAAAGATAGGAGAGGTTGGATATGAGATTCATATCAAAGCACCGGTTGTCGACAAGTGTGCGGTCCAGGCAGAAATATTGGCGGCAAGCTCATTCTTGCATGTTGCACCAGGTGAAGGTGTTACCGGAGTAGGGGAGGGGATGCAAGTTAGCCTGAAAAATAAAGGAGTTGAAGTCATTCATGGACAGTTGGTAGGGAGGGCGACCTCCCAATTTTTTTTGGTGCTTGCGATCGTGTTAAAATCTCCAAGGCAGAGCCACAGAAGGCTGTTGAGGGAGCTGTGGGTGTCCATAAGGGTGTTCCATAGCTGCTTGTGCTCGACGTAATTGCAGCTGTCGTGAACAGCAGAAATAAGAGATCGGGAAGTGAGGGATGGGTGTTCCATCCAGCAAGAGAGCGCCTGGTCGAAATTGAGGACGGTGCCGAAGAGGCATTAATCGGAGAAGAGGATCCAGATGTCATGACACCCAGCAATGGCGTTCGAAAAGTCGAGCTAAAGTTGGATGGATTTGAATTTACTCTGGGGGTTTTTGGGTTCGATGATAACAATAATTTCGATCCGGTAGATTTTGATAAGGGTGATCAATCTTCTCTTGGTTGGTTTATTGGCCAGCCCTCTGACGTTCTATGCTAGGATGTTAACCATTAGCACGATTGCGATTGGGGGTGGGGTTGAGCTTGGTGGCTGACCTGGTGGTCATGGCCGAGGGCTCTTGAGTTTGTTTCTTTTTCTTCTTGTTTTGATGACTTTTGGGGACCCTTTGGATTCTTGCGGGGGTTGCTGCCATCGAGTCTCGGTGGATCGGAGCCTCGCTTCCTGTGACATTTTTCGGGGGGGTTGACGAGTTCTGTCTCTATCTCGTCCAGAGCGCTGAGGGGGTTGTTGGGGTTCAGAAAGACGGCATCCTTGGATTGTCGGATCCTTGCCTCGTATTCAAGGCCTAAAGACTGTGCAGCCTCGACCGGATGGGAGGAGGTGGGTGACTCAACTGGGGCAGGGTGGGTAATCACCACCAACTGATTCTCCCTAGAAATGTCCCAGTCGACGACGGCTAGAGCTACGGCGTTCTCATCTCCTTCATTGAGCGGGGACTTGTCGGAAGGAGGTTTGCCTGATCATCGGTCGCATAGGAGGGGCTGAGGATCTCAAATCTGTTGTGGAGGGTGATGCCTGTTGGCTTGTCAGGGACCATGCCATTATTCGACGTGGAGGGAGCACGAGGGCTGGATGAGCAGTCACTTTCTGCGAAGTGAGAGTAGGAGTTGGGGAGGGGGAGGATAGGGCCTGTGGTGGGGAGTTGTGTCGCCCTTGGGGATTGAGTCTTTTGTGTCTTTTGTGGCACTTTCTTCTGGAGCTCCGGGTGGGCCTTGAAGCAATGCGTCGAGAGGTGGCCTCTGATCTGGCAGTGCTTGCAGAAGCTAATGATGTTGCCGTACTCGAGCGTCTGGAGGTGTGTCCGTCCCTCTAGTTCGAGCTGAATAAGCGTTGGTGGGTCGGTGGATATATCGATCTCTCGCATATCTTAGCGTAGTTGCCTTTGGAAAGATTGTGTGTTTCTTCTGCGATGGCTACCAGGGTCCCGAAGGATCTGGCAATTCTCTTGAGCGCTGCCGGTACGAAGCATACTAGGGGAAGGTTCGGCATGGTGATCCACGTCGAGATAATCTTTGAGTCGACGTTGGGGTTGAAACTGGGGGACCATTTAGCGATCTTCACGATGAGGGATCCGATGTTGGTGGTGCCCTTAGCCTAGACCAAGGAGCAGTCGGGGTCAGAGGAAAGGTAGAGAAGAAGGTGTTTGGAGTTCAATGGTACGACCTTGTATGCTGATGAGAGACCCCAGCCTACGATGGCTTCTTTGGCAAAGGGAATTATAGGGCATCGGACTGGAATTTCAGCAAAAAGGTTTTTGAGAAGGAAGAGGATAATGAGAAGATTTCGTCGTAGGAGAATGGCACTCTGATAGTTTGTCCCTCGGGTAGGGTAGTGAACTCGATCTCTGGCAGTTCGAGCTCCTTCTCGCTGGAGGGCAACTGCGCTACCCGATCCGGTCGTAAAATCTCTGCGTAAGAGGGGACGGGGGATGGCGTCGAAGTGCGACCAGTGGGGGGAGAGGAATATTGCCCGAAAGGGGAGTGGTGAAGGTAGACGGATGGAGCGGATACTGTGCCGCTTGCCGTGGGGGATCCACCGAGCTGTGAGCGACGCCAATCGGGTCCCACAGGGTTGGAAGCCGTGCACAAGTCCACTGGACTTGGGCGCAAGAAGCCCCCGGGGAGGTGTGGCGCAAACGCTCGGCCCAAAACTCGCGGGCGCATGGCTGCCAGCAAAAGAGAGGAGATGAGGGAGGGCCCCGGCAGCGGAGGGCGCATGCCCGAATCCTGGCTCCGTCGGCGCATAGGTGGTGCACGACAGCAAAGAATTCGCTGGGTTGCTAGGGGAGCCGGATTGATAGGCGCATGATCGGTAGGCGGATATTCTGGCACGAGGCCAGTGGGCGCATACGTGCCACGGCGAGAGGCGGGCGCATGGATCTCTGATGGCGAGGAGGGCACATGGGTTAGCAGGAAGTTCGAATTTGTCGAATTCAAATTCGTACTCAACGGGTGGAAAGGCTCGAAAATTGAGGCAACATTCTGAACTGGAAGGATCAGGCCGCACGACGCCGACGAGGGCGGGGGCCACCGTAGAGGAGGAGCGATGCCGGGGGGAAGGGGGCGGAGCTCCTCCGGGGACGCTGATCGGAGCAGCCTGAAGGGATATGAATCCGGCGGCGTCATGGGCAGGGGCCAGGGCGAAAACCTTTGGCGGCCACCGGAGCTTCGGGGCGACTCCGGCGGATGAGCAACCAACCATGGCCAGTTGGTCTAGGGACCAAGCTACGGAAGGGTTGGAGCTCTATGGCGCGCGGCTGCGAGCAGCGAGCACGCCACTCGCCTGACGCTGGGGGTGGTACAGATGAGGGTGGCGGTTGTCCGCCTGAGCATGGCGATCCCGGCCCCGTCGTCGATGGCGGACGGCGGGAGCTGTCAGCGCCGAGAGGCCGAGGGGACGGGTTGGAGAGCTGGGGGATGGGGAGAGATGGGCTTGCATTGGATCTATATATATATATATTTTTCGGATCTATATATATATATATATATATATATATATATATATCCTTCCCAATCTCCCCCTAGTTTGTTTTCCTGCTGCAGCCCTCAAGAGGATCGCCAGCGCATTCGGTACTCTTGTAGCCATCGCAGAGGAAACAAAAAACCTTTCTAAATATAACTACGCCAAGATCTGCGTAGAGCTGGACCTCACAACAGAGCCACCCAAAGTGATAGAAATAGAACTTGGTGATCAAACACTCAGTCAAACGCTGGTTTACGACAACAATATTGTTTTCTGTCAACAATGCCAGATGTGCGGTCACTCTTTACAACACTGCTTTCGCGCTCATCCAGAACTCAAGAAACCTGCCTCCAGGAAGGCGCACGATTCCGGAGCAGCACTCCCTTTCCGCCCCACAACGCGGATCCCTCACACCCCCCATCCCCCAGCTCGGAGTTCCACAAACCTCGTCGAGCCTGGATCAGCTCCCTCCCCTTCTCGTGCCATCACTCTCCACCAGTCCAGCGGAGCGATAGTTACAGATCCCGCTGACGGTGCCAGCGCGCTGACGGTTCCCGATTGCCTCCCTATCCCCTCATCATCCTCCCTCGCCATTACTCTCCATAATTCCTTTGCAGCCCTTGATCCGTATGACTGCTCTCCTGAGACGCCGATCTCCGGTGGCCTCCCCACCCCTCCTCCCACTCCCCCTCCGTCCGGCCTCGACATTGTCCCCCTCCACAACCCCCCTACCGCCCCTCCCTCCCTCGTCGCCCCACCCCATCACTCCTCCTCCGCCGGTCTCAAATCTCCCTCCAACGGCGAGGTGGTCGGGGCTCAATGCTCCGACATTCCCACCCCCCCTTATAGCGGCCTTTGCTCCTCCTCGCCCGCCCTCCCCGCTCACCGGTAGATTTTGGCAGGCGCAGCAAGCGGGTTTCCTCGATCAAGACAATCCTCTCTGCACCCTGTCGGAATGCGAAGACTTTGACATTTCCCTCTCAGCAACCGCAGCCGTCGAATCGAGTTCAGATCGGACTCTAGCACCGGCCAGCAAAAGTCCCAAGAAAAAGAAGAAATCCAAGAAACAAAGGCAGCGTACGGCAATGACCACGAGATCCGCCGCAAAGCTGCAAAACCCTTCTACCTCCTCATTAAATGCCTAACATTCTTTCTTGGAATGTTCGAGGCATTGGTAATAAGCAGACTATGAATCGGGTCATCAGTCTGACCAAATCTCATCGGATCGATCTACTTGTCATTATCGAACCCAAAATCCCTCATAGAAGAATGAAAGAAATACAACTCAAGCTGGGATTCCATTCCGCTATTACCGATTATCACGACATTTGGAACTTCTTTGCAGCCGACTTCCGCTTTGGCATTATCAACGACTCCCCTCAAGCCCTCTCCTGTTGGGTTGAACATCTCGCCTTCAAGACTCGCTTCATCCTGTCGGCCATCCACGGTAGCTGCAGCATCCCCGAGCGCAAAGTTCTTTGTGAAATTCTGTCAGGTCCCTCTATCCCGTACGAGGAGATGCCTTGGCTTTGCATCGGTGATTTCAACACGGTCTCTTGCAGAGAGGAGAAATCTGGTGGTCGTGACCCCCCATTCAGCTATGGAGGACTTCAACAACATCGCTCTATCCGCACATCTGTCCGACATCCCCTTCCACGGCAACCAGTTCACTTGGTGCAATATGCAAGACGGTTCGCGTAGACAGTACTCCCGCCTGGATTGTGCCATGGTCAATGACTGTTGGACGGATTTGGGTCTGATCAGCAATCTGTCGCATCTGAACTCCACAGAATCTGACAATTCTCCCCTCCTTCTGGAGATCAACATCTCTCATAACCGCATCAAAAAATCTTTCCGCTTCCTTGACTTCTGGCACCACCACCCTCAGTTCATGAGCATCGTGGAAGAGGCATGGGCTTCTGTCACGCATCTGGACCCTATGATCAGATTTGCTTCCAAACTTAAAGCTACTAGAAAAGCCCTCACGACCTGGAGCAAAATTGCGTTTGGGGACATTTTTCAGGCTATTAAGGATGCGGAAGACGATGTCACCCGTGCGGAGATCGATTTCGCCCTCTTCAATTCCTCGGAGAATCGCGCCGCTCTCAACCTCACCAAGGCCATCCTCAAGTCCAGAATCAGGGTTGAATCTGAATTTTGGAGACAGAAGGCCAGATTATCCTGGGACCTGGAGGGGGACAAGAACTCTGGCTTCTTTCACAAATGCATCAAAGGATGCAGAAGCTCTCTCAAGATTCACCGCATCCGCGATAAGAATGGTCAAATTTTAGACGATCAGGAGAATATTCAAACGGCAGCCTCGAACTACTTCTCCAACATGTTCGCCAAAGAGGCTGTGATTAAAGATGACGGATTCCTGTCTGAGATCCCATCGATGATAAGTGAAAGGGATAACGATGGTCTTCGCGTTCCCCCCTCCGTCGATGAGATTAAGCTGGCAGTGTGGTCCATTAATGCCAACAGCGCTCCGGGACCGGACGGATTCAACGGGGTTTTCTTCCGCTCTTGCTGGGACATCATTCGGTCCGACCTCGGGGAGGTCGCTAGCTCCTTCTTTCAAGGTGCCACCTATCCGAAATCTATATCCTTCGCTCACATCATCCTCATTCCCAAGAAAGGCAATCCGGACTCTTTTAGGGACTTCAGACCTATCAGCCTATGCACTTTCACCAACAAAATTATCTCTAAAATCATTGCCTCCAGAATGTCAGACATTCTTCCCAGAATCATATCCGAAGAGCAAAGCGGCTTCGTCAAAGGTCGTAATATCTCCGATAATATCCTTCTGGCGCAAGAGATGATCACGTGTATGAAATTCCCGTCCAGGGGAGGAACGTTGCTATCAAACTGGACATGAAAAAAGCTTATGACCGCCTTGATTGGCAGTTTATGATCTGGGTGCTCAGAGCCTTCGATTTTTCGGAACCTGTCATAGACATCATCTTCAGATCCATCAACAACTTCTGGTTTTCCACTGTAATAAACGGCCAATCTCAGGGTTTCTTCAAAGCTTCCCACGGAGTTAGACAGGGAGACCCCCTCTCCTCCACCATTTTCATCATCACCGCCGAAGCCCTGAGCAGAAACCTCAAAATCATGCCACAATCTCCCGGCTTCTAACACTTTCATACTACGATCGGTTGCCCTCTCATTACCCATCTGGCGTATGCGGACGACATCCTCATTTTCTCTGCTGGCACGATTGGAGCCATCGAAGTGGTTATCAGAACCCTTGCCAATTACACCCGCTGCTCTGGGCAAAAAATCAACAACAGTAAGAGCGTGATATACACCCATCATAAAGTCGATAGAACTCACTCGGCTGTTCTGTCTTCCATGACTTCCTTCTCTATAGCTTATCCCCCTTTCCTGTACTTAGGCTGCCCGCTGGTATACGGCAGAGCGAACTCTGGGATTTTTGAACACATGATTTGCAAGATTCGCCAAAAAATTGCGGGCTGGCACAACACCACCCTGTCCCCCGGGGGGAAGCTAATCCTCATTAAGCATGTCCTATCGTCCATCCCTATTTACACCCTAGCGGTGTGCTCGCCCCCAACCAAAGTGCTTCATTCTATTGAATCCATCCTTGCCAATTTCTTTTGGGGCCATCTTGAAGGAAAGAACAAGCATCACTGGACCAGTTGGGCTACCATGGCCAAATCTACTGAAGAGGGTGGTTTGGGCTTCTGCAGGCTAGTCCACATGGTCGACGCCTTTTCAGCCAAATTGTGGTAGAAAATCCGCTCTGAAAACTCGATCTGGACCAGGTTCATGCGTGCGAGATACTTCAGATTCTGTCACTTAACCGAGGCGTCTGCTAATAACAGATCTTCCGCGTCGTGGCGGCGTATCATCCGTGGTCGTATCCTCGCGGAACCACACCTCCGTCTGACCCTGGGCAACGGTCATTCGCAGGCTTGCAAGGAAAGCTGGTTAGGGGCGGACATCCTCAGGCCCAACGCGATTACTCCGTCTCTGTGCGAGATCCGAGATTTATGGGATGATAACGCGTCGGAGTGGGATTGGGGTCGGGTGCGTGATTGGTTAGGCCCGGCTGCCGAGGCAAGCTTGGGTGCTTCTAATCTGTCGATCAATGACACTCAGGACGTGCTCAGATGGTCCCCCAACCAGAGTGGCATCTTCACCCTAGCTTCGGCCAGAGCCATCGTCAGAGATATTCAAATCTCGACTTCCCCTTCCGCCAAGTTTTGGCACTCGTGTATTCCGGCGAAATGGTCCATTCTAATCTGGCGTGTCACGCATCGGAAACTCCCCACGGATGATGCTGTGAAATCCTTCAGTTATAGTCTGGCGTCCAAATGCCACTGCTGTGCTGATCCCCATTCAGAATCCGTCGAACACGTTCTGCTTTCTGGGGAGTCTGCTTCTCTCATTTGGACTCTCCTTCACTGCAAGTGCAAGAAGGTCCCCACAACCGGGGGCATCAACGATCTGCTGGCCAGCTGGAACACGTCGCACGGGCATCAGATCGTCGCTGCCGCTATTTTTTGGGTTTTATGGAAAACAAAAACAAATACAGATTCGAGGATCGTCAATTCCAGCCTCCGAAATTGTACAGAGAAGTGATTCGGCAAATCTACAAAAGAAAGAGGTGTTGCTCTCACACCTCTAACAAGTTTTGGGATGCTTTGGACCGATGATTCGGGCTCGAGGGTGAGTCCCTCGGGTTCCTGCCTTCACTGTTTACATTTTGTGCTTTCTTCCTAGTTTTTTAGTTTTCCTTCCTTGCTTACCAGGGCATTTTGTTTTTTCGCCTTTGGTACCAGCTGTAATGCTTTGTTTTGAGCCCTTCTTCCATTTCAATAAAATTTACTTCCTGAAAATAAAAAATATATATATATATATATATATATATATATATATATATAGAGAGAGAGAGAGCTTCTCCTACCGGAACATCTTATGAGACAAACTTACGGGATGAGAAAATACACGTATGGTTCTCTTCTTAATCTCTTTCACTTAAAAAAATTAAATCTCTCATTTGAAAAACAAACATATCTCTATCTTAAAGATAAGTCTATTCATTTTTCTAAATAGTGAGATATTTATTTATCTATGTTAAAAAATAGAGATAGACAAGTTAATTTTATATTTTTTTAGGATAAAGATTTTTTTAAAGTATATCTTTAAAAATAAATATACCTTTAAAATTTTTATTTAAAGTATTAATTTTAATGTTAATATTAATCTACATTTTAATATTATTTAAAATGTTAATTTTTTGGTGTTAATATTATTGTTGATAATAATTTTAATTTTAACATTAATGTTAATTTTAACATTAACATTAAAATTAACATTAACAAAAAACATTAACATTAAAATTAACATCAACATTAATTTTAAAGATCTAATGTTAAAATAAAAACTAATATTAAAATTAAATTAAATTAAATTAAATTAAGATTTAAATTTAAATTTAAATTTCAATTTAAATGAAATTTAAATTTAGAATTAAATTAAATTAAAATTAACATTAACATTAACAATAAGATTAACTTTAACATTAAAATTAAATTTAATGTTAAAATTAAAAATTGAAATTAATATCAACGTTAATATTAAGATTAACATTAAAATTAATATTTAAAATATAATTTTTAAATGCATATTTACTTCTAAAGATAGATTGTTTTTTAAGAAAAATCTATCTGTATTTTAAAAAAGAAATAATTATCTCTCTATTTTTAAAAATAAATTAATCTCTCTTTGTTTAAACATAAATATATAGATAATCCTTAGTTTTTATGATAGAGATATGTTTGTTTTTAAAATGAGAGAATTTAAATTTTTAAAGTTAAATAAAGTCAGAAGAAAAACTATACGTGTATTTCGGTGGCATGATATTTTTGAGTTTTTTTTCTCTCCATAAGAAATTGGTCTATCCCGTATATATATATATATATATATATATATATATATATATATATATATATATATATATATATATATGCAAATGACCTCTAGCCTAGTGGTTAAGAGAGATGCATGCGACCCGAGTGGTCAGGAGTTCGAATCCCAGTGGGAGCGATTCCAGAAACAATTTACCTGGTTCCAAAAATATATATATATATATATATATATATATATATATATATATGAAATATTTTTCACGTACATATCACGGATAATATTTTTAATCCATTTAAGAACTAAAAATATACTATAGAATTTAGATCTATAATAACTACATAATTTGACATAAATTTAGGATTTATCAAAATATTTTGTTATGCTAAATGACTTTGCGAATGGGATAAATTATTTCTCAACTGTTTCTAAAAGAAATAATTCAATTTCAAAATTGTTTCTTAATGAGATAAAAATAATTCTAGCAACTAGTATATTCTATTTGTAAAGATGCAAAATTTTATTTTTGTAATTACAAACTACAAATTTGATTTTAAGGTAGACATGTAATACAAAAAATTACTATGCGATACAAGTATATGCAAAAAGTCTACAGATGAATATTGAAAGCACGATGAGTTAAACAAGGTTTATGCACATATTTAACAACTTATAGTGCAAAATAGTTTCTTATTTTGGTGCAAGGATGGACGGGGATGGTCGCTTTAGTACTCATTTATTAAAACATGATACTTCTTAAGTCAAGTGGTTCTACCAAATTAAAATGATCCAAAGTTGGATCAAAAACAAAATATTTCTTTAATCGAAGTAAATATAACATAAATGTTCATCAGCTATGGCATACTATTAATTAGTGTTGAACCGAAAGAAAATTAGTATAAAAAATCAACACATTAGCTGAACATTTTGTTCCAGACTTGGTTCAAATTTGAACATAACATTGCACCAGAATGTCTAAAAATAAATTAGCCAATCAAATCTTGTGATTTGTTTTGTGACAAAGAATTTTTGTCTATTTGTGTAACAATTACATAGAGGCCACTTGGTATGCCCCATAGGAACAAAAATTTATGAAGTAATCCAATACTACAGTACCTAGGCATGATAATTTCTAGGCATGCCTGCCCTTTCATCGCGTTAACTTAATCAGGAGCAAAACTTTCTTATGTTGGAATTTAGGAAATACCCCAATGGTTCTTAATCATAATGGTGTAACCTCCTGATAAGATCAGAGGGCAAGGAGATGTTAATCATGGATGCTTCTTTTATTCCAGAACAATATGAACCTACAACGATTACTCACTCAGTAGATGTCTATAATAATGTAACTTCCTACCGGAATAGAACTCTTATATGTTATACGCATTACACCCTGCTCATTGACAGCGAAGAAGAATATGGTTTGATAGCGGGGATAACATTAGCTAATATAATGAGTGATTTTAATCTAATAAGACTCCGAGTCCAACAAGTAATCAGATGATGGGTTATATTTCCTGTCCAGTGGTTTTGGATGTCTCAGAATAAAAATGCTTAAGAGTTATAAATCCGTAACACACAGATCAGCAACGTACATACTACCAAGTCTATTTGATGCAAACAATATTAGATATGTAGGTTTAAAACAAGCACTGTGATTGCGCTCATATTTTCAAATACGAAACTCATAGTAGATTGTAATATACCATATTAAAATAAATATAAGAACATAACTGAATAATCAAAATAAAAGCAAGAGGGTAGTATTCGAATAATCTCATAGATTGTTAGAATAAATTCTTTCTTTATTTCCTGAAAAATAATAAGGGGTTAAAGTTACCGGTCTATGAAAAAGCCGTATATGAAGCACTGTCCTAAGAGACTATTCGAGGTCTATGTACATACTTATACTTGATTTCTCTTAGAGGTAAAACCTCCATGCTACCGGCTTCTCGTCACTGCATACAGCTTCTAGGGAGTGACCCGAACTTAGCTCTTGTCCAGAGAAGGAATTGAACACAGTAGAAGAATGTAGTGTTATAGCTTTGTTGATGGTAGAACAAGGATGAGAGTATATATATATATATATATATATATATATATATATATATATATATATATATATATCCAAAGAATTGTTTTTTCAACCAAGAAAAATTGACTCTTTATATAGAAAACACCCCAACCCATATGTTAATAAAATTGTCTGATTTAAGGCCATAGGAAATGGGCAATGGGACTTGGTTTTAAGGTCATAATAAGTGATCAATGGGACATGGTTTTAGGGCCATAAGCAACATGATGATCAGAAGTTAATATGGTCTGCATGTCATACCTTGTATACACATGGATACTATACGACATGGTAAGCACATGGAGACACAGACGACATATTATTTTGCTGCTCGTAGTGCACTATTTTTATGTCTCAGAATTCAACTAGTGACATACCTTAAATAAGTCCGTTAGCAGAGTAGAGGTGAGTTAAAGAAGTCTGAAATCCTCACATAAACAGCAAAAGTTCCTGCCTTTGTAAAAATATAGACGCTTTTTAGTAACAAACAAAGGTTGATATGTCCGAGTTGTCAAGGAGTCAGACTCAAAAATCTGTTGGGCTTTGCCTGCGCAGGTTCAAATCCTGCTGTCTACGTTCTTTTTCACTTTCAACTTTTCCTAATGCAAGAAAATGGCTGTGCTTTTTTTTTCTTTTCTTTTTGACGTTTTTTTTCACTATCAACTGTTTCTAATGCTATGAAATGGCTGTACTTTTTTTCTTTCGGAGTTAATTTCCTCTGAAGTTCTGCAATATATATATATATATATATATATATATATATATATATAATTTTTCTTCTTAATCCACTTAGAATTAATGTGTATCAGAAGATTCGAAACTGGGTTATTTTGTACTAGAATTCTATAGCGTTAATGAAGGTTGTATTTAATATTGATATTTATTCAATTCATGTTGCTACATTACAAAAATCTTGTCTGAATTAAAATTGCATACGGTGCAGAATTTTATTTTACAGTTCCAAAAGGTTGAACGTGGGTGTTTATGAATGTACATAAAAGCCATTTCGTGAGTATACATCTGAACTCTGAAATGTAATTTGATGCTGAAGAACACAGAAGAAAGCAACAAGAAGTAATGCTGCCCGTTGAAACTTCAAATTGTTTTTATTTTCGGGGCTATAGTATGATACTGAGGTGTTGGGATCACAAGCTGTGCATAAGAAGCTTTTGCTTTTTTTTCCTGGTGATATTATACTGGAATAAAACTAATCTTCTTGACATATCACTACAAGAATAAAGGCTTTTCATGACAGGGATTCCCCGTCAAGAAATCGGTATCTTGACGGTTGCATATCCGTCAAGTAGGCCGGAGTCAAGAAAAGACCCCCATTTTCTTGACGGTCGCTGGCATGGCTTTTCTAGACGGTTTTTGGCTGTCAATGAAGTAATTTTTTGACTATTTTTAGCCGTCAAGATAGCAGTTTTTAGAAACTGTTAACGTAGGCAAACACTTTTCTTGACTCCGGCCTAGATGACGGCCTTTAGCCGTCAAGAAAATCTTCAATGCAAAGAGCAATTGCAGCAAGATTGAGTTAATTGTGACGTTTTATAACCGTCAAGAGAAGCTAAATTTTGTATAGCCAAAATTTGGTTTATAATTATATATAATGAATCGAACACACACATAATATCAGTCATCCATAAGATATACATACATCAAATAACTGTAATTTCAATTTTTATCTTAACAAATTATATTGTTCATACACCACAAACTTCCAACATATCCAACATCCTTTTCAACCACAAACATCCAACACACGTCCAACCACAACATATCCAAACAAAGTATGTAGTCTTTTTACATCTTAAGAATATAAAACTGATATTTATATAACTAGAAACAAAATATGTAGCAAACTCGGCCGGAGCACATCCCTCCCATATTCACAGCACCTTCATTTTTCACGTAGTTCCTGAGAGAAGAAGAGAAATATATTTAATCATTATATGTACATGTTTGTATAAAATGATATCAACTAAGAACAAAAACACTAAAAAAATAAGCTTATTTCAACTAAGAATAAGATATATGACAAGTGCTGTGAGGTCTGATACTCACTGTATCAGAGTGGTATCATTGTTATTTTTGTGAGAGTGTTAGAGAGTTAGTTAGCATTTTGGGTTGTATTGTGAGTATCAGTTTGGCCTTGGGTTTTGACCCTTGTATGTATATGACTTGGGTAGAGGATGCCTTGGTGACAGCTAGACTAACTAGTGTCCTAAACTAGAGTAACATTTAAAGAGTATGAGGATGAGAGTACCAGTTAATTAGATATCAATGTTAGTGTAGAGTCTTATGGGCAAGGATAAGAAGGAACTAAGTTTCAGTTTTGGGGTGAGATCAGTGGGTGGCCTATGCATTAGAAAGTGAGGATTGGGCTAGACAGGGAGCTTGGGACTGTTAGAAGGTCCTGTTGAGCCCAGGCAACAGGGTATGACCCTACCTAGGCCAGGTGGTTAGGGGGCAGGCCCTGTGCTTGCTTATACAAGTGCCGGAATGACCTGTAGTATGTAGGTTGTAGGCCATTTGGGTACTATTATAGGCCTCATGCATGGCAGCAAGGGTACACTTGCTTATTTGCCTTGACAAATGGTGACTTTGGGTGTTAGAGTTTTGTGTTAAGTGTTTGGATGTAGAGTATCAGAGATATTTGAAAGTATCGTATTTTGGTAATGTGGTTCAGATTTGAGTGTGTGTATGTGTCATATGAAGTATACCGATGTGGGTTATTAGAGAGTATCATATATTAGTGTCTGAAGTGTAGATAGTGTATTAGTGTTTAGGGATTAAGTAAATTTTTTGTGAGAGTGTGTTAGTATGCGTCAGTTGGCTTTTGGTTTAAGATAGAGGCATGTGGGGGTTAGTATCAGTTAGAGACTAGGGTTACATACAAGTTTGGGGACTTTGGCCTTTAGGCCACTGTTCTATGGCAGAAAGGGAAAGGAAAATCATTCCCAGTTGTTGTGCGGGCCAAATATGGCCACTGTTTGGCAACTAGAACACTACTCGAGCGCTAGTACAGCAGGACCAATTTTTCCAGGCCTTGGGCCATATTGGTTAGGCCAATATCTTGAGTATTTCAGTAGCTTGGCCATCTCAGATGGAGAGTTCGTGTGAGTTAGTGTTAGTTAGGAGGTCGGCTTCATGATGTAGTGGCTGTTAATTATCAGATATAGGACATCCATGTATATGTTAGCGAGTTAGATGTTAGCTTCAAAAATTTCAGAGGTTAGAAGGTTGTATCTTGGTTTTGTTAGTATGTTAGTATCAGAACATGAGTGTATCAGTGAGTTCAGTTGTTGGAGATTTGAGTCTTGAGTTAATAGTATGGTTAGATTGGGTACATATTAGTGTAGCTTGATTAGGAGTTAAGTTAGAGTATCTTGGTTGGTGGTATCAGAACATGGAGATTAAGGGGCTCGAGCTTGCTATAACAGCTATAGCAACAAATGGCAATACAGCAGCAGGAAGTGGTAATAGCTGCAGCAGCATTGTTGTAGTACTAGTAGCAGCAGCAGGCTGCAATGGCCACTTGGCTACTGAGCCTTGGCCATTGGCCATGGGTTTGGGTCTTTTGGTTTGAGTATCCTAGAGAGCCTAAGGAGGTTAGTATCAGAAATGGTTGTGAGTTTCTATTGGTATCATAAAGGGGTTAGTATGTCGGTTTGTATTATAGTGGTTTAGGTATTGTTCCAGTTAAGCTATTAACCTAAGATAGAGGGTTACCTATAGCCTAAATAGATGGGTATATTAATATAATTATAAATGTACCTGTATAAGGTAATGAGGAATACATGGTATCCTACTAGCTAAGGTATAGGCCAATACCTTAGATATCTAGGTAGATGTATTTACCTAGTAGCAAGGTTTAGAGTGTTGCCACTCTAGAGTCTAGGGTTGATTGTCATGTTATGTCTATGTAAATGTACTTGTATTAAGCTAAATTTAGTATATGGATAACTAGACTAGGGTATCTTATAGGATTACTTGATATAGGATACTAGATCTAGACTTAACCATGGTTGACCAAGGTTGCACTTACATGTGCATGCAGGGAGAGATCCCCACATCTAATAGTTTTGACATCGGAACCTCATATCCTATAAGAGAGATCCCCACATCTAATAGACAAATGAAAACAACAATAGTTGCTTATTGCATGCATGTTCCGATTCATGACCGACCTTTAGGAGTTGTGAAGCCATTTCATTCATATACATCCTGTCAAGCATGAGAAAGCACACATAGACAAGTAGACGGAGGGGTGTCAAACATTTTTCCTAGTTGCAAAAGCATCATCATACAAGATTTATCCCATAATATTAGGGCTGAATATTAACACTATTCAACATTGAAAAATTCGAAAATACAAATTGACTATTTTTTATTTGACTATATGTCAACAATGCTGATACTCTGTAATTTATAGAAACTGTAAGCCAAGGAAGCTATAAGAAAGCGAGCAATCTTCATAAAACCTTATAAGCCAGTTGCATTCTGGGTAGACTGGTATCTTGGACATGCAGTTTAAATTCGAAGAGTTAATTTTAAAATACATGCCGATATTAATTGAAATTCTCCAATTGGTCGTCCAAATTGTTCTTGTTGTCGAACATATGGAAGAACAACATCAAGGCATGCTTGCATAAGATCCACAGGGCCAGCAGCCAAAATAAGCCTTTCCAGATCTAGTCCTGACATCAGGACATAAACACCTGAAACAAGAAAAAGATAAAAGACTACTTCAGTTTAAGATCAGACAGGAAACATGGCCATATGAAAAATAATAGTAAAGTCCGAGTAGCTATTTGTTGAGTTGTATAATAAGATAATATAACAAGATAAGAAAATAAAAAAATAAAAAAATGTTTCAAAAACACCATATTAATATCAAAGGCATATAACAAAATAACTTTTTTTTATCAAGAATCTGACCCAAACAGATTACTAACTTCCAGTAGTTCCCACTTTCCTCTCGCTTCAAAGACATAATAAAACTTCCAATATTCGCACAGTACAATATTATCTTAATAACTTAAAGAAATGATATTAATACCGTGAAAAATGGCAGGAATTGACAAACAAATTCATACACATTAAGCTGTTGAGAAGGTAGATTAGCACAAAAGAGAAGACATGAGACCCAAACACAATTTAATTTCCTTGTAAGTTGCACAGAAGACATATTCTTGTTTTACGATCAAACATGTTCTTATTAAGGGCACTAGTACCTCTCGAATCAAGACGGAGTACGATAAAATGTACACAATCGTCCAAATATGATCAAAAAGTGTGGTTATAGTCGTATTCAAAAGTATAATATCTACAAACATATTAGTGAAACACCAATCAACTCGTAAACAATGAATAAAAAAACATGTAAATGAATTCGAATAAAATAATGATACTAAACTCTAGCAATTCATTAGCAAAGACGAATATCGAGACATCTATGAAGTAGGAACGGTCAAAAAATTGGTGCATGTGTCCCTGTAGCATCGGACATTCCAAATAGTTTCCCCATATTCAAATCTTCAACTGGGATCAACATTGCAATTTCTTGGCAAAAGTAGCATTCTCAATACAATTCTAATCACAAATCACTTCCTTAAAAGTTTAATTTCTTCCTCCAAAATAAAAATAACCACACGTAGAAGAATTCAAAGATCACAACTTTGCAAAGAATCGAACAGAAAGATTGCAACTTTAGGAGCTTACAAGCAGTTTGCGACGAGAGAAGCACCGGATCCTCGTGTCCGGGGAACTGCCTCCTCGACTTGGACGGAAAGCATCCCATCGTCTCCTCTTCCCACCGCCGCAAAACTCCAAACCTAAACCCCCCAAATCACAATCCACAAAATCCCTAATCTCCATCTCCCCCAAACTTCGATCAGAAAAAGAAACCCTAATTTCCTAATTCAGCATCTAATAATAAAAAGCTTCAATCGTTGGTAAAAAAAAATTGATACTTTGGGAAGAAATCCTAACCCTAACCCTAGCCGTAACCCTAGGGCTCACCGGAACGGCATAATTCTAGAGGTAGGAACTTCGCCGGAGGGATCGAGCGGAGGGGAGGGTCCTATTAATGGCGATCGGACGTTCAGGATACAAAGAAGCGGCTCAAAAAGGGACCGCTCGTCCCCGTGCCCTAGTTCGGAGTTGCTGAAGACACGGAGGTCGGGTGCCATCGTACGGTAGCTTCGGTTGGTGAGGCCGAGGATCCGGTGGCTCGTGGAAGCTGAGGAGGAGGAGGACCTTCGACTTCGCCATGGACATCATAAGATTTCGGTGCCTGCGGAGAGTCGATAAGGGAGAGGAGGAGGACGAGGAGGAGAGAGAGAGTTTTCAGAGTGGAGGAGAATTTGGGGATTATGGTTTGGGATTTAGAAAGGATCTATAAGAGAGAGAAAGGAGGAGGAAGAGAAAGAAGAGGAGGAAGAGCATGGAGAGGAGGAAGAAGGGTTTGTTGGTTTTGGCTCTCCTTCTCTATCTGCTTGTAGAGAAATAGAGCGGAGAGGAAAGAATCGAAAAATAAAGAAAATGGGATTGAAAGACAACCCGTCAACATATATAAAATTTTTAAAAAATTACCAAAATGGGAGCTGAAAAAATTGCGGCAATTTTTTTAGGCATATGTTAGTTGACGGTTATTACCGAACCGTCACTAAATAAAAGGATGTTTCTTGACGTATCATCTAAAACTGTCAACTATTATGCTATAAGATTGCTAAATTAATGTAAAATAAGACATTTCTTGATGTAAGGCTAAATCCGTCAAGATAAGCCATTTTCTTTACGGTTTTTCATGACTATCAACTTATAAACCGTCAAGAATCTTCATTTTTCTTGTAGTGTATGAGTAGAAGAATTTTCATGTGCATCTTCTTGGCATTAATATATTGGAAATTGTAGTTTATTATGAAAATCTAGAATAACTCCATTAACAGAGTATGTGTGAGTTAGAGAAGTCTGAAATTAGGCATGTCAATAGTGGCTTATTGGTCGGATAGTGGTATTACCATATCCGAACCATTAACTATTGGATATATCTTATAACTATCCGATATCCTATCAGATAGAAGTTTTGACTACTATATCCATTGCCGATAATTTTAACAGATATCGGATAATATCCAAACCAATAAGATTACTAAAAAAATATTAAAAAAGGGAAGAAAAAATCAAAACCAGTAGATTTTGTCAAGAAAGAAAAGATTTCTACATTAAAACGACAGATTTTTTCAAGAAATAATAGATTTTCATATTAAAATATCAGAAGCAGCAGATTTTCACATTAGAACAGTATATTTTGTCAGATATATGTGCAGATTTCAACATTAAAATATCATAAGCAGTATATTTCCGTGCATACATTGAATACATTTGCACCAAGAAATTTTCTACACAAGCACATATAACTAATAGTCCCATGCATACATTGAATATATTGCACATATAAGTAATTCTCCACACAGTAAGAAATTCTCCACACAAGGTTCCACGGACCACGGTCCGCATACATAATACGTACACTACAACAAAAAAACCCTTTTAATGACGGCTAAAAAGCGTCATTAATGACAAACCATGACGCTTTTTTTTTTCAAAGCAACCGTTATGAAAACGGGTGTTATAAATGTTTTTTAAAAGCGTCATAAAAAAACCGTCATGAATAGTTTCTATAAAAGCGTTATAAATAGTTAATATATAGTGCACAATTCAGAACAATTTTAAAACGCCATGAATAGATAATATGTATAGGCTCAATGCAGCACATTTGTAACACTTTATACTATTCAAATTAGCATATTTATAATGCTCTATACTGCACAGTATATATTACATTCCAAAAACTTAACCTTATATATCACCATCTTTATTATATTTCTCAAAATAGAGTACATATCAACATCTTCATTACATTGAATATCCAAATACATATATATATTTACAACTACCAAAATTGTCCACATCAAAACTTGGCCACATCAAAACTGTCCACAGAACATGTAGCAAAATCCTGAAAAAGATAAAAACAAGGTTCAATATACTTTGTAATGTAATGTTAAAATTGAAAGAAATGAAGGACTTGTACACATTGGACTAATTTCTGGATTACTCGTAGCAAGTACATGTGGGTCAAGGAGCACGATGATCAATGATCCAAGTAATAGCAACCATTGACTGGAACACCTAGAGATTTTAATGACAGTCGACATGCAGCCCAGAGAAAGGCAACACATATAATATTTGAAAACATACAGTTTCAATCTTTAGATAAAAAGAAACTTTTAAAGGGACAATTGTGCACCCCTAGGAAACATGTACAGTAGTCACACTACAAAATTAATGTCATTTCTATGACGGACACATTTTGGACAAGGCAGAGACATAAAAAATTGGGTGCCATGTTGTCTTGTAAAGTTTTGGCAAGGACAAGACACTGACATAACAAATTTGGTGCCATGTTGTCTTGTAAAGTTTTGGCAATCGTCGTCTTGCCAAGTTTTTGTTAGTGCAACATACTATGAATGCATACTTCCTATGTTAACATTGGGAACAGTTCAGGCACCTAAGCAAGTATAAGGAATTAGCTCCCAAGATTATAATACTTCCAACTACAACAGTTCAGGCACCTAAGCAAATATAAGGAATTAGCTCCCAAGATTATAATACTTCCAACTACACAAGTAGCAAAAGCCTGATACTTATTGGGAACAATTCAAATTCATAATACGTATTTAATATCCAAATGCTGAACTACATAAATTCTTCATGGGAAAGGAGTTAACATACATAATGCTTACATTGAGGTAATGCTCTTCGTACGAGTGTGATGGCATGAGGAATTACCTGCAAGGCCATACTTCTGGAGAAAAGAGAATGTAATAGCAGCATCCCAATCATACCTAACATAAGTAGATCACATCAAATAAATTAAAAAATAAAATCATACTTTAAAAATTAAAATAAATCAACTTGTGGCACATTACTGGTGCTTAGTAGGTTTTTGAGGTTTAGGTTCGATCAGTAGAGTCCCTGAAAAAACAAAACCAGAATCATTTAATTATTTGAATTGCCATTTCTATAGACACAGGCGAGTATTCTACGGATCTAAAACTCAAAATAAAAAGACACCTAGGACTTTCACATTAAAAGCTACTGATTGGAAGTAAAAACATCATGCCCTGAATTTATGTAAGAAACAAGAGTTAACTTCCATATAATAATTTTTGATACACCTTCACAAGCATGCCTAAATACCCAGTAAAATAGCAAACACTTGTAAATGCTTGTTTTCTAATTCATGTTCTCTTAATAATTAAAAGTGAATTTATACCTTTGAATCCAATTTTTTTCTTCCAGTCAACAGCTGCTTGGAGAAACTTGGCCTGAAAATGCAAATGTCACACCTTAATATTCACAATAATCATATCATTCACATATCAAAACAAATGCATGAAAATGAAAATACAAATGCAAATGCCCGAAAATGAAAATGCAAATGCAAATGCCTGAAAATGCAATTTTCTTCTTTCAGCCATTTGACTATGCTATCATGAACTCTACATACTTTGTGACATAAATCGATTAATGGTTACACTCTTATTTCACTGTTAGTGGAACTTCCTAAAATTTAAGCATATTTCCAAACTAGTGCATATATAAAAAAATTGTTGACACTTAATTAGACTGATCTCATGTTCTTATGATAATAGAAATTGTATGATCCTAAATTTCGAAAAAAGAAGGAGTAAATAAGAGGAATTTGGCCTATACCACCTTGAAGAATTGTCCCACAGTCCATATTAGCTAGCTCCCTCATTCACTACTGGTTATCTATGTTGAGTTGACGATTGCGATCCGATATAGACCATACTGGCTAGCTCCTTCTTCCAATTTCAGGATTCTCAACTCTTCCAAGTTACAGTTCTCACAAATTAAATGTTGAAAATCACAATACTAGTAGAAATCCATATCAAGATTTGTTTCAAGACATTCACCTCTCTTTGTAGAGCCTCGCTGAGTCATACTCGTTCAGTTGAGTAATACGGTTCCATGTCCTGAAGCAACATTTTGAGTATGATGTTAAAGTTAGGTAGTTGTGCGGAAAAGAGAGAGTACCACAAAACAATTTGTCAAACACCTTGTGTGCTTCTGAAGGAGGGATCTTTGGACCTACCGAGTCGGATGTGCGGTCAGTACCAAATCTTCTGAAGGAGGGTCCCCTCGATATCGGAGCTTCATAATGCAGCAGATGTCGTCGGGATCACCCTCGTCGATCTGCATTAGGATCTTGATCTCGTCCATGGTCGCCTCTGATATTGCACCCTCTTTTGCACCTTCAGAGCGACGAGGGCGATCGAAATGGTACAGAAGACCTCCAGGAGTCTATGGGGGCACACTGCCAAGCTCATGGTTCCCTTTGGAGAGGAAAAAAATTTAGACAAATTTATTCTAGAGCTGAGGATTTTGGGGGAATATAGATGAAAATTTGGGCAACTTTGGAGAGAACCAAAAATTTGGGCGGCTGACCAAAAAAATTTGGAGCTGGGTCAACGACTTCTTCGACTTCTTCCTCACGATAGGCAGGACAAACTTCTTCGGCGTGGCAAGATTCTCGGTGCTGGAGTTGAGGCTATTGGGGTCGTTGCCCCGCTTGCTGGGTTTCAGCTTGGGAAAGATTCGAGGGGAGTAGGGCTTGGAGGTGGTGATGTTGGTAGCGGTGGTACTCAAGGAGATGGTGATGGGAGAGGACAGAGACCTCTGGAGGGACTTCTTGAGCCGTCGAGCCACCATTGGGAGGGAGAGGACGAAGAGGGGTCGAGAAGAAGCGTGAGAATGGGGAAGAGGAAGGAGAGGGAGAGCGCGGAGAAGAGGACGAGCAGAACCCTAATGCTCCTCCTTCGCGTTCTTGTTGATCGCGTGCGCGACGGCCTCGAGCTTGTCTGGGAGGGCGACGAGGAGCGTGAGGCCCTCCTCGAAGATTCTGGATCTAGGGTTAGGGTTTTGGAGTTAGGGGAGAGAAAAGAGAAGAAAGGAGGAGAAGGAGAAGACCAGAATGTTTCGGGAGAGAGGCGGGCTATAGCAAGGATTTTGCCAATAATTAAACTTAAAAAATATTACAAGTTTGCCACCGCTCTAAATTATTAATAATGCTTTGTTTTATAGACGTTATAAAAAGCCCAGAATTAGCCTAAACCGTCATAGAAAAAAGGTATTTCGAACTTTGATGATGCTTCTTTATCAGCCGTCATGAAATCCACTTATCAAGCGTCATTAATAGGTCTTTTTGTTGTAGTGATAGTTCAGTACATGTCTTAATACAAAGATATGTAATGCTTGAATAAATAGGTATAATTATGTCTATATAATGCACATTCAGGCATGTTAAACTGACAAAGTTCACCTGCTGGAGAATAAATTTAGTGCTCCCGTCACCAGTTCACATGCTGGAGCCTGGACAGACTACATCAGCTCGATAACCAAAAAAATCATTGTGAGATAGTCTCACTAACAAGAACTAAGAGACTTTAAAAAAAATTTAAATCAATTTCTAAGAGATTGTTACCAACACGACAAGATGACAGATATAGCATCACAAATCTTCGATCCTTCCTCCAAACTAATGACATTATCTAAATTATTGAAGATAAACAAGCTTGGTAAGAGCATTAGCATATAAATTATTGAAGATAAACATGCTTGGTAAGTAATAAAAAGTTTAATAACATACCAGATAGTAGTGGCAACCAATTCTTCACACAACTTAGTGATTCAACAATGTCGGGAGCTAATGAAAATGGATGTGGAGTAGCCACTCTATCACTACAACTAAACGTTGATTCTGGTGCTACAGTAGATACTGGAACTGCTAAAAGATCACAAGCCATAGTTGCAAGGATTGGATAAGAAGGTGTCTTCAGTTTCCATCAAGCTAATATGTTAAAACTCCTCGGATCATCACCTTTTGGAAACAATGGTTCATCCAAGTACTTCTCCAATTCAAATTTTTCATTTGACTGAGACATATTCTTGTGAAAGTTGTCAAATTCAGATTCAAGCTTTGACTTCAATCTAATACTGCCAACAATTCCACTACTTGAAGTAGAAGTACCAACAAAACTATCTTGGATAAAAATATCAGGGCCAGCTTGCATAGCATACGAAGAGTAAAGTTCCCTCAAAGACGAAAAAACATGGTTGTTGTAGGTTGTAGAATCGTTACCATATATCTTACTGAAAGAAAATTGCACAAATTAGAATTTATATCGAGGATCTATTATTGTACCAATGGTCATAAATAAACTACAAATCTTCTATTATTTATCAAACTTTTCCTTCATATTTTGTGCCATGCTATGAACATAATCATACAGACTATTTAGCCAATCAAGAATACACACATTTACATCTAAAACACCCTTGAAATATAAATTTGCAGCATGATATTTAACCCCGAAAAATAGTAGTGTGATAATGTTAAATACCCTTAAAAATTCACAGATCACAGCCCCTCTCTCCCATTCTTCTTTGCTAGGCAAAGTTTTAAACTTAGAATGTAACTCCACTAAGCGAAATAAGGCATATTTCACTTCTACTGCACTATCAAGCATATGAAAAGTTCAATTCCACCTGGTTGGCACTGCAATGCCCCGTCCTGCTCAATCCAATCGGAGGAATCAAAATGCCAATGGCGTTCAGACTTAGCCATGCAATGGCTTGCTCAAAGTCCCGCTCGGTCGAGGCGACTCCTAGCTAAGGTGGGTGGCTTTGGTGAAATTGCCACAGCTTGGCCTTTGTACTAATAAAATGAATATTTTCAACTGCATAAGTAGGATTGATAATAAAAGAGGCGAATCCATATAGCTAAGAAAATAATCCCAACTTGGATCTGATTGAGTTAGAAAATAGAAAGGTCCTACGGTCAGCTTAGAAGTGTTGTACGACGTGCTTTCAAAATTAACACTCGGTCCTTCGTCCCCTAGCTTGGGAGAAGAATGTTGGTTTAAGTTGCCACAAAGCTATGAACTTAGCCTAAGTCATTGGCGTCATACGTATAAATGCTTGATAAAACATGCACGGTCCCATCGTCCAAGGCTTGGCATTGCCTTTGCCCGTCCTATAGATTAAGTTGTTGTACGATTGTGTCAGACAAAAGTTATGTTGGGCTGTCGAAGTCACTCTAAGCACCGTCCTGCGCTTTCTGCGGTTGTTAAGTCACATAGTCATATGATCTCAAGGCTTGTCATATAAAGTATGACTTTGATGATAGTGTCGCATAGAACACGAGTCGGTTTAAGGCTCGAGCCATGGTTGGCTCGATAAAAAGTTAGCCACGATCTATGGCACTTAAGGAACACATTTTGTTCAAGTTAAGTAAAAAGGCTATGTAATAGTCATTCACTGGATTTCAAAGAAGAGAAAGTTCATGCGACCGTTTGTCGCCGAGGCGGTCCCTCATTTAGGAGTCTCATGGTTCCTATGTACGTTTTACATAGTTTGGTTCCAAAGCCCATTTTTCTAAGTATTGTTCAAGTTGTACCATTAATTAGGCCATGCATTTACGTTAGTCTAGATATTCTCGTTGGTGCATGGTCATGGACAACTTGTGCACAAGGATTTCTTCCTCGACTGGTATTACGCTGGGGCGTCGGGGCCAGGTCGACCTAAGGGGAAGACGTTATAGCAGCACTAGATTGTAGTGTGCCAGGGTAGTCGGGAGCTTTCCTTGGGGTTAACTACCTTGCATCGAAAGACCCGTCGCCTACTCGAGCTATGTCCACGATGGCTACTTAATGCAAGTGACTTTCATATAGATAATTTGGCGTGCTGAGCGACAATCTGCATACACTGTGTCGGTCGAATTTAAAAAGTATAAGTACGACATGATTGAGTTAAAAAGGTGTGCACAGTTACAACACCATTTTGGGTCTCAGATTCAGCTATAGTACGGACACATGCTTCGGCACGAGATGTGGCATCGAGTAGTAAGTCGTCGGCATAGAGTTGGATAAGTTGGAATTGAGTACTTTCGAGTTTAGTCAAGAAGGGCCGTAGGGCAAGTTCGTTTAAGTTATGTTAAATTGCGAGGCATGACCTCGATATGGTATGGCACAACCACGTTGTTACGACACAAGTATAGGCAAGTTACTAAGTGGTAAGGCACTGCCTCGATTATGTTGTACGAAAGGATTTATAGCACGACCATGTCATTGCGTCTCGAAGTATGGCACGAAAGTCAATCACGAGTTGGTTCATTTATGTTGCAAGCACGAGAATGGTCTAGAGGCACAACGATAAGTAAATTATCTGTGCGCATGCACGGTGATGGTCTAGAGACATAAATAGGCCAGGGGTATATCCTAAAATTGATCCTTAGACAAGAATATAAAGACAATCGTAAAAGGATATGTTGCACAAAGTAAAATAAAGGAATTTTTTGACTTTCATCCCACTTATTAATATGCATTTGTACTTACATCCCACTTTTTAATTTTTTTAGACTTTCATCCCACTTTTTGTCACTAAAAGTATTTATTTTGTCACGAAAAGTATTCGTTTTGTCACAAAAAATATTTTTAGTGACAAATGTGGGATGTAAGTCAAATAAAATTAAAAAGTGGGATGTAAGTACAAATTCATATTAATAAGTGGGATGAAAGTCAAAAAATCCCTAAAATAAACGTGTTGGTTTTGTATGGGTGGGCAAGAAGCTCACTCCACCAGTACAGTTGAGTACTAACACCCATACAGTATTTATGTGCAGGCACAACTAGAAGCTCGTTGGCGTAGAGCTCGCTTGGATGAGTCGAGGCACCGAGTTTCTTGGCATTTCGAGGCGTGCGGTCGCATTGAGTCTAGACTTATACAAGACATAATATATAAACATCGTCTATCTGAAACATCTGCTGGCTCGTCAAATTGTACTGAGATATGAGAGAGCTGAGTGACTTGTATTGTGAGAAGAGTAAGACTGAGTGATTATAATCATGGCCTCGTGCCATATTATAATCTTTGTTTCAATATCAATAAAGAGCATTTTGATTGACTTGTATTTTGCTTCAAGTTTTCGCTGGTGTTATTTAATGTTTCTACTTGGGACTTCTGTGCCATGACCCTGTCGCTTAGCGTGTAATCGACCGTTATGGATCTCGTCTTGCGTGAGCGCAATTTAGGCTCATGCGACATCATGCCTTAGCAAGGACAATCGGTCATACGGGACTGTGGTGTGACATAATGGTATCAGAGCACGACTTTATAATCTTAGACTTTTGATTGAATTCTTTAACTCTGATGATATTTTTGTAAACTTTGATGTTATTTCCACGATTGATATCGTTAGTGCACTCTCTCAATGTTTCACGAGATGTCCATACAATAAGTCTATGTAATTTGCAAATCATATGAGAATAGTTTTTAATAAAAATAATAGATGGTTCACGTAAAGCACGGTTGTCTAAGTCGGGCTGGGCATATACACTATAATTTTGTCGATGTTAGCAAAGTTGAATGCGGGATTCAAATTACGTCAGACAAGAATGAGTTAGACTTGATTCATAAATATTGGGTAGTTACGATAAACGTGCTATCGAATGACGATATCATCAGTGCGATATAGGTTTTGAGGATTGGTTCGAATGGAGTTTCGAAGTAATCGAATGTGACTCGAAAATGGTTTTGAGGATTTGTCGAATGACTTCATCCGTGAGTGGTGTTTGGGACAGTATCAGGTATGTCGATCGATTAAGGATGCGGGATGCCAATGAGTCCATTAGCAAGCGTCATAGATGCAAAGCCTTAGATTAAGTTTCGTTGAGTATGTTATAATTTTGAAGATTTTGACGAGTTGATTCGAACGAATTAGAAACAATGCGCACGAGATTAGGAATGCGTAAGTATGAAATGCAAAAATAATTGTATAGGAAAATTGAATCGAACAAAAGTTAAGGTGTAACGAATAGATAACTCGATCGAGGAAATCGACATGAATCGCATATAAAAAGTTAGTACGATTGGATGATAGCGTGTATGGAAATGATTTAAATATTTTAGAATAACTCTAAGAATTTGAGATAGATGTTGCTCGATGATTTGAGTTAGCATAGAATGATACGGCTTGAAAAATATATTGCTCGATAACTTAAGATAGAGAGATGAATATACATAATTTGAGTTTTAACGAAGTGATCATGTTACTAGTACGAGGTATAATGATCAAATTTAATCTTGAATATCGAGGAGATTATGGTATATCTAATTCGGATGATAGCATCAGTTGTACGACTGGAAATTCGTTATAAAAAAAGATCGTCAGGTTATGTACATCATCGATGGTATTGAGACATATCAAAGATCAATGTACGATAACTCAGGGGTACTCTAATTCCAAGAATGGTGATCGTGTAAAATATTATATTTCGACGGATTTGATTGGAATGAATGCTTGGATGAAAAAGAAAGTATCTTGATTGCTTCGATAATAACCACAATGTCGACATTCTTGTCTTGCGCGAGCGTAACTCCCACCTCACACATACGTCACTTCGGATTTAGGATGATCGTTCTGCGTGAGCGCTGGCATGGGGATTCATGTCCAGCAGAAAAGATAAAACTCGGGAGATCAGGGCGTGGCAATTTGGACTGCTTCGACTTATAGTTTGATACAAAGGTTAATTTGAGGATTGTCAGACTTGTGATTGACGATTAAGTAAATTTGAGGATTGAGTAGATCCAATCTGCGTATCAAAAAATGAATTAATCTAGACTCAAAGCAAGAGTTACACCCTGATGAGAACGATTATCCTAAAGGAATGCATGGTGATTTTATGTCCAGCATGGATGATCGGACATGCGGGAGATTAGGGCATGCCATATTATTAAGCTAGACAACCTTGTGATCGATTACGTGAATTGTGATAAACGACTTAGGGAATATGGAATAAATTTTTTTGGTTTAGTAATAAATTATGTCGTAACGTACTTGACTTGGAAAGGATAGATAGGTGGATTATATCGAACATATTTGAAGAGATAAAATACACGAATTTCTAGTTTGCACATGCGATAATGATATGCAGAGGATTTGGTTGAGCAAAACTTATTTGGTTGAGCAAAACTTATTGTAGGATGGCTTTGTTGAGTGACTCGGACCCCTGGACTGAATGCTGTGAATGTGAATAGGAGAAATCTATACTCGAGGTTTAGAAATCGGAGATATCGTGGCTTGGGTAGAAATTCTCGTACTATTAACTTGGTTTGACCATAGGATTGGGGTCAGTGTTGATATTATTGTTTGGGAACTATAATTCCAATACTATGAATAACTTTAGCCTAGAGAGATGGCCTAGTGGTTAAGCAAGACGTCCTTGTCTCGAGAGATAGCATCAGTATGATTGATTTCGATAATTGATTGGATGAATTGAATATGTGGGATTAGATTCATTATCACGAGGCTTGGCTAAAATGTATATATTTTGGGGACGCCTTATATATGTGTACGATCCAGCTAAGTGATACGTTGAATTAAAGTGAGAATAAAGGAACAAGAAGATATTAAGGATTATGAGATCGTGAGTTTTAAAAGAAAATATTGATGGTAGTGCAATCATTGGATTCGAAACAAACTCGGATGTTGATTGATTGGGTGGTTTGCATAGAAATAAATTATTTATGTGTGCGACAAGTGTAAGTTACCCAAGTTGAGATATAATTATTTGTGTCGAACGATAACTAAAGCAGGAGTGTGGCTTAGATTGAAGAAACACATAGGTAGAGTGTGTGGGAGAATCATTGGATATTGAATCAAAGAAATATAAGTCGATAAGTGTACTTAGTAAGTTCCGAGGATGAAACTTTTTTTGAGTGATGTATAATGTAATGTCCCATCCCATTCAGTCCAGTCGAAGGAAATGAAATGCGAAAGGCGTTCAGACTTAGCCATGCAACAGCTTGCTCGAAGTCCCACTTGGTAGAGGCAACTTCTCGTTAAGGTGGATAGCTTCGGTGAACTTGCCTCAGCTTGGCCTTCACACTAATAAAATAAATGTTTTCAACTGTACAAGTAGACTTGATAATAAAAGAGACGAATCCACATAGCTAAGGAAATAATCCCAACTTGGTTTAGATTGATTTCGAATATGGAAAGGTCCCACGGTCGGCTTAGAAGTATTGTACGATGTGCTACTATCAAAATTGACATTCGGTTCTTTGTACCCTAGCTTGGGAGAAGAAAGTTGGTTTAAGTTGCCACAAAGCTATGAACTTAGCATAAGTCATAGGCGTCGCACGTATAAGTTCTTTATAATGCAGGCATGGTCCTGTTTGCAAAAAATAAAAAGTTTTTTGTTACAAACTTTGAAAGAATAGTACAAGAGTACAATGAATTCTAGGGAAGTACAACTATAGGAATCTGATCAGAAGACGATCACTTTATCCCTTGGACGATGTGATATCGAAGACACAAGCCTCTAGTGAATGAAACAACACTTTGTCAGGAGATTATGATCATTAGTGATTCTTTGGGACTGATTTGAAACTCTATTTATAGAGCTCTTGAAATAACTGTTAAGTAGTTATTCTGAGTGGCACGCACTTCAGGTTGCGTGCCTCTTGTCTGGTTGCGCGAGCGCTTGCTTCAACTGCTGGTGATGTGTGGCATCGTTTGAGTGAGATACGCATAGTCGTGGGGAGTGTAGTGGATACGTTCTTCAAGATTAGTGGCATGTGTGCCACGTCATCCTGCTTCTGGACATAAAATTTGATCAAGTGGCACAATTTAGCCAGGTTGCGTGTGGGCACAACTCAACAACTGGCACCTTTGACTGGGTCTTCTGTGCTATATTAATTAATTCTTGCACTACTTGACGACTTGTACGGGCCAGCAGTCAGCATTAATTACATGCTGACAAAATCTTCTCGAGCGTCGCGTTGCACGGGATTCGAATGAATTCTTTTTATTTTTGTGTTGTCAGTTGTCAGTAATGATGAAAATCGTTACAGCTTCTCGAAGAGGCTTGCCACATAGCGCCGTGCACCCTGGCTTTGGCACAACATAATGATCTGGCGCCACTTGATGATAGTGCTCTTTAATGAATGACGTCCCTTAATTTTTAGCTTCTACAAGACCCCCTTCAAAGTTTTTAAAGTTTGAAATATGTCCAAAATTTTAAATACTTTAAATTTGAAGAACTTAACATGGGTTGCGCTAGTCAAACGTTCAAAAGTTTCCGAATTTTAAGCGTTAGTTGAGCAACAGTTTCGAAAAAGACTCTTTAGGCTATAAATAGCCGTCAAAAGAGAATTTTAACTTTTTACCGAAAGTAAAAACTCTTTCATCTTCTTTTTCCCATCTTTCGGAGCTCTTCCAACAATCGTCAATGGCCACATAGAAGTCTGCTGTCGTCAAGGGAAAGGCCATTGCCGGGCCTTCGTTTCGTGCACCATCGATGAGGGTGCCTCAATATGCATTGCCATCATCGAGAACTGAGAGAGGCAACCCGATACTCGAAGGTGATTCTTCGACAATGGACCGAACGTCGACTAGATCGATCAACTCTTTTTAGAGTTCTGGTCGACTCGCACGTTTCACAACGTGCACCACCTCTTTTTAGAGTGTAGACGTGCTTCACAACTTGCGCCTTCTCTGTTAAGAGTTTGGTTTTTGTCCATACACTATTTTTTTACGAACTGTGTTGTGCGTGTTTCAAATTTGTGCTTTCTGATTTTGTGCGATTGAGCATGTTAAACTGGTGTAACTTGAAATCACGCTCAACAAAGATGTCGTGCAACGCAGATGCCACGCAGATGCCATGCAACACAGATGTCGTACAACGTAGATGTCGCGCAACACAGATGTCGCCCAACCTATGATGTTGTGAAGACCCTGACTTTTGTTTGTTCTTTTTTTGTAGTCGACCTTAGTGAAGACCCTGATGCTGATAAATTTGCCTCTGCTTTCAATATGTCAGAGTAAAAAGAAGACTTATCACATGTCTCGTATCCTCAATACGATGCTCCTGAATCCAGAAAGGCTATACTCACTGCCCAAGAGAGTAACAATCAAGAAGGCATCTCAGCCAAAGGAACTGTGAACCAAAAAGGATATGCTCCTGAATCCAGAAGGGCTATGCTCCTGAATCCAGAAAGGCTAATGAACGGTGAACCTTTGGAGAGTGTAGATAATTTGGTTCATACGAAATTGGCCTTCTTATTTGAAGATGTAATCAAGAAGGCATCTCAGCCAAAGGCCAAGAAAAAAGAAAAGATTTATCAATGTGGGAACAGAATTATGTATCTCACTGAGATGTCGAGACATATGTCCTTGTCCCAATATGAATTCTCCAGTTACCCTCGATGGATGGTATGGGACATGAATCCGATTCAGCAAGCCAGAGTCGGGAAAATATGTTACAGATTAGGTCCGCAGAGCAAGGACCTATTTTACAGTACTTTAGACAAGTACAACTCCCATCTGAGGGGTTTGAAGCCGAGCTGTATACCTCCGGAAGATTCATCGATGCTTCTTCCCGTCAGGGTACCCATCTTTGCGAACACATTCGCTAAAGTTGAAGGAAGATACCCAGATCAAGCCATGCTTTTGACATGCCTAGTGAATCCTGACATGAAGCATTGAAGAAGCTTAAAGATTTGGATTCTGGATTAGTTCAAGGACAAACACCTCAAACTAGAATTTTATGAGGCCGTCTAGACCACTGTTCACAGCTTTCATCAAAATGCTCATATGTTCTTGGCTCTGATTGAAAGATACAACGACATAATCGATACCTTCATGACCGGTCACAGAGAAATTGGTTTTGCACTTTATGAGATAAAATATCTCTCACATCTTCCAATGGGTAATAACCCATACAAAGAATATATGCCCACTAATGAGGAACTGAATATCCTATCTACAGAGAACCCTCAGATGGTAGCTGTGTTGAGGAGCTTCGGTGCCATTATAAGATATGCTTCCTTTATTACAAAGTGTTTCTACAGGGACCTATTATACAACCATGTGGCTGCCGTATTTATTTTTGGTCCATATCTATGAAGAAATGGTAGTCGAGAGTCAGGCTTGCGATCCTTGCTTCTTCAAACCGCTCATCCGCAGCGAAATAGAAAAACTGATGAAAAAAAATCCAAGCATACCGATAACATCTTGGATGTAGACTGGCACCCATTTAAGGCTGTACTACTATTAAGAGTTATCTCAAGCAGGGTTACAGACCCATGTCAAAAGAAGCCCAGTTGGTGGATTTTCTTTCTTTGTAGTTACGACGGTTTGTAGTTCCCGGAGCTAGTACAGTCGATAGATTTCACCGAGATGTACTATTTACTGCTGTGCATCTAGTATTTGGTTATAAGATGGACATTTTTTTCAGTAATGTCTTGTCGCCTGAACGCAAGACTGCATTCTTTTGTTGACACCATGCTGCACGGTAAGGCTGCTCGGCTGGATTTTTCCTACACCGAAATGCCTTATACTTATTTGTTTGGGTGGTTGTTGATACACCATCCCAGTTTGATAAACCATGATATGGGTGAAGTTGGAGGCAACTTTATCAAGCATTATTCCAATGCTTGATGGAATATAAACGCACTTTCAGAATGCAAAAGAGCTTTGTACTAAGGATCTGGATAGAGATTTCAATGTGTCCCTCCCCTCCAGGATATGAGAATCTTTCCCCAAAGCTCATGGATTTAGAAATGGCGTCTCTCTGTCTATCTTCGGCTAATTTTGCATGGTTGAAGACAATTCGGCCGTCTCACCTAGTATACCGATTTAAGGAAGACTATTTTTTGGAACCGTATTTGCCAAGTCGATTCGTTCGGCAATTTGGCTACGACCAGCTGCATGTGGGGAATGCCACTACTTGCCGACAGGCCAAGGTTTCCTGATTGATGTCAAACACTTTCACCAAAAACGTTCATCTGGCCCACAGCTTTGCTAGTGATAAGCGATCAAAGGCTGGAGTCCATACTGTACAATTGTTCAGGGATGCAGAAGATCGAGACCCTGTCGATGAACCTCTGAAGGCTTCTCTTGTGGGCTTCCTAGATGAAGTAAATGATCCGTTAGAAGTATCACTAAAGGTATAAAAGGAGAAGTCTCCCGCCAAAGGGCTTAAGAAAAGGAAGACTGGAGAGTCATCTCCTCCTTTACACCATGATGATCTTCCTTCTTCACCTAAGGCTCAAGGGAAGAAAAACACAAAGACCACTTTGGTCATTAGTGAACAGCCTACCACCAGGACAACTCGGTCCCAGTTGATGCAGATGCATACTGGGCATCCCCTGGAAAGGAGAGATAATTCCTTCGGTTCCAAAACAGAGTGGAGTCGCCCGAGAAGATGTGTCCAAAATTTCTAATATAGAAGACGACCTTGATGAGGTCGAAGAAGAACCTGTAGAAAATTGCTGGTGACTCAAGCAAAACGTCAAGCAATTGACTCTTCCTCCATCCCTTCCAAACCAAAAAAATCTTCTAGTAGACCTGATACATTATTACCCTCGTAGAAGGATCTGCTACCTCAAAAAGGTAATCTCTGTACTTTTAAGCATAATTAATATATGAATGATGTATATTGATATTGTTCTTTTTTATCTACAGAGACTACAATAATTGATATTCCAATATCAGTTACTACCGAGGAAATCCCAGGATATCGAGTTGTGTAGACGACTGTTTCTGTACCTTCACTGGCTGCAGCATGAGTAACACTGTCATCCCCAACTTCCGATGTCCAAGAGGCTACATTCCCCGAGGAGGAGTTGCCTCCTATAGAATCTCAAGCCAGGGTTGTCGATCTTTCTGCCGCTCAAACTCCTACTCATTCTCAAGAAGATCGAGAAATGATAGACTCCCTCCAGGATTGTGACTATGGCGTTGCGTCAATCGGAGATGATTCCACAAGCGCTGTTGAAGAAGACCCAGTTTCAGTGGATTCATACTAAATCAAGGAATACCTGCCGAAGAAGGCCATATAACTGTTGAGGGTGAACAGTACCCCGTTGTTGATAAGGGGCATCCAAGCCCAAAAATTGATGAGCCTAAAAATAACGAAGATCAGACTACGACTCCTGAAGATGCTGGGAATAATAAAAATCCTTGCAACGTTGCTGCAGAGACTCAGACCCTTGCCGATCATGCTCTTGAGGTCAAGGATGCAGAAGTGATTACTTCAGCTAACCAAGCAGAGTCAGGGGCCGAAAGCAGTCATTTTCTTTCAGGCGGTTCTGAGGCTGGAAGTAGTCAGGCGGTAGTGTTTGAAACTACCAAGGCCGGGCTCCGTAAAGATTTGGTTACACCCCATGATACCCCACATATACTGCCAAGTTTGGGTAAGTTTTTGACTTTTAATCACCGTAATTTTTTTTCTAATGATATACACTGACTGTGTATCTTGACCGCAACAGGTCCTGTAGGGACGATTGTGCCAGTTCCTTCGACGGCTCTCAGCTTCAGCTCAATAATGGATCCTCTAGATATGGTGACCTATACTGGAGAAGGAAGCTCGACTATAATGCCTATAGTCGGGTCTCATGGTGCACAGTCTACGATTCCTCCAACTACTGCAGGAGGAGAAATTCCAGCAGAGGTAGCTACTTCGGGCGTCTTAGCGATGAATAGTCTCATCGTAGAGGCCTATACCAATGCTTTCTTCACATCCTTGAGGCCTCTTGCTCAGAGGGTACTGGAGAAAGATAATCCCTATGAATCGGTAAGGGGTCCTTCCTCCTATATAATCACAGCCATTCGTAAGGTGGGAGACATGGATAGAGCCACCTATCTGGAGCATATCTTAGATGCGCTTGAGGAATCTATCAAATCATATAAAGATCTGATAAGAGGAAATATTCAAAAACTTATAGTCGCTAAGTTTGATGCAATGGTTCACGAGGCTGTAAGGCGAAAAACTGAATTCGAAGCTTCTGTAGTGGCTTTCTCACAACGTAATAGCTCACGAGGCTGTAAGACAAAAAATTGAATTCGTAATGCAATGGCTCATGAGGCTGTAAGAAAAAAAACTAAATTTGAAGCTTCTGTAGTGGCTTTCTCACAGCGCACTGCAGAAAAACTGAATTCGTGATGCAATGGCTCACGAGGCTGTAAGACGAAAAACTGAATTCAAAGCTTCTGTAGTGGCTTTCTTACAACGTACTGCAGAAATGGAAGTCTATATTATTGAAGCAACTTCTTCTGTTGAGTGGCACAAGACTAAAGCTATTGAGAAGGAGAAAGAAGCTTCCGAGTGCCAAATTCGCTTTCGGGAGCTAGAAGCTGAGTTGGCTCGGCTCCAAGAAGTACTTAAAGTAGCTCAACGACGTGAAAAGGAAGCACTAGAGTTGCGTCAAATTGATGAGATCCAACTAGATGAACTGAGGTAGAAAAAAGATGAATTTGTCCATACCGAGCATGCTGAATTAGAGCGCCAAGCTTCCTCACTGATACCGTTTGATCCGGAGTCTGGAAGAGCTCAAGCTAGACAACCGGTGCTCAATTCTAGGGTAGAAAGAGCTGAGAACCAATAGAGATTGATCATGGAGCATAGTACTCGACCTCCCCAAAGAAATTTTGGTTATCTTTTTTTTATGATGTAGTCTTGACATTTTGAATCATCAATAAAATTAATGATTTTATGGTTCCATTACTTGTTGCATGCCTGTGATAGAGACAAGTAATAGATCAAAAGCAAGAAATATGTTCAGTGGTGCCGGATGTGACATACTCCTTAGAAAATAACAATATTTGTTATATATGAACAGAGGTAATATGGACGGGACAGAATATAATGCTTAAAATATTGTCAATTCAATAGACGACCTTATCAGAGGTAATATGGACGTGATAGGTCGCTGACGTAGATAGTAGAATTCAGAGGTAATATGAACGTGAGTTCAAATATTTATTCTGATTATCTTCGAATCAGCTGGGATTTCAAAGATAGGGTTTATAATCAAGTGATATGATGTGGATAAATTCTGCTGAGGATTTAAAAGTTTATCAGAAGAGTGAATAAGAGACAATAACTCAATGCTCTCTCCTTTTTTTCATATACAACATTCAGAAGATATCTTATACATCCTTCAAACATAGTATTTCCTTAGAAATTTGCCATTAATAGGTATCATAGTGACTCGGCCATCCATCCCGGTTAGTTGATAAGCTCTATTCGAAAAAACCTTACTTACAACATATGGACCTTCCTACTTCGCTTTAAACTTGCCTTGGGTCTTGTATGTCGTAGTCATAGGACGTCTGACAGTAATAACTAGTTCGCCTTTCTGAAATGCTCGTAATTTGCCTTTACGATTGAAAGCTTTTGAGATATAGGCCTAGTATAGCTCGATATGTTGTTGAGCTAGCAGCCTTTTCTCGTCAAGCGCTTCCAGTTCTTGAAGTCGAAGACGATCATTGTTTTCTATTGTGAGTTCATTGGAAATTGTAATCTTTAGGAAGGGAATTTGAATTTTCAATGGTAGAATAACTTCACACCCATACACCAAAGAGAAAGGTATACAACCAGTAGGATTACGTATAGTAGTGCGATAAGCCCATAGACATTCTCCAAGCTTTTTAATTCAATTGCATTTGTTGGTAGAAACAAACTTTTTGAGGAGTTTGATGATAGTCTTGTTTAATGCTTCAGCCAAACCATTAGTTGCAGGATTAAAGGCAGTGGAAGCGACATTGTCGATTCTGTTGTCATCGTAGAACTGAGTAAACTTCTGACTAATGAATTATGGTCCATTATCATAAATGATTCGCCGAGGAATGCCAAATCTGTATATCACATGATGTTTGACGAAGTTGATGACATTAGTAGTCTTTACTTCAGACAAAGGTATGGCTTCGGCCCACTTTGAAAAGTAATCGGTTATAGCCAGTATAAACCGATGTCCTCTAGATGGCGGTGGATTGATAGGACCAATGACATTCGTGTACTAAGCTTCAAAGGGCCATGATGCGATGGTCAGATGAAGAAATTTCGATTGTTGGTGGATGAAGCTTGCATGGATTGATAAGCTCGGCACTTTCTTGCATACTCGATGGCATCTATTACCATAGTGGGCTAGTAGTAACCCATACGTCGATTACGATCCTGAAGTTTAGGATCTGGCTGATGTGCACCACATACACTATCGTGATCCTCCCGTAGTATTTGTTTTGCTTCATCTCCCACAAGACACCGTAGAAGTAGTCCGTCAAATGTTTGTCGAGAAAGGGTCTTGGTGGTGTGATTATAATATAATCGGAGTGATCACCGACGAATGGTTGTAGCTTCTTTAGGATCTTCGGGTAAGTAGTCATGTACCATGAAGTCAATGAAAGGAAATCTTCAGTCTTTGCTGATGACGCTGATTTCATTTGAATTACTGAACTCATTGTTTGAAATATTCTCGATGTAAAATAACTCTCTATTAGTAATAACAATTATCAACTGTCTTCTGACTGGAACTGCCAATACTGCTGCAAGATTGGCCAATGCATCAGCTTCGCGATTGCATGCTCGACGTACATATTCAATGAAGAATCCTTTGAACGATGAAGCCATTCTGACTGCTGCCTCAAGATATGGGATAAGATCATGATGTTAAACCTCAAATGTTCCTCTGACCTGATTGACAATGTAACGCCCTATTCCTAAAATACGTATAGGACCAGGATACGGTACGTGCCAGCAGTACTTGACCAGTGGGCCAAATTTCAAAGTAAGCCTATTAGCGAAATGCTTAAGCTGTAAATCATGATAAGAACCCAGCAATACAATACAAGTCACAGGTCACAGCTAATCTCATCCACACAGAAAATAAGACACGAGATATCAAGTCCAATAAAATTATACTAATGAGAATGATCTGTCCAACATGAAATAGAAATAATAATTGTACGGTTAAGACATCCCGAAACTACAATATAAAGAAATAAATAATCCACTACATGTCCACTGAAAAGAAAGAAAATAAAGTATCAAGTTTAAAATAAACATGTCTCAAGAGAAGTCTTCAGCCACTATCTCGTCTTTCTGCGAAGGTACATCACCCGCCTCGACTCCAGAACCGTATACCTCCGGGTAGTTCTCGTCTCTAACTATGCCGGGAGAGATCACCAGGTCCTTAGATGACTAGCATGACACATAATATACATTCCTACTATATAGTAAACCTCATGCAAGAGATATAGGAATAACCAATCGAGGAAAGAATAACACGAAAAGAAACTCTATGGATGGTGACATGTCATGAGAATATATTAATAATCATGGCTAAAAATAGTAGCCCGGGGAGGCACTAACAGTCCTATAATAGGTTCTCTATCATAGCCCGGGGAGGCACTAACAATAGAGGTATAGCCACGGCTAATAAAATGTTCTCTCCTAAGGTACTAGGAAGCCAAGTCTATCTAGTCATGTCCAAGTCAAGTACAGGTCAAACAGGTCAGGAAAACATGGCACATGCATAGCAGTACTATCACTAGACATGAATAAGATAATAACGACAGAAAAGTAATATGGAAAATGAGTAAAAACTATGTGCACGTAAAACTAGAAAATGACCATAATATGAAACGGGAGAGAATTATGTACCAAGTAAGACATAAAAGAATAGCAGTAAAGAAAAGCATGTAAGTACTGTAAAGTTTGGCAAAGTATACTTTCCTGGTTTCTTGATGTGAAGATGAACCCGTGTCCATGCATTCAGAATCCAATGCGCCTAAATAATTTATTTAACTACTTATGAAACTTATAACAAAATTTAATTAACTAATTAATGTTTTAAACTACTTTAACTATATTCAAATATCTTGTAGGACTAGTTACATTGTATAACATATATACGTGTCCAACGAGACCTCGGAACGCAGTTTTAGGGTTTTCGACCTTCCAATTAATCGGTTATGATCCCACTTTAATAACATACTTAAATTATATAAAGTCCATAAAAATAATATTTAAAACTATTTTCTACAGTATTAACTCTAAAATTCTAGAATGACAATTTATAATGAATTATGTGACTAGTTGACTACTACGTCAGCTAGTCTACCCGAAACTCATCTTGAACATGGTCAATTACTCAAAATAGCTAAAATAACCAAAAATTTATTTTATACAGAATTTAAAGTATATTATATCTCAGAATTAAGACATGAATACAAGAGTTACGTTGTGATACTAATTTAGAACATTCTAAGTCGGCAGATTACCCGAAAAAGCTAGTTTTGAGCTATAATTTTCTCGACCATATTTGAGTTGCTAAATTCATAGAAAAATAATTTAAAATTCTAATTTATATATATGAACACACATAAAATTCATTTTTGAAAATAACCACCAATACATTATAGTTCCTTCACAACGGGGTTAAATTTGATCCTACCGATACATGAATATTAGGACTATACATCATGAAAATTTTATGGGTGAAAATAGATAGAAAAAGATACCAAATTACTATTTTATAGATTTAATAATAGAATTTCTACAGAATTATAGCATAGGTTTGAGATGAAAAAAATTAGGATTTCTTAACAAAAGTCCTTGCTAGTTGGGTGGTGGAGGCTTCTCTTTGCCAAAGCTCCCTCCTTTATTGCTATCCTTGCTTGCTAATCCTCTCTTGATGAGTTTAGAGGGGTTAACAATGGCTCTATATGGTTGAATGAAGAAGATGGAGTTTTTAGTGCTTGTTTGGTGGAGTTTGGATGGAAAAAGGATAAACGAAGGAGTTTTTATGGAGGAGAAAGAGTTGTATGATGGAGGGGGTGAAGATGATATGTTTGGATGGAGGAGGTGCTGCCAAAATTTGGAGAGGGAGAGGGGGTTGGTCGGCTATGGAGAGGAAGAGGAAGGGAGAATTAAGTTAGGGTTTGGGTTTGGCTAAAAGTAGGTATATATATGGACTTTTTTTGGGTTGCATGCATGTAGTATAATAGAAAACCTATTCCAAATGGGATGTTGGCTAAATATACATGGGGGAGGGCTGTTTTGGTCATCTAAGAGTGCCCCCCTTTGATTTGTTTGCGTTGTTGGTCAGTTGGCTACTTGATTGGATTGAGGATTAAAAAGGTCTTTCGTAATATAGAATAATTAAATCTATCTTATATAAATACAATCCAAATCTAAATCAAATATAAAAAATATATATTTATTAATATATATTAATGTCCAACATGCCTACATAGGTTTGGGTTGGACTTTGGGTCAAATATAAACTAATACAAACTAGGATTACACGTAGACACTTTCTATAAATAGAAACTTTTCAAAATTGATAACATATTCATATTAATAAAATATATATTCAAAATATTTATCAACATGAAGGTATTTGAGAGTACTACATGTCTATTTAGATTTGGATTTGGTTCGGGTCAAGTAGGGGCTAAATTAGTGCAACCAGGTCTCCTAGAAAGTCAATAATCTAATAATTAAATAAATAAATCATCGGTGGGGTTAAGTCGCAACTTGGCCTGATTTTTCTAGTTAGAACACACCTATGGCTCGGCCTTCTCTACCGTTGCTAAAATACTAGTCAAAGCACACGTATACACTATCCATGTCACAATTCTTAGTCGTCTTGTACTTCAAATCTTAACCATGGCTAAGGTCATCTATAATAATAACTATTTAATCAAAAATATTCATAAATTCCATAAAATCCTATTTAAATGAAATAAATAATAAAAAAAATAATTCTAAAAATTCAGGGGTGTTATATTCTATCCCCCTTAAAAGAATTTTGTCCTAGAAATTAAAATAATTCACTAAAGTAAAGGAAAACATGTCTATGGTTCTAAGATGTCTCTAAAGTGTGCTTTGTCTCCATGCTTATTCCTAAGAAAACATGCACCAAACTAGCATAAACTAATAATCTACTTCTATTATTAACACAAAATTAAGTTATTACCTTCCGTTGCCTCTTGTGTCGTTGTTCCATCTTCAATCCTTATGGCAAAGGCCTGTTTTGGTCGTTGTGCTCCTGCCTGCTGTCTAGCTTGCACAAACTGTATCGCCTGGTCAGAAAGTGGTCCACGCAGATACCCTCCCTCAAACACAAGGGTTTGTCTTCCCGGAATAGGTAAAGACATAAAATAATAGAGAGTTCAAGGATCGAATACAATTGCAGGGTTTCAAAGGTGATTGAATAGTTCAAAAAAATATAGTTATTAAGGCAGTTGTGGATGAGATCCTAGAAGGCAAGTATTTGTTAACTATATCTCAATCTACGTAGAATAACCATAAGAAGAGCGAACAAAGTACGCTAGGTTGATCAGACCATAATACACTGATTCTAAATAGACAATATGTTAGTAAGCGTCCCCAATAAAACATATGTCCTGAACAAGCTCGATAAAGAATAAGCTTACAAAATAGGCTATAATAGCAGCATCATTCAAGATAGTCAAATAATATAAGTATGCGAGAATATGATTTGAAAGAAAGCACAAGTAGTTCAAGTTCATCAAGGTCTAAGACTCGTCCGACGTTTGTGTCTCTACCGTTTTCCTATTATCATTTTGTCTAAGGGTTTGGTCATCCAATTGGGGTATGGGCCTCTAAGACTCTAGATTCTAGGTAAGCCTATCATTCTACACTATCTTATATTCAGTGTCATTCAACTATACTTCATTAATTGGGTCATAAGGATATTAGAAGCTACTTGGTGGAGCTTTCTACCCAACTTTCAAGAGTTTAACTAATAGTGTAACTGAATTAATAGAGCATATATATACCTAGGATGAGTCATTTTCCTAAATTCTATCGTACGAGAAATAAGACTCGCGGTAGGAAAGGATTCAACTACGACGCAATTCAAGGCAATCAAACGAGAATTCGAAAATAGAATCAAAGAAGAAGATAAAGTATGTGGATGAGTTCCTATGGGGCCTTTCTATCCTATTCGCAGGCTCACGTCAGTACAGTAACATAACTGAAGTGACTAACATGGACTTGCGTGGGCCACCACAAAAACATGCAATGCTCCAGTCCCAAAATACGTATAGGACCAAGATACAGTACATGCCAGCTGCACTTCACCAGTGGGCCAAATCTCAAAGTAAGCCCATTAGCGAAATGCTTAAGCTGTAAATCATGATAACAACCCAGCAATAGAATACAAGTCACAGGTCACATCTAATCTCATCCACACAGAAAATAAGACACGAGATATCATGTCCAATAAAATGATACTAATTAATGAGAAAGATCTGTCCAACATAAAATAGAAATAATAATTTTGCGGATAAGACATCCTGAAACCACAATATAAAAAAATAAATAATCCACTACATGTCTACTGAAAAGAAAGAAAATAAAGTATCAAGTATAAAATAGACATCTCTCAAGAGAAGTCTTCAGCCACTATCTCATCTTCCGATGAAGGTACATCACCCCCTCGACTCCAGAACCGTATACCTCCGGGTAGTCCGCATCTCTATCTAAGCTTGGAGAGATCACCAGGTCCTCAAACGACTAGCAAGACATAATATACATGCCTACTATACAGTAAACCTCATGCAAGAGATATAGGAATAACCAATCGAGGAAAGAATAACATGAAAAGAAACTCTATGGATGGTGACATGTCATGAGAATATAATAATAATTATGGCTAAAAACTGTAGCCCGGGGAGGCACTAATATTCCTATAATAGGTTCCCTATCGTAGCCCGGGGAGGCACTAACAATAGAGGTATAACCACGACTAATAAAATGTTCTCTCCTAAGGTACTAGGAAGCCAAGTCTATCTAGTCATGTCCAAGTCAAGTACTGGTCAAACAGGTCAGGAAAACATGGCACATGCATAGCAGTGCTATCACTAGACATGAATAAGATAATAAAGACGAAAAAGTTATATGGAAAATGAGTAAAAACTACGTGCACGTAAAACTAGAAAATGACCATGATATGAAAAGGGAGAGAAATATGTACCAAGTGAGACATAAAAGAATAGCAGTATAGAAAAGCATGTAAGTAATGTAAAGTTTGGCAAGGTGTACTTGCCTGGTTTCGTGATGTGAAGATGAAGTCTCTCTCCCGTGTCTACGCCTCCGGAATCCAATGCTCCTAAATAATTTATCTTAAAACTTATGAAACTTATAACAGAATTTAATTAACTAATTAATGTTTTAAACTACTTTAACTATATACAAATATCTCATAGGACTACTTAAATTGTATAACATACATACGTGTCCAACGAGACCTCGGAACACAGTTTTAGGGTTTTCGACCTTCCAATTAATCGGTTATGACCCTGTTGACACAAAGTCACTGTCAACCAAATATTGATAACATTGACTAAATAATACTTGTAATAATTCAATTAGACACACGACGACTACATCCAGCTCAAGCCAGACGACAGCTCAGTTTTGCAATTTCAAGTCATTGTTGAGTCTGTAATTTTATATTTATTGAGTCTAGACTGGTGTAAGCTGAGTCGTGCTGAGCTCTTGAGACTTGCCCTATACCCTACCCAAAATCCATAAAGCTCCATACATCCAAAATAAGCCCATTGGACCCTAAGACCTATTCTGTGCTCTGGAGACAGAGTTCGGGCCGAACTCTGCCTCCACACAGAGTTCGGGCCGAACTCTGTCCCCTAAAAATTAGCACCCTAATTTTTAGGGTTGGCTGGTTGTTAGTTGTCCAACGGCCAAATTTTTGAAAAATTCTACCAGAATTCTAGCCGAATTCTACCTGCCAATACCCTATAAATAGGCCAAGAATTCTCTTATTTTCATCATCCAATCTTCTCTTCTCTTCTCTCAAAAGCTCAATACAAGCTATACCCTTCTTCATCTACTAGCCACAAGCTTCCTAAGCCTCGAGTGCTCAGCATCTCTCAGTTAGGAGTCTTGTGCAAGAGTTCAAGAAGTAGCTTGGAAAATTCCAAGCATCGCCACTGCGATCCTTTGTAAGAAGTTGACGTGCTCTTCTGAAGAAAAGGCACGGGTGTAACTACTATTTCAGAAATAGTGGATTTAATCCTGAGCTAGAGTTCTCAGGCCTGGACTAATCCTCCACGAGGGAAACCAGGTTAAAATCGGCTGTGTTTGCGTATGCTTTCTTGCTCCTTATTTATTTCCGTATTTACTCTGATTAATTTTAGCTTGTAAAAGAGTTCAATTTTTAATTGGTTATTATCGCTATAAACTCTATTCACCCCCCTCTAGAGTTGCCATCTGTTCTTCAATTGGTATCAGAGCTCTGTTCTCTCAACAAGGACTAACATCCTAGAGCTGATCCATGGCAACCACACAATCCTTGATTTCCAATCACGGTGAAGGGCAGTCCACTCATAGGCCTCCCCTATTTGATGGAACTAACTACACATATTGGAAAACAAGGATGAGCTTTTATCTCAAGTCGCTAGACTTTGACCTGTGGACTATCGTCACTGACGGTTACAAAAAGCCCACCATAATAGTTGTCAATGGTGATCTCGTTGAAAAATTACATGACAAATATTCTAACGAGGAGAAGAAACAGGCAAGTCTAGACGCGAGAGCTATTAATGCTTTATTATGTGCTATAGATAAGAATGAGTTCAACAGGGTATCTACATGCACCACATCTCACGAAGTATAGAGACTTCTAGAAGTGACGCATGAAGGAACCATCCAAGTCAAGGAATCAAAGATAAGCCGTCTCACTCAAGAATATGAGGCTTTCAAGATGAAGCCAAATGAGACGATCACACAAATGTTCACAAGATTCCTCGACATCATCAACCCCCTATCTTCACTCGGCAAACAATATTCAAATCACGAGAAGATTCGCAAGCTACTTAGGGGGCTCCCAAAGATTTGGAACCCTAAGGTGACAGCCATCATAGAAGGAAATGATCTCACAACCATGTCCATAGAGACCTTGATGGAAAAGCTGATGACTCATGAGCTTGATCTCAAGGACTTTGAAGAGCCTGCTCCTAAGGCTAAAGAGATTGTACTCAAAGCTCACCGACGGAGGGCTGACCCCGAAGAGACGGATGACGAGAACTCAGAAGGTGATGATCAAGCTCTCCTCGTCCGAAACTTTAAGAAATTTCTTCGCTTCAACCGAAGAAGGAAGGAACCACAAGAAGACGACGAAGAAGAGCCAACCTGCTACGGTTGTAAGAAGACAGGACATGTCCGAAAATACTGTGTATTCTTAAAGAAGAGCAACCGCTATGAGAAACCTTACAAGAAGACTTCTTCAAAGAAATATGCCAACATGAGCATTTGGCATAAAAGTGAAGCTAGTGACTCCGAGGAAGAAAAGGATTCTCCTCAAGATACTGCAAATGTGTGCCTAATGGCAACATCCGACAAGGTATCAAACGAAACTCTTGACGACTTCACTTTTGATGAACTTGGCGATGCTTTTACCGATTTGCTTAATGATCACAAAAAGGTCATTGGAAAATACAAACATGCCAAGGACAAGATCAAAAGTCATGAAGTCAAAATTCAAAGACTTTTTTTACTGCTTGATAACATTAGAGACACTTCACCCACGGATGTAACAGATGAGATATCTAAGCTTAAAATAAGCTTACATGATGCCGAAGCACGTATTGAACAACAAACACAAGAAATCACAGTACTCAACACGGAGCTTACAGAAGAAAAGAGTAGACACAAGATTTCTATTACTAAGATGCATGGTTTGAATGCTAAGGTTACTGACCTGCAAGCTGTCTCTAAGAAACTGGAGACTAAATTGGGAAAACAGGTTGCTCAACCTCAAACCCAATCACATGAGACACACACAAAGCATGACACCACTCATACTAGTCAACCACGTCATCTACATGCTGCTCATAATCATGCTTACATATACACACACTTTCACAAAGGACACAAACCACATGCACGTAAAAATAATTATCATATGTCACAAAATCATCATGCTACACAGATACAATCATCATCATGTTGTACAAAAACCACATCACCATCACTTTACATATAGACATTATTACCATGCTACTCCATATAGACAACATTACCATGCCACTCCACATCACTCTACACATAGTCACATCACAATGCTAATTCTACATATCATCATACTTCTCCTCATCACTCTACTTATAAACATCATCAGCATGCTCCTAATATAAATAGGAATGCTACATGTACTTATTGTGGTTTACATGGACATATTTCACCATAATGCAGAATTAGAAGATTAGTAGATAGAAAGATATATGCATGGTTTCCAAAAACTAACTTTTCAGGACCCTCAAGAACTTGGGTACTAAAGGTCACATCTACTCTTGATGTAGGTGGACCTTCCTTCCTCAACTAAGAGTAAGTGGATTCTCGATAGTGGATGCTCGCGGCATATGACGGGAGACGCAAATCTTTTCGCATCACTATCGATGAAGAGAGAAGGATATGTATCCTTCGACAATAACCTAAAAGGTTATATTATAGGTAATGATATTATTGGCTATCCTCCCTCACCCGTAATAAAGGATGTCTGCCTACTGACAGAGTTAAAGCATAACCTGCTCAGCATTAGTCATCTTGCTGATCATAGATATGACATTAACTTTGGACAAAACAAATGCCTTATTTATGATAGGTCAACGGGAGACATTGCTTTTGAAGGGGTAAGTGAGGATAATATTTATATTTTTTATTTGTCTATAGATACTAACAATGCAGGTAGATGCCTATATGCTCATAAGGACGAAAGATTATTATGGTACCAGCGTCTTGGTCATGCAAACATAGATACTATATCCAGGCTATCGACTAAGAAGCTAGTTAGAGGCTTGTCCGATATCACATTCAAAAAGGACACGGTATGTGCCGAATGTGAATTGAATAAGGCAACTAAGTCTTCATTTCACTGTATAAACTCTGTAAGTACTTCTAGACCCTTGCAACTTCTTCATATGGATTTATTTGGCCCTAGTAGAGTAGCCAGTCTTGGTGGAAAATTCTATGCCTTTGTTATTGTTGATACTTTTCAAGATTTACTTGGGTTTTCTTTCTTACAAATAAAAGTGATGCTATTTCAGTTTTCAAGATTTTTGTAAAGAAAGTTCAAAACGAAAAAGGCTACATGATTACTCGAATTCGAAGTGATCATGGAGGCGAATTCGAAAATTCTGATTGTAAAAAATTTTATGATTCTAATGGTTTTGATCATGAGTTTTCTTGTCCAAAAACTCCTCAACAAAATGGTGTTGTGGAGCGAAAGAATAGGACTCTCGGCGATCTGGCTAGAGTCATGTTGAACAAGTTTTCACTTCCGAAATACTTTTGGGCTGAAGTTGTCAGTACAGCATACCACATTTTAAATAGGGTGCTTATTCGTCCCATTACAAAGAAAACACTCTATTGTACAAGCATGGAAAATACTAAAGAAAATGACTTATGCGGCCAGAAAAGATCCATGCGGCTCAGAAAACTCATGCGGCTCAGGAAGTCATACGGCATAAGGAGCTATGCGGCCCGAGGCATTCCATGCGGTTCAGAAGACACGTGGCCTGATAGTGCTCCCCTCCGACCCATGCTGCATTAATTACTTTGACGGCTGACCCCTCTGAAAAGTTGACAGCCCTGACACAAAGGCAGGTAATTATGACTCTGTCATAATGATGAATCTCTAGGGAAGAGGAAAGAAATCTCTGACACAAATCCCCCGAGAGCCATAAAAATGCCACGTGGCCTTGCCACGTGGGCATTCGTATGCGGCTCACTTCTTATGCGGTTCAGAATGAATCCTATGCGGCTCAGGCCATGAAAGTCTCATGGGCTCGAGCGAAGAATTTCCCATGCATCTCAGAGTGAATCTATCCTATGCGGTTCAGGCCATGAAAGCCTCATGCGGCTCGAGCGAAGACTTCTCATACGGTTCGAGAGGATCATGTCCATGCGGCTTAGGCGGATATGTACCTATGCAGCCCACAAGAATTACTCCCCTGTGGGGGCTACTGCCCAGACAGCCCTGACACGTGGGCTTAACCATATGCGGCTCAAATTCATATGCGGCTCACTCGTCATGCGGTCCAGATCCCCCCAGCAGCTCCTAGGACACGTGTCCTAAACCGATTAATTCCTCAGATTTATTGCCATTAAAGATTGGGTCAAATCCCGATAATCTGGGACACGTGGCAGAAGAATAGATCTAATTTATTTGCAGATATCAGAAGATCATTATTAGGAAGATTTATTCCAATCAGCATTAATTGCTCATGGGATTTGGTGTAATCTACACCTAATGGCCCAGATTCATCATAATCAAAACGAATGGCCAAGATGGACCAATCCCCAAGCTGCCGCTATCTCCAAAAAGCTAATCATTGGCAACCCTAATGATCACATCCCACTATTATAAATAGAAAGGTGCTATTTCCTTGTAAAGATATACAATAACAGAGAGAAATACGTATATACAGAGAGACTTCCCCCCATAGTCAGAGAGAGAATACACACACAGAGAGAGAGAGAGAAGCCAGAAGAGCAACAGAGAAGCAAGAAGAGCATTTCTTCGTCAACGCCAACCATCTTCTCGTAGGAGCCAAGGCTGCATACCGATCGTCCAAGGAGTAAGGCAGGGCTGCCGTCGCCTTCCCGAGCCTCTATCGTCACCCCACAGAATCTAAAATAAATAATTGTAATTAGACTGCTGTACCTAGGTTTTCGTCCCTAGGCTTTCTTTGTACAAGCGAGTTTGTAACGTGAAGTAAAAGTCCGGTCCTCCGATAATTGTTCTGTTCTTTTATATTTCATAGCAAAGACGATGGCGACTCTGCTGGGGACTAACTTCTCCATGGCTGAGGAGTTGGTGATGCAATCGGATGCAGCCAAGCTTGGCTCCACGTAACGAAAGATGGTCGCCCGGTTCGACCAACAGGCGTTCGAAGAAATGCTCTCCGACAAGAGCACTGGCCCGGTCCAGAAGCGAGCCCGCACAAAGAAGGCCCGTAAGGAGTGGAGACCCCGATCCTTCGTTCCTACTGAAGCTCCTGCGAAGACACCCTCTGTTGTTCAAGACGGCGAGCAAGATTCCCCTGTGGCCCCACCTCAGGTCGTAGACGACTCTGCTGTCTCCAAGTCTGGCAGAAGAAAACACTATAATGCTGGACTTGCAGGGGCAAAGAGAAGCTCTATGAGATCCGAGCCGCATAAGGGTTTTAGCCGCAGGGAGAAAGCTCAAGCGGCTACATCCGCCAGCCGTATGAAGAAAACTCATGCGGCCATATCTATCAGCCGCATAGCTTATACGGCTACAGTTGCTAACCATATGGATGAAACTCATACGGCTATGGAAGTCAATCGCTTACAGAAAACCCATGCGGCCATAATTGCCAACCGCATGCGGCCAGCCTGTACGGTCGTGACTCCTAGCCGCACAAAAATAATTCATCCGACGGCAGAAGACAACCGCATGCAGACAGCCTGCACAACACCCAATTTCAGCCGCATAACAACCGTTTCACGCTTCTCTCAATCAGTCTTCGACCGTATCTCATGCGGTCCTGACCCTGATGATTCTCTAGATGATAAGCCAGACTATGTGGTACCCAACTTGGACTCCTCCTATTACGCACCCACAAGTGCTAAAAGGAGGAAGTCTAGGGCAGCACGGGCTCATCAGACCCAGTCAGCTGTCCCAACCTCTGACTATTGGGGTGTCCCGTTGACTATCACGCGGGCCTCGAATGGGAAGTTGTATACAACCTCTCGAGTCCAGCCCCCGGCGGCAAACAGACAGAGTGGTTCCTCTGACCTGCGGGAGGCGATCCTCTACAAATGCAAGGAAAGAGAAGGAGTGCCGGCGTGCAAAGAGTCCTCGCTCGGACATCGCTGCACCCAAATCATCGTCAATTGCTACTACAACAACGCAGCAGTGACGAAAGATCGGCCGTCCGTCTTCCAAAGGCTACAGCACCCGAACTCAGAAGATGAGGCACCTCCTGTTGTCTCCTGCAATTCCGCTCAAAAGGTCTCCGCCGAAGGGAGAAGGAAAAAGACGAGTATCTCCAGTCCCAAGATATCAACCACTACAGCTAAGAAACTATCGTCTAAACGGTTGTCCTCTACCGGGGTATTCCAACACACCCGTTCAAAGACGAAATTTACCGTGATAGGAAATTCATCATCCACATCGCTGGGGGTTGTGGGAACTGGAGGTAGCACTCCTCCGAACATGTACAACAACCCGATGTTTCGAGAAGCCAAGCCCGGGGAAACCACTCTCCATCAGGTACAACAGACGCTGATGTCCCCGAAGATATCCATGGCTCTCAAGACGAAGCAAGCTCCGAGGCTGGGGATACCGTTCCTTTCGAGTCCGAACCCGAAGAGAACATTCCCACCTACCCCGATGACTTCTCGGTGCATGGGTATGACTCGGAGGGCACATCCTCCACCGTTTCTTCCATCACTCCTCATGTAAGGACGGTGTTCATGACGAACAGCAATCAAACTGGTTCCAGTGATCGTCAGTACATCGACAATCTCGAAGCCATATTACTTGCTTTGGTCAAGTCTGTAGACGAGATTAAAGCTGCCCTTCCAACTCTGCAAGGAGGAACGCTTGGTCAAACAAGTACGGGCCCCGCGGTCAATATAGATTCAAACTCAGCGGCACCAAGCCCGGGCAATAATCCTCCCAAAATAACAGCCCCTACCACGACAGATGAGACCCGAAAAGTAAGGAGAGAGGTCCAGGAGCTCCGAGCCATGTTCTATGCCCGAGAAAATGCTCAAGATCTCAGAATACGGCAACCATACCCTGCTGAATGGAGGGATGTTCCATTCCCACCAAGATATAAGCCGTTCAATATCAACCCGTATGATGGCAAAACCTCAGCAAGTCGGTACATCACTTACTTCGAGGTCACCACCGACCATCTGCCCCATGATGATGCTATCCTCACACGGTTATTCATTGGGGCATTGGAAGGAGTCACCTTCGATTGGTACCGCGATCTACCGGACAACTGCATCCACTCCTTCGCTGGCTTCAAGCGCCTGTTCTTGGAGCGATTCTACGAAGTAGGATAGGACGTCACTATGTCCACTCTCATGGACGTCGTCCAAGGGAAGAAGGAGTTGACAAGAAACTACATCGAGCGGTTCTGCCAGACCGCCATGAAGCTACCTTCCGGAAATCTAGATTCCTCTTTGATTAAAATTTGCCAAAAGAGACTGCTTCCAACGATCAGTCTCTTGATGGGCGAAAGTCAATTCAAAGATTGGAAGGCGTTCATCATCAGCGCCACAAGCGCCGAAGAACGACTGAAGAAGGCTCGCCAACTGGGATTGCACATCTCAGAAGGAGAAAACAAGGGCAAGCATCCCAACAACGATAATGGGGGTAACCCCTCCAACAATCGGGACAACAAAGAAAAGCAGGCTATGGTGGCCGACACGGCCCAGAAGCCCGAGTCACAACCAGTAGACAAATAATGGCCTCAAATTACTTACTCTTTCGAAGACGGCCACGTCAAGCCTATCTTGGACATGCTCATACAAGGAGATAGAATTCAGCTTCCTCCACCAAGACGAGAGCCTCGGCCGGCTGATCTGGAGAACCCAAAGTTCTGCCATTACCACCATTATGTACACCATGCTACACACGACTGCTACCAACTAAAACAGTACATCTAAAGCCTCATCGATTCGAACGCTCTGGCCATCGACTTCGAAGAGGTAACCGTAGCAGCCAATATAGTGTCCGTACAATTCAGCAACTTCCCTCCGACGGAGACTCAAGACGGGGTAATCCCCGTCCCTCTAGCGACGATGGAGATTACCAATCTTCCACCTCCCCGGGAACAGGCTGCTGGTCTAGTACCTCTCACCACCTCACGAGGAGAGGTCATGTGGGTCCATCTAGACTTGGTGTCAGAAGTAACTCGGCCCACACCATCTCCCACCAACAGAAAGAAGAGTGGAAAAATCAGGACCTGCCACACAATCACAGCAGACAACGAGGAAGCTACAGCCGTCATCACGCGGTCCGGAGCGCAATCCCAACCTGTGGTTGACAATCCAGCTGAAAATCATCAACCCACTACAACTGATGCTCCGGGACCGGCTCAGCCTTCGACGACCGACAAGCCTAGGCCGAAGGAGACTCGCTTCGACAAATCTCTCTAAAAAATACAGCCCAAGGGCTAGAGAGGCCCTACAACTTTGACATCTTAGCACAATTGGCTAACACACCGGCCAAATTGTCACTGTACGAACTCCTAAGGCTCTCCAAGGACGTTCGTATTGTATTGAGCGAAGCACTCCAAAATGTCGATGCCTATCTGGCTCAATCCAACCTCACCGGGGAGGACTCACCCGTGGATCTCCAAGACAGTGCCTGCACGGGAGCAATGCCCAATATCGTCTTCACTCCGCAGGACATGCTCATCAAAACCAACCTACATGATCGCCCGCTATACCACACGGGATACATCGGCGACGTGAAGGTGGATCGGATGCACATAGATCCTGGCTCTTCCATAAGCATCATCCCAAAGGGTTTGCTACATCATCTCCGCATCCCAATGCATCGTCTGACGCCCACAAACACTGCCATCAGCGGTTTCAATTTGGGCAGGAGCTACCCTATCGGGAAGATTCGTCTGAAGTGTCAAATTGGCGACCTCCAATCCGAAGTCACCTGCTACGTCATAAATGCAGACACTTCTTATAACATCCTCTTAGGGCGCCCATGGATACACGATTACATGATCGTGCCTTCCACGCTACACCAGTGCTTCAAATATGTCGACAAATACGGCTTCGTGAAGACGGAATTTGCTGATATCGATCCCTTCAAAGGGGTCGAATCCTACTACTCGGACTCCTGCTTATACGAGAAGTCGAAAAGGCACCTTGATGAAGGAGACGTACAAGCTCAGACAGCCACGGGATCAGAAGAACCCCTGACGATCCACCTCCAAGCTCGTAAACCGGGCAAATCCGCACCCCTTACCGCCACTCTGCGGAAGGACGCAATCAGCCTCTCAGCGCAAGAGGAGCAAATGATAATCCGGCTGCCAAGGTCCGGCCAAATGCCGAGACCCACAACGGAGCCACTGACAATCAGGCTACCAAGAGTCAGCCAACCACAAGCAGGAAAGCTCAACCCCTCTGACAGGCCCATAACGATACGCCTTTCCAGGAAGGGTCGTCACCCCGATGCAAGGTCTGACACTTCTAGCGAACCAGCCACTCCTCGCCCCACATCAAATGCCAAACTGGGGGTCGCTAGTCTGCCAACAACTCCACGCTCTGCTCCATCAACTGAACCACTGACAATCAAGCTTCCCAGGTCATCCTCTCAGTCTTCGTTCACACAGGGGGTAGCCGAAGAGGAACCAGAGTTAGCCAAGTACGTGGCTGTCCACACTGATGTCCCCTCCGCTAATGATGTAATCTTCCTAGAAAAGATACCTTACTTCATCAATAAAGGGTTATCTTTGAACTACACCGAGCTTAATAAGCTATGTACCATGTACGCTATGGAACACGGTATAGGCACTCACCTACACACACAAGTAACAAATGTGTACACCGTGATCCGGCTTACTCCAGTAGAAGATGCTTACAGAATAATCGAGGGAGGAGATCATCCGATCATCTTCGGTCGGACGAACAACCCGCATCCCCTCACCATAGAAGAAGTCGACCTCGGGTCAGATGCTGGAAGACTGCCTCTATATCTCTATAGCCCTCAATCCAAATATCTTATGAAGAAACAGGGGTATGATCTGGAGACGACTCCAGGATTGAACTACGGTACTGGGCGACGATTACCTTTGAAGCCGCCGGTCCCGACGGGCAAACCAGGGAACTACTATAACAAAACTCGATGCGGGTTAGGGTATGTAACGCCTACTACGACCCCTAAAAGTTCAGATGAAGAATGCGACTGGCAGTCACATTCAACCGGATCACCAACTTCCGACTCAGATACCAGCATCGGAGATGTGTTCAGACAAGTCATGTCAGTCAACATGGCATTCGCCGACGCTTACGAGGAAGACGAAGACATCTCTGAAATCCTCGAGCTAGAGCCATGGGCCCAGTAAATAGACGCACAATGGGAAAAGCGGTTCGAACTGAAAGAACTTCCTACTGAAGATGAGGTCATACAAGTGGATCTCGGCAGCGAATCTTCTCCAAAAGCGATTTTCATCAGTAAAAGCCTAACTGACGGAGAATGGGAGTCGCTGATAGAACTTGTCAGAGAGTACATTGATGTGTTCTCCTGGAGCTATGAAGACATGCCAGGCTTAAATCCTGACATCGCTCTTCACAAACTCAACATTCGACCAGATGCGAAGCCAGTCAAGCAATAACAACGACGCTTTCATCCAGGCATCACGGACGCGATCGAAGCCGAAGTCAATAAACTGATAGCCAGCGGCTTCATTCGTGAGGAGCAACATCCCGATTGGGTCGCCAATATAGTACCCGTCCTCAAGAAGAATGGAAAGATTCGAATCTGCATCGACTTCCGCAACCTGAACGAGGCATGCCCCAAAGATGAATTCCCCCTTCCTATCACAGACATCATGATCGACAATACCTGCGGCTTTGAACGCATGTCATTCATGGATGGCTTCTCGGGGTACAACCAAATCAAAATGTCTCCTGAAAACGAAAAGCATACTTCATTTCGAACACCAATTGGCACGTACTGCTACACAGTCATGCCTTTCAGTTTGAAGAATGTCGACGCCACATATCAAAGAGCCATGAGCATCATCTTCAGAGACCACTTACACAAGACAGTGGAGTGCTACGTTGACGATATAGCCGTCAAGAGCCGCTGCAAAGGAGACCATCTGCAGGATCTAAGGACGGTATTCGACCTAATGCGAGCGCACAATTTGAAAATGAACCCTACGAAGTCCTTTCTGGGCGTATCCAGCAGGAAGTTCTTGGGCTTCATTATCACTGCACAGGGTATCCATGTAGACCCTGAAAAGACGAAAGCAATCATGGAGATGGATCCCCCAAGAAATCTCCGCGAACTCAGAGGCCTCCAAGGGAGGCTAGCTTACATCAGAAGGTTCATTTCCAACCTCTCCGGGCGATGTCGACCGTTCACACACCTCATGAAGAAAGGGGTCTCATTCGTATGGGACGAGGAATGCCAGCGTGCTTTCGACAGCATCAAAGAATATTTGTCAAATCCCCCAGTTTTGGTGCCCCGGTTCCTGGAAAACCATTCTTGCTCTACGTACGAGCAATTGAACACTCCCTTGGGGCTCTGCTGGCACAGAACAATGACGCAGGCCATGAGCAGGCCATATATTACCTCAGCCGAATGATGATTGGGCCAGAGCACCGATACACCGCTATGGAGAAGGAATGCCTCGCCCTGGTGTTCGCCATTCAGAAAATGCGACATTATGTCACCGGATAAACGATACATGTGATCTCACGAGTCAACCCTCTCAGGGTCCTCATGACTAAACCAGGGGCACTCAGCTCTCGACTTGCCATATGGGCAATACTGCTGTCCCCTTATCATATGATCTTCATCCCCCAAAAGGTAGTCAAAGGTCAAGCCCTGGCAGACTTTTTAGCAGCCCATCCAGGCTCAGAGTCCTCCAGAATATATGAAGAGATCCCAGACGAGGTCGCCGACTCGCATGTAACCTCTCATGAGTCTATATGGCGAATGTTCTTTGACGGTGCTTCAAGGACCGGACCTAAAGGCAATATAGTCGTCGGAGTCAAGGTAGTGCTGATCTTCCCTTCCGGATTGGTGATTAACCGCGCTTATTCCCTCACCGAGCCCTGCTCTAACAATGTGGCCGAGTACAACGCTCTGGTCATTGGCCTCCAACTTACAAGAGAGCTGGGGGTAGAATACCTTGAAGCATACGGCAATTCCCAACTAATCGTCAATCAGATCCGGGGCTCGTACGAAGTCCGCCACGAAGACATGATCCCTTATCACCAAATAGCGATCGATATCATCTCGTCATTTGAGGGGTTCTTTATCGAGCACGTCTCCAGACTCCGAAATATTGAAGCCGATGCCCTGGCCGGTCTGGCCGCTTCCCTGGCAGTCCCAAATTATGATCGCCAATCAGTGGATATGATAGGCCACGAACTAGTCTGTCCCAAGAACAATGTGCAATTCGTGGCGAGTTATTCCACCCAGACAATCGATGATGCCCCTGACTGGAGACAACCATTCATCGACTTCGTCGTCTACGACATCCTGCCCGAGAACCCAAAGGAAGCCACTTCCATCAGACGACGTTCTCTCAGATTCTTCTACGATACAGAGACAAAAATGCTGTATCGTCGCTCCTACGACAGATTACTGCTTCGGTGTCTATCAAATGCAGAAGCCAAAGAAGCCGTACGAGAAGCTCACGGCGGTGTCTGCGGGGCCCACCAGCCCAGCCCAAAATTGCAAGACCGCCTTCGCCGAATGGACTACTATTGGCCCACGATGGTGGCAGATACGATAGATTATGCTAGAAAATGCAAAGCCTGCCAAGTCCACGCGGACTTCATTCACCAACCATCCGAATTTCTACATCCGACGGTGGCGTCCTGGCCGTTCAAAGCATGGAAAATGGATATCTTGGTCCAATCACCCCACCTTCCTCCAGAAGACATCGTTTCATACTTGCGATCACTGATTACTTCTCCAAATGGGCGAAAGCTGTCCCACTCGCAGAAGTCAAGACTTCAAATGTGATCAGATTCCTTAAGCATCACGTCATCTACCGCTTTGGACTGCCCCAAAGGATCATCCATGATAACGGTCCGCAGTTTGCAAGCCACGCATTCTATCGGTTTTACGGTAAACACCGTATTCAGAATATCGCTTCGATGCCGTACAATCCGGCAGCAAACGGGTTAGCAGAGGCATTCAACAAAACAATCATCAAACTACTTAAGAAGTTTGTCTCCTCCAACAAACACGACTGGAACGAGAAACTCGGCGAATGCTTATGGGCTTATCGTACCACAGTTCGAACAGCCACTGGGAATACGCCATTCTCCCTAGTGTACGGGAGTGAGACAGTTCTTCCATTAGAGACTCAAATACCCTCACTCCGCGTCGCCCTCACTTATAAATTAACGACGAATGACAACTACCGACGTCGACTGCAAGAGTTAGAGGCCTTAGATGAAAAGCGCCTCCTAGCTCAGTAAAGGATCTAGCTGTACCAAGCACGCATCTCAGGAGTCTTCAACAAGAAGGTCAAAATCAGAACATTCCAGGTGGGCGATCTTGTTCTGGCAGTCCGGAGACCAATGGTCATGACTCACAAGACCGCCGGCAAGTTGCAGCCAAAATGGGAAGGCCCGTTTATCATAGAGACAGTATTCTCCAACGGTGCTTACCGCCTCGCTAAGCAAAATGGAGACTTGCTCATGTTGCCCGTCAACGGCAAGTTCCTGAAGAAATATTATATATAAACAACATCCCAGATTATTGAGTCACGTACCCGCTGGTACCACTGAACTTACCCCATAACATCCCAAATTATTGAGTCACGTACCCGTTGGTACCACTGAACTCACCCCATAAATTTCCAGATTTTCGAGTCATGTATCCGCTGATACCACTGAACTCACCCACATAGTTTGTCAGATTTTCGAGTCACGTTGTCACCCTCATTTTTCGTATTTCCCGTATTTCATATTTATATTCGTATCTGGATTTTGGCATGTATTTTTTATTATTTATTTTTATTTTTTATTTTTCTCGACTTGTGGAATTTCGGTATTTCTCGTATTTTGGGTTTTCTCATGGCTCGGTTTTATTGGGTTGGTCTAGTTCGATATATGCATGGAGTACCTTAACCTATGCTACCCCTCATCCCCACCACAACTCCCCCTCTTTATATCCCCACCTACCACTCTCTCTCTTCATTACCACCACTATTTATTTCCTTCTTCTTCTTCTTCTCCTTCATCTACACAACTCTCCCAACCCTAGGCAAGTGCATCTTGCCACTACATGAGAACCTTATTTTCTTGGTCCATTAGCTAGATTAGGACATGGTGATCAACATTAGTTCTTGGCTTTTTGTGATTTGGTGTCTCCATTGCTCTAGATCTAAGTTTTCCTATTTTCGGAATTTGCATGGTTTGATCTATTTTAGTTGGATGTTTATGGGTTTTGATGTTTCCATGTGGAAGAGCATTCAGTTTCACTCCAGTTGGAGCCTTGGAAATCCGGATTTGGAGTTCGGATGGCTAAGTTATGATGCTGTGTAGCTTTGGGTTCACCATGGTGTTCTTGCTGTTTGGAGAAGACAGTGAGTAGTGTGCAGAGCTTCTTAGCTTACGCCACTGAGTCTTGGATACGCTTCCTGTTGGAAGCGTGTCTCCTGCGTGCGTGCTTTTGTGCGTACGCAGACTTGAGCGTGTGTGACTTTTCATGTACGCTGCCCCCTTGAGCGTGCGTGACTTTTCATGTACGCTGCTCCCTTGAGCGTGCGTGACTTTTTATGTACACTGCTTCCCTGGAGCGTGCATGACTTTCATGTACGCTGCTTCCCTGGAGCGTGCGTGACTTTTCATGTACGCTGCTCCCTTGAGCGTGCGTGACTTTTCATGTACGCTGCCCCCTTGAGCGTGCGTGACTTTTCATGTACGCTGCTTCCCTGGAGCGTGCGTGACTTTTCATGTACGCTGCTCCCCTTGAGCGTGCGTGACTTTTGTGTACGCTGCCCCCCCTGACCCCTTGCTTAACCCATTGGCTCTTGGAGTTTTGGTCTTAATTCTTTAAGCATGGCTCTTCTATAGCCCTGTATATTGATATTTTATTAGATATTTTACATCCATTTTATATCCTGACGCCTTTTGTCTTGAACTTGATAATCACGAATTTACTGGATATGTTTGGAATTGATAATTGAGCATGACCTGATAAGTGGCCCGTCGTGGCGCACTCCTGACTAGTACACTTGATATGATAACCTGACCTGATACATCTTGAATAGCTGTTGCGACGGCTACCTGACATGACATGACCTGTATAATTAATTCTGACACCGTGGGCGATTGTGCTTGTACAAATAATCCACTTGTCCTGTCTTGCATCATGTCTAGGAGGGGACTCCTGAGTACCACGGTCAGGAGTACCTACGAAATTGGACTATGGTTAATAATTAGTATAATTTACTAGTCATGAAGAGATGTTCCCCAGTTACAGGCGATCCCGTTATCCCGGCCGCAAATGATTGGACTTGTAGCCTGCCGACGAGAAGGGCACATTTCCAGTCCACTGTTATGTGGGCCACTCTTGATTGTCACTTTAATGATTGAACTCTATTGTCACTCTAATGCATTGAACTCTCCAGATTGTCACTATAATGATTGCCTGGATAATCTGGATAGCTGCAGGGCCTGTGACTACTTGGAGCATCTCATTGCATCTTGCTAGTAACTAGGATTGTGATAACCCTAGTTAGTTAATGTAGAAAGCCGTAGGCAATGATTGGCCGTGATTGCTTGGATGGAGTCTGGTCCAGTATAGTATTGTCTAGAATTGATTGATTGTAAGATTGTACCAGAATGATTGAAGGATTGTCACTCCAGATTGTCACTATAATGATTGTTACTCCAGATTGTTACTTGACCTGATTTTTTATATTTATCTTGCTGATAAATGGTGAGAGAACCAAGTTCCGTTCAGACGAAGGGTTACAACCCCGGTCCTTGTTTGGTTTACGGGTTGTAACCTAGCTATCTGAATAGTCCCATGGTTATCTCATCGTATATCATCCTGTCATGTTTTTCCATATGTCTTGTCTTTTAGTGATTCTATGCAAGATTGTCTTTTATAATTACTCATCATGCTTTTTCTTAAATTACTGTCTCTTATTATGTAATTGTATTATTGTGCTAATTTGCTGGCTTTGGTTCTTATTTTGTGGCCTCCTTTGTGGCACTTGCTCTTTCTGGGGTCTGACCCAGCTGGTTTTGTATGGCCAGATACCGGAGCAGCTTCAGAAGATCTACCGGTTTTCCAGCCCGATGGTGAACACCAGGCGTAACCAGGGCAACGAGTGGGTTATTTTTGGCTCTCCCGCTCTAGTGTAAAAATATTCTTTTGAGGCGTTTAGCCGACGAGCACCTGTTTAGCTCGATTGCACTTACTTACTGTCTGCCTACGGGCTGTAACATGATTAACAAGCCCCGAGGGTTGATCATGTATGACTGAACTCTTGCTAGTCCTCATATTTTGTAACGACTAGCTTCATGATCATCTGGATATGTAATGTTTGGGACGTCTTACAATTGTATATTTAGAGATCTGATATCTTGTGATTATTATTAGTTGGTTGAGATTGAGACAATAGGCTATTTTATGACCTTAAGAGACTGATGGATTGTAGTGAAACCCTCACATATCTAGACAGCCGTGACCGTATAGCGGTGTGGATCCCATTCCGTTATACGTAGCTGGCTATGTCTGCCCCCGCTCTCCAGTATTCTGGTTCTGGGGTGTGACATGGTTTAAGTGGTGGCCCATGCAGGTCTTGTCAACCAAGAAATGTGAGGGTTTACCGAATAGATGTCTCAATCAGTATTCGCCCTTGATCTCCGCCCGTATTTTCAAATCCCTGAAATTCTTGTCCTAATCACATGCTTGTAATCGTTGATCTGTCCTGGTCCTTCCTTATTGTTTCCATGTCGTCTTCTTCAGTGGCATTGAACCTGGACCTGCCGATCAGCAAGGCGGATCACCTTCCGTGGACCAGCAGCAACCAAAAGATCAGGCCCAGCACTCAGGAGCAGCCTCCCGAGTCGTACCTACTGGAGGAGAGCCGCCAGTTCAGCCAGTCCAGCCTGCAGATCCTGATGATGGCACTTTGGTGGGTCTCATCAGATCATTGTTAGCTTCCCAAGATCGTAGAGGCGATGCCTTGCACCAGGCAGTGGAAGATGCTTTGAATAGAAGTGGACCCCGAAGGAACAGTGCGGTCAACAGTTTTAAGCGCCGGAACCCTCCATTCTTCGATGGCAGCGAGGATGCCATCGCTGCCGATGCTTGTCTACAAGATATAGAGGTGATTCTCGAAGCCGCGAAGACTCCAGAGGAAGAGAAGGTGGCTGTGGTGCGCCTACAGTTATTGGATCTAGCCCGCAGTTGGTAGGCCGCACAAGCAGTGGGATTGACAACACCTGTCCCCTGGACAGTGTTCAGCGAAAGGTTCCAGACCAAGTATTATGATACAGTGGCTCGGTACGACTTGCAGACCAGGTTCAGTAATCTTAAGCAGATGGGGAGGTCGGTCGACGGATATGCGGCCGAGTTTTCCAGACTCAGTCGGTTTGCTCCCACCTTGGTGGCAACCGAGTTTGACAGAGCGCAGAGGTTCCAGCAGGGACTTCACCTAGAGATTATATTGGCAGTAGAACAGTTCGAGCATCAGACCTATGATGCGGTGTTGCGAGCAGCAAGGAGGCACGAGTATACCTTCCAGAGGATAGTGGACAGGACCGGAGGTCGGAAGCGGTCCCATAGTCAGATGAATCAGTCTTCAGCACCAGCCCCGGCAGCTAGGGCTTTGACCATTTGAACTCCGAGGCAAGCAACCTCAGTTACGTCAGTCCAGCACTCGACCCCGACGTACCCTCAGCAGAAACAGAAGCAAGCACAGTCTTCTGCCGTAGGCTGTTCTTATTGGGGGAAGCCTGGACACGTGGTAGCGGAGTGTCGCAAGGCATTGGGATTGTGTTTATTGTGTGGAGCACCGGATCATAGGGTAGGGTCCTGCCCTTTCAGAGTTGATTCAACATCGACAGTATCTAGTCCCTCGGTTAGGGGACCAGCACCAGCAACAGCACCAGCACCAGTACCAGCTCCAGTTCACCAGCAACAGCAGTTCCCATTTCCGAGGCCATTGTCGACTCAGGCCCAGACTTTCCAGCAACAGAACCCGCGGCAGTTTGTCCTAGCCCAGGCTCAGGTTCAGAATCGACCGAAAGGTATATGTATCCTCTCATCTTATTTTTGTACCGTCATTATGCGGGGTGCATGACGTATTTCATGTATCCTAATTACAACGGTACATCCCGGACCCGAGCCATATCCTAGGTCATTCGAAACTGGTTATTGGTACCAACCTTTTCGTATGAGGATAGGCCCGTGTCCCTGTTTGACCAAGGAAAGAGACCTCAAGCGCAAGACTATCAGTTTAGTTCATGTTGCTTGCGCTCATCGCTCCTTGGGAGAGTTAAACGTGGGAGTGTGAGGATGATATTCGATCGCGATATCCCTACTTGTTTGACTCGTGAGGTGTAATGTCTTCCTTATGCCTTACGTTTTCCCTTCCTTGCTTGCATTGTATGATTGTATGATTGAATTGCTTAGTGTAGTTGTTGGTGCTTAATGTAGCTTGTCGTGGCAATCTCTAGCTCCTTGATTAAATTTCGAGGACGGATTTCTTTTAAGGTGGGTAGAGTTGTCACCCTCATTTTCCGTATTTCCCATATTTTGTATTTATATTCGTATCTGGATTTTGGCATGTATTTTTTTTATTATTTATTTTTATTTTTTATTTTTCTCGACTTGTGGAATTTCGGTATTTCTCGTATTTTGGGTTTTCTCATGGCTCGGTTTTATTGGGTTGGTCTGGTTCGATTTATGCATGGAGCACCTTAACCTATGCTACCCCTCATCCCCACCACAACTCCCCCTCTTTATATCCCCACCTACCACTCTCTCTATTTATTACCACCACCATTTATTTCCTTCTTCTTTTTCTTCTCCTTCCTCTACACAACTCTCCCAACCCTAGGCAAGTGCATCTTACCACTACATGAGAACCCTATTTTCTTGGTCCATTAGCTAGATTAGGACATGGTGATCAACATTAGTTCTTGGCTTTTTGTGATTTGGTGTCTCCATTGCTCTAGATCTAAGTTTTCCTATTTTCGGAATTTGCATGGTTTGATCTATTTTAGTTGGATGTTTATGGGTTTTGATGTTTCCATGTGGAAGAGCATTCAGTTTTACTCCAGTTGGAGCCTTGGAAATTCGGATTTGGAGTTCGGATGGCTAAGTTATGATGCTGTGTAGCTTTGGGTTCACCATGGTGTTCTTGCTGTTTGGAGAAGACAGTGAACAGTGTGCAAAGCTTCTTAGCTTACGCCACTGAGTCTTGGATACGCTTTCTGTTGGAAGTGTGTCTCCTGCGTGCGTGCTTTTGTGCGTACGCAGACTTGAGCGTGCGTGACTTTTCATGTACGCTGCCCCCTTGAACGTGCGTGACTTTTTATGTACGCTGCTCCCTTGTGCGTGCGTGACTTTTCATGTACGCTGCTTCCCTGGAGCGTGCATGACTTTCATATACGCTGATTCCCTGGAGCGTGCGTGACTTTTCATGTACGCTGCTCCCTTGAGCGTGCGTGACTTTTCATGTATGCTGCCCCCTTGAGCGTGCGTGACTTTTCATGTACGCTGCTTCCCTGGAGCGTGCGTGACTTTTTATGTACGCTGTTCCCCTTGAGCGTGCGTGACTTCTGTGTACGCTGCCCCCCCTGACCCCTTGCTTAACCCATTGGCTCTTGGAGTTTTGGTCTTAATTCTTTAAGCATGGCTCTTCTATAGCCCTGTATATTGATATTTTATTAGATATTTTACGTCCATTTTATATCCTTACGCCTTTTGTCTTGAACTTGATAATCACGAATTTACTGGATATGTTTGGAATTGATAATTGAGCATGACCTGATAAGTGGCCCGTCGTGGCGCACTCCTGACTAGTACACTTGATATGATAACCTGACCTGATATATCTTGAATAGCTGTTACGACGGCTACCTGACATGACATGACCTGTATAATTAATCCTGACACCGTGGGCGATTGTGCTTGTACAAATAATCCACTTGTCCTGTCTTGCATCATGTCTAGGAGGGGACTCCTGAGTACCACGGTCAGGAGTACCTACGAAATTGGACTAAGGTTAATAATTAGTATAATTTACTAGTCATGAAGAGATGTTCCCCAGATACAGGCGATCCCGTTATCCCGGCCGCAAATGATTGGACTTGTAGCCTGCCGACGAGTAGGGCACATTTCCAGCCCACTGTTATGTGGGGCACTCTTGATTGTCACTTTAATGATTGAACTCTATTGTCACTCTAATGCATTGAACTCTCTAGATTGTCACTATAATGATTGCCTGGATAACCTGGATAGCTGCAGGGCCTGTGACTACTTGGAGCATCTCATTGCATCTTGCTAGTAACTAGGATTGTGATAACCCTAGTTAGTTAATGTAGAAAGCCGTAGGCAATAATTGGCCGTGATTGCTTAGATGGAGTCTGGTCAAGTATAGTAATGTCTAGAATTGATTGATTGAAAGATTATACCAGAATGATTGAAGGATTGTTACTCCAGATTGTCACTATAATGATTGTCACTCCAGATTGTTACTTGACCTGATTTCTTAAATTTATCTTGCTGATAAATGGTGAGAGAACCAAGTTCCGTTCAGACGAAGGGTTACAACCCCGGTCCTTGTTTGGTTTACGGGTTGTAACCTAGCTATCTGAATAGTCCCATGGTTATCTCATCGTATATCATCCTGTCATGCTTTTCCATATGTCCTGTCTTTTAGTGATTCTATGCAAGATTGTCTTTTATAATTACTCATCATGCTTTTTCTTAAATTACTGTCTCTTATTATGTAATTGTATTATTGTGCTAATTTGCTGGCTTTGGTTCTTATTTTGTGGCCTCCTTTGTGGCACTTGCTCTTTCTGGGGTCTGACCCAGCTGGTTTTGTATGGCCAGATACCGGAGCAGCTCCAGAGGATCTACCGGTTTTCCAGCCCGATGGTGAACACCAGGCGTAACCAGGGCAACGAGTGGGTTATTTTTGGCTCTCCCGCTCTAGTGTAAAAATATTCTTTTGAGGCGTTTAGCCGACGAGCACCTGTTTAGCTCGATTGCACTTACTTACTGTCTGCCTACGGGCTGTAACATGATTGACAAGCCCCGGGGGTTGATCATGTATGACTGAACTCTTGCTAGTCCTCACATTTTGTAACGACTAGCTTCATGATCATCTGGATATGTAATGTTTGGGACGCCTTACAATTGTATATTTAGAGATCTGATATCTTGTGATTATTATTAGTTGGTTGAGATTGAGACAATAGGCTATTTTATGACCTTAAGAGACTGATGGATTGTAGTGAAACCCTCACATATCTAGACAGCCGTGACCGTATAGCGGTGTGGATCCCATTCCCTTATACGTAGCTGGCTATGTCTGCCCCCGCTCTCCAGTATTCTGGTTCTGGGGCGTGACATGGTTTAAGTGGTGGCCCATGCAGGTCTTGTCAACCAAGAAATGTGAGGGTTTACCGAATAGATGTCTCAATCAGTATTCGCCCTTGATCTCCGCCCGTATTTTCAAATCCCTGAAATTCTTGTCCTAATCACATGCTTGTAATCATTGATCTGTCCTGGTCCTTCCTTATTGTTTCCATGTCGTCTTCTTCAGCGGCATTGAACCTGGACCTGCCGATCAGCAAGGCGGATCACCTCCCGTGGACCAGCAGCAACCAGAAGATCTGGCCCAGCACTCAGGTGCCGCTGAACTCACATATCTACAATATTCCAAATTATCGAGTCATGTACCCGCTGGTGCCTCTGAACTCACATCCCGGTCACTCTTTCATATAGAAAGTTATGTATGATCATACCTCTAAACTTTTTTCTTGAAGGAGATCCTCCGTCATGATCTAACACCCGCACTCCCAGTGCATAAAAAGGGTAATCGATCCACAAATTTCCAAAACGGCCATGTCCTCATTACCTCTGAGTCGTTCCACTTCCGCCAAAAACAAATCACCCCTCACATAGAACTTCCATGTCCTCATTACCTCTGAGTCGTTCTGTGTGCCCTCCTTCCTTGAGCCCACTCCTGTCATGTCCTCATTACCTCTGAATGGGAAGGCTCCGTCGAAGTAACCTTCATAGTTACCATGTCCTTATTACCTCTGAGTAAGTATGATGATCCCCTTTCAACCTCTTATCTGTAACCACAATCGGAGTACGCCAAGGGTAATAGGCCCACAAATGTCCTCTGTTGACCACAAATGTCCTCTGTTCACCATCAATATCCTCCGTCGAGTTCACTCCTGCCATGTTCTCATTACCTCTGAGTAGGAAGACTCTACGTTTAAAAAAAAACCTTCCCACTTACCATGTCCTCGTTACCTCTGAGCAAGTATGTCGGTTCCCCCTTATCCTATTATCCGTATCCTAAAACCAGGGTACACCAAGGATAATAGGCCCACAAATATCCTCAGCTAGATTTCTCAGCACAAACCCATCACATCATCAGGCCCCAGGAGCCCAGCTGCTCTACGGCATTCCTTTTCTCAATACCAAGAGCACCCATAACCACTTTGCTATGGTTGCTTCAGGTACCCTGACCAAAACTTGTTACCTCTACCTAAAACCAAGGTACGCCATGGGTAACAGGTCCAAAAATATATCCCCTATGCGGGGGAAAATATCAGCACAATATCATAGGCGCAGCAGGCAATACAAATGAAGGGTAGAATTGAAAGTACTCTTTATTTGAAGGAAGAAAAGGCATTACATATTTCGGGATCATGTCCCCTGCAGAAAAAGAGAAAACAGAAACAAAACAAGAAGAAAAAGCCGACTACATTTCGGCATTACTCAATTCTAGGAGGCGGTTTCTTACTGAGGTAGTCCCCCGCTCAATCCGTTGCCGAGCGCGACGCTCGGCCTCCTGGAGTAAATGCTCCTCATTGTCCAAGCCCAAGAACGCCTGACAGTCACCTTCCAATTTCTTTAAGGCAGTCTCCAGGTCAGTCGAAGCTTGAGTAACCCTGTCAGCCTCCTAAACAATTAGTCCCCTGTCATTGCGGGTAGTCTCGAGTTCAGACTCTAAGAAAGTCAACTTCTTCTGAAGCGCAAGGATCTGCTCCCGCGTCTCAGTAATCTCACGAGAAACAGATTTCTCCCGAGCCGTGACATTTTCATTCGCGTAACTCAATTGATCATACCGGCCAGATAAGTCGCTGAGATCCTTCAGTATGGCCGGCCTGGTCCTATCCCGCGTAGCTCTAGTCCTCTCTATAACAGCGATAAGAGAATCCCGCTCCTCGTTTATAACAGCAGATAGATCAGCTTGCCGCAATGCTCGAAGCTCAGCCACCAGCTGATCAGCCTCCAACAATTTTGCCTCCAGAAGCGAAGCCACCCCTGCGTCACCAGAAAGATCCCTAAGGATATTTACTTGACCCTAGGCGCATTGGCGGGCCAAGGTGAAGGAGGTTCCCCTTTCCACAGTAGCCTCGATTCCCCTACTCAAATGATGATAAAAACTGGTAACCACGTCCTGTAACGCGTCGTCCAGAATTTCAGCAAAAATTGGCATCAGAGGAAGCAGGGATGGCAACGTCGAAGGAGTAACGCTAGAGCTCGCCACCGGAGGAACGGAATTCGAGTAGAACGATGCATGAATAGCGGCCAACTCATCTTCCGCCGCCCGGAAAGCTCGGATACTCTGTAGGGCAGAAAGGTCGATTCTCGGAGCCACCGGAGCAGAGGATGACACAAGGACCATCGTTTCCTGCCCCGACTGCCCCGACGACTGACCCGCTAAACTCGACCCCCCAGAAGGCCCATCAAGACATGTCGGATGGTAAAAAGGTATACCCTTCTCCACCAATGCCCCTTCAGTTGGGGTGGTCCCAACAACGTCCGTCCTCGACACCGGAGGGGTAGGACCTGTATGTCCAGAATAATAATCAATCGACGTAACCCGAAGGATGTGATGATATAGCAGATAGGCTTCCTCACAGGTCAAGATTCGGCTAATCTTACCAGGGGAGGGGCATGAAGGCTGCAGCTCATCCACAACTAGCGTGGTCCCCTCACCCACGATCCCCGAGTTAAACCCATTCACGTCCTCTGTCCCCGTCACCTTGAAGGGGGATACAGATTGATCTGCCTCATCTTGAGAAGGAACAGGCTCGCGGGAGTCCCCGTCGTCCTGGATCGCCGCCCCGACATCTTGAAGTTCTTCTTCTTCTCCTGACACCTAAAAGAGAGAACCAAGACGGTTAGAATTGAAGCTCGAAAGAAAGAAGGAAGAAGGAATCGAGAACAGTTTTTGTTACCTCTGACGCATGGTTAACTTCTTCTCCACTTTCTCTTATGGCGAGCGGGCGATGCCTAGTCGCAACCAGCTTTCGGGATCGAGTAACACCGCCAACAGGAGAAACTTGCCTGCTACATTTCGGAGTAGGACCAGGCGCAACTAAGGACTGATCCCCCAACGTCTCATCTGACGAAACAGGCGGTTGACCCATCTCTGCATCGGCCACTGGAAGGACAGAGTCATCTTTATCATGCTCGTTGCCTTCGTCACCCTCAGCAGCGAAGCCCAAATCTGGTACCTCGGCTCTAGTCTTTCTTTTCTTGGCCCCTTGGGAGCCTTCCTCCAGACCGGTACCAACAATAAAACTGGTACCTGGGTTAAAACCGACGGGGGGTTTGTTCGCCATGACATGATACAAAGCCGCCATATACAAGATCTCCACTGACTCCTTAATGGCAGGGACCGAGAAAATAGTACGAGTATGGAACGAATCATAATACTGCCAAGCTCTGATACCATCAAGAAGGCTGCCTTCATGACCCAGACAAGAACTGGGGCTATCCAGACAAAGTTGGCTGTATCCAAACTGTCGGGCAAACCTGCTAGGCAGATAAGGCTCCAGAAAGACAGTATTGCGATTACGATATACCAGATGTGTGGGACGAATGTTACGCAGCCATAGGAGCATCTGACCATCCAGAAGCTGAGGGGGCGCGATACCGTCAATATGTACAGCCTCTATATCCCTGGCAGTAAAGCGAGGGACGGATACAAAGTTATGATACTTATCTGTCCTCGCCAATGCCATCCGGCAAGCCCGTATGGTTTCACATTCCCAAGGCTCGTCATGATAGCGGAAGATAAATGCGTCATCATCAGTCACACCGTCTTCAGAGCCCGGCCTCATCAAGGACGGGTAATGTATCAGCAGCCACCCCATCAAATAGTGATAGGGCAACTCAGTTTGTTCAAAATCCTTGGTCACATCGCGAGCAATGACTTTGGATGTGAAGGTACGAAGGCCAAGGTGTATGCTGCACACCATGGCCGGAAGGAGAGCTAGCTTGATTCGCAAAACTTACTTCACAGCCGGAAGGATGAAATTACGGCTAATTCTCTCAATAGAACCGGCTCCTTCCGAGACTACACAATTTTGTAGCCAGATCATCAAAAATCCTGCCAGAAGCGCTTTCTTGGATAGCTCTTGAGTATCCTGGTAAAAGTAACCAAAAGTGTCAGTCTTGCTCCCTAATCCGTCACCGGTATTGGCCACTCTCTTAGCCGACGACACCAAGTCCTTAACCGCTTTCCGAGATCGAGGGCGACGAGAGGTGACTCGACCTGAGGCATCTACCGGGAAGAGATAGTGCACCCAATCCTTGGTATAGGGATCATTCCCTTCTATGTTACCATCCTTTCGGGATATTTGATGGCATGTGTTATAATGGCACAATATCTCATGGTAAATAACCACGAAGCCAGGATACCGTCGTTCCAAATCCTCGAGTTCCTCATTAGTGGGAGTATACGCTTCAAACGCTTCGTCCCTCCAAGGAAGCTTGGAGACCGCGTGCATCTCATGGAGCGCGAGTCCCATCTCCCCTACAGGTGTGTAAAAGGTCCCCGTATGGCAATTATATATTTCCAGCAGAGACATGAACAGCTTCTTGTTTATGGACAAGCCCTGACTGGTACCTCGGATAGCGTCATAAAGGCCAATCTCGCACAAAAAGACCTCATACTTTCGCAATATCCAAGTAGACAGATTGATCCACGAGGGAATAGAGTGTACCCAACCAGGGAACGTCAACCGACCCACGGGATAGGAGCCTTTCCGAGCAAGTTGATTTATAAAAGTATCGGCAGTACAGAATGTGAAGTTAGGGCCTGCCACATTCAGGAAAGAACCTGGGACCAACCCCGTCACAGAACGACTAGTATGCACTTTGCTGGCAGTCACGGACTTCAGATTGTTATTATAATGGATGTTCCCCACAAACATCCCACTTCTAGTAGGGGTTAAGGTCTCTCCCATCTTCCGGTCCAACGGGAGCATATTGAACAAAGATAATGGGAAGTGTCGCTCCATCTGGAGGATGCGGATCGTCACCCCGTTAGAAACAAAACTCCAATCCTCCGACACCTCCAGAACATGATCATTCTCTACGGTCAAGGCGTCTCCAAAAAAGAATGCAGGCTTCAAATACTCCCTTTCAAATTTCCCGGAGTTCATTATAGCATTAAGAAAGTGGAAAGACTGATTCTTGATGGCATTCAATCTAGCCAGAGGCTCATCGCTCAGAAACTGGTCCGTCATATGCTGAACAATATGGTCGTATCTATAGCCGAGGGCAGCTTGTGCGCTACCTACCAAGAGTTCTCCAGCTGCGTTAACCGGCAGACTCACTGAAGAACAAATAGAGAAAAGTAAGTTAAACGGAGGAATAAAAAAGAGCTGATTGGGTGCTTTCAAACCCCATGCGGCTCAAGAAAACATCCATGTGGCCCCATGAAGTTCTCATAAGTCTCATACGGCTCCAAAAAGCTTCATGCGGCTCAAGCCCAGAGGAACACTTATGCGGTTCCGTACAATAAAAGTCCATGCGGTTTCGCCTCACTTATGCGGCCTTGCCGACAAGGCGCGTATACAGACACGACGGTTTTCTTATGCGGCTCGCAGCTCAGCCGTAGGGCGAACATGCGATTTACAAAGACTCGTACATAAAGTATGCAACGTAGCCATGGCAGTGGGGGTTCTCTAACTTATACATTGTCCTTACCAGTGATGGAAGGGCGAACGTCAGGATGAACATCAGGAACGACAATCGGCAGAGTATCAGTCACAGCCGAGGTTGAAGTGGAGGCCGCCTTCTTGCCCTTTGCTGCCACGGTCTTCTTGGGAGCCATTAGTTATCAAAGAAAGGAAGGGTAATCAAGATAGGGAAGGTCTGAGAAAGAAGAAAGAAAATAAAGAAGCCTTCTCTCTCTTCAAAACTCCTTCTATTTATAGGAAGACGGAAGGAGGAGGACACATGGGCCAATGACTGACTCATGAAGAACGAAACCGAGTCCTTGGGTTTCGTCTCCAAGATTCACCCAAGGCATCAAATTCGAAAGATTTAATGAGCTGACCCTTGGAATTCCCCCTATAAAGACGGCGCTGAAACGAATTTGATGCAATTAAAGACCCGCACACGTGGCGAGAGGCTATGCGGCTGAACAGTCCCCTGCGGCTGAACAATCCATGCGGCCAGGACTTCTATGCGGTCAGGATTTTATATGCGGCTAGAAGAATACGGCCATGCTTCTTATTCAAAGTATTTCAATTTTGCAAATTGAAAACTTTGAAGGGGGTCCTGTAGAAGCATGGAAAATACTAAAGAAAATGACTCATACGGCCAGGAAAGATCCATGCGGCTCAGAAAACTCATTCGGCTCAGGAAGTCATGCGACATAAGGAGCTATGCGGCCCGAGGCATTTTATGCGGTTCAGAAGACACGTGGCCTGATAGTGCTCCCCTCCGACCTATACTGCATTAATCGCTTTGACGGCTGACCCCTCTGAAAAGTTGACAGCCCTGACACAAAGGCAGGTAATTATGACTCTGTCATAATGATGAATCTCTAGGAAAGAGGAAAGAAATCTCTGACACAAATCCTCCGAGAGCCATAAAAATGCCACGTGGCCTTACCACGTGGGCATTCGTATGCGGCTCACTTCTTATGTGGTTCAGAATGAATCCTATGCGGCTCAGGCCATAAAAGCCTCATGCGTCTCGAGCGAAGAACTTTCTATGCGGCTCAGAATGAATCTATCCTATGCGGCTCAGGCCATGAAAGCCTCATGCGGCTCGAGCGAAGACTTCTCATGCGGTTCGAGAGGATCATGTCCATGCGGCTCAGGCGGATATGTACCTATGCGGCCCACAAGAATTACTCCCCTATGGGGGCCACTGCCCAGACAGCCCAGACACGTGGGCTTAACCGTATGTGGCTCAAATTCATATGCGGCTCACTCGTCATGCGGTCCAGATCCCCCCAGCAGCTCCTAGGACACGTGTCCTAAACCGATTAATTCTTCAGATTTGCTGCCATTAAAGATTGGGTCAAATCCCGATAATTTGGGACACGTGGTAGAAGAATAGATCTAATTTATTCGCAGATATCAGAAGATCATTATAAGGAAGATTTATTCCAATCAGCATTAATTGCTCATGGGATTTGGTGTAATCTACACCTAATGGCCCAGATTTATCATAATCAAAACGAATGACCAAGATGGACCAATTCCCAAGCCGCCGCCATCTCCAAAAATCTAATCATTGGCAACCCTAATGATCACATCCCACTATTATAAATAGCAAGGTGCCATTCCCTTGTAAAGATATGCAATAACAGAGAGAAATACGTATATACAGAGAGACTTCCCCCCATAGTCAGAGAGAGAATACACACAGAGAGAGAGAGAAGCCAGAAGAGCAACAAAGAAGCAAGAAGAGCATTTCTTCGTCAACGCCAACCATCTTCTCGTAGGAGCCAAGGCTGCATACCGATCGTCCAAGGAGTAAGGCAGGGCTGCCGTTGCCTTCCCGAGCCTCTATCGTCACCCTCCAAAATCTAAAATAAATAATTGTACTTAGACTGCTGTACCTAGGTTTTCGTCCCTAGGCTTTCTTTGTACAAGCGAGTTTGTAACGTGAAGTAAAAGTCTGGTCCTCCGATAATTGTTCTGTTTTTTTATATTTCATGGCAAACACCTATAAGCTTTGGTTTGGGAGAACCCCAAATGTTTCTTATTTTAGAGTTTTTGGGTGTAGATGTTTTATCCTTAACACCAAAGACAACTTAGGCAAATTTGATGCCAAAGCTGACGATGGTATTTTTCTTGGCTATGCTGCCAAGAGCAAGGGATATAGAGTTTTTAACAAACGCTCATTAATTGTGGAAGAGTCTACCAATGTGACTTTTGATGAACACTACAAGAAATTTGGGTTTCCGTGACAAGTAATTTGTGACAAGTGTAAAACTTGTCACTGAAAGGGATATTTTTGTGACAAATAAATTTTGTTGTCACTCATAGTTTGATTCTGTGACAACAGTGATTTTCGTCACACAGTTAAATCATTTAGTGATAATGTTTTTATTGGTCGTCACTTAACGTTGTCACTGAAATAAAATTTAAATTTTAGACTTATGTCAAAGACAAGTTATGTGTGACAAGTGAAAGTACTTGTCACTTAAGGTATTTTTATAGTTACAAGAAAATATTATTGTCACATAAAAGTATTAGCCACAAGATTTAAATTTTATTCATGTCACTTAAAAGTATCTTTTAGTTACTAAATAATTGTATGTCACACAAAAGTATTAGTCACAAAAAAAAATTTATTTTCTGTAACAAAAACATAAAATAATTTTAAAAAAGTTAAATAAAAAAAATCTATATCAACGAAATATAGCAAGCATTGCTAAATATTTCAACACCACACCAAAATGACAATTTTGGAACACTAGACTTTTTCCAATCTAAAACGCTGAATTTTCGTACCTAGGTGCTGGCACGAAATAAAAGTATTCCAAACACTAAAAGTGTTCTTGATATATTTCATTTTAATTTTTATTTTATTATTATTATTATGTAGATACGCTTTAGCAGGGTTACAAATTAGGGATGCCACATCTCATGTGTTGAATAGAAAAGTGTTCCAAAACCCTCCTCTTCCAAAATCCTTCTTTCTTTTCCTTCAAATAATTTCCCTCTTTTCTTTCCAAAACTCTCCTTTTTTTCCATCAAATAATTTCCCTCCTTTTCTTTCCCAAACCCTAATTTCCTTTCCCTCAAATAATCTTCCCTCCTTTTCTTTCCCAACTAGTTTTCAGGCTGTCCCGACGAGGTCGCACGCCACCGCGACGAGGTCGTACGCCGTCTACGAGGTCGCATACTGTCGACGACGTCGCACGCCGTCTACGAGGTCGCACGCCATCTCGACGAGACCGAAGGTTGGCCCTCTTCCCGACCAGTTTATTCTTTCCAAATTTCTCCTTTTCTCTCAAATACCCGACCAGTTTGCAGGCTAGGGATTTAATTAGGTTTACTCTCTTCCCGACCAGTTTGTTCTTTCTCTTTTCTGTTTTTGGTTCTGCTCTTTCTTCATCCCGTCGAGTTTTTGGTTAGGGATTTAATTAGGTTTAGATGATTACAAGGAAGATTGATAGAGTTAGGGTTTTAATTGGGTATTTGGTTGGATGCATTACAAGGAAGATAGGTAGAATGAGGGCTTTAATTAGGCATTGGGTTTCAACATAACTCCTTGTCATCTTCGAAGACCAGAATTTTCCCTAATTGGGTTTTGTTTTTGAAGATGTCATTATTTTCAGGCGCTGCAGTACTTTTGCTGTACAAATTGATCTTTTTTATTGCCTTGCAATTGTTTCATGGTCGAAGGAAGTTGGGCTCATTCGGAATTGTGTAGAAGAGGACGAAAATTGTGAAATTGTCAATCTAAGTAAAGATTGCAAGTACACCTAAAAAAAAGGTAAAGCTTTCGAGTAGTTCCAACTTTCCCTGTTTTGAATTGTTTAAGGCAAGGTATTTTGCTGGTAGTTGTAGTCAAAATAGTTGAGATTAGTTAGTATTTACTGGTAGTTTTAAGTCAAAAATAGTTGGGATTAGTTAGAACTGTTTTGATTCCTGTTTCGGCTGAGAACCCGTTCCATTTGCTGTTTTTTGCTTCAAATGGGATACTTCGGTGCTGTAAAAAAAATCTGTAGGCAGTAGCTACCTATGTACCTAAACAATAGAAGAAAATGTAATAAATAGTTGAGTAATTGAGCTACATTCCACTCGAAGCCAAAATAATGGAGAAAAAAATGGCATCAACATTTCCAACGTGTATAATGTTTCAAACAATTTATTATCATTTTGCAAATCCGACTTGTGCATCATTTGTTTCGCGGAATGGAAGGGAAAGGAAACCAATTCCTCGACATTTTTTTCCTTTGAGAAATTATAATTCCCATTGATTCTTCTTTTCGATGTTTGAAAATGTCAAGGAATTTATTAAGGAAAGTGAATACTTCAATGTGGTAAAGTGATTCCTTATTTGGATGGATGGAATCATTTTTTTTCTTAATTTTTCTTCCATTGAAAATCACTTTCCTTTCCTCCTCAATTCCTTTGGTACCCAAACATAGGAAAGTAGTCACTTTCCTTTCCAACTCGATGATTCCGCGAACCAAACGAGGCCTTAGGTTTCGTTTGGTTTGCGGAATCGTGAGATTGGAAACATTAGTCTGAAACCCAGTCTTGCTTAAGAAGACTTGCTATGCAATTAGGGGATTTATATTTTATGAATTGTCTTCTGAAAAATTTAGACTTCACTACAAGCTTGGGAACAAATTCAGATCCCCTAATACTAATATTTGATGATATTTCAGAATGTCAATAAAAATAGGGGAGGAATGCATGGGTAAGTATTGGCATTAGGAAACATTATAGATATTGGTACTAGAGGATACAGATCCCTTGGAAACAAGGCATGAAACCATGTAAGGGTATCTGAATACATAGAATTGAAATTATTGAATAATCTATCTTCACCATCCTCCCTTATTACTGCATCATGAGATCAGATAGTGACGAGGCAGGTAGTCATTTGGATCAGTCAATATGATATTTTCCAGAAGGTCTACAAATACGTTTTCCTTTTTCTGAATGAATAGTTTGTGGACTGACTGAACGAATGAATGAGAGACTAACTAACAAGTAAATGATTTAACTTACTATGAAGAAGCGTAGAGAAGGAAGACCAACAAAGGCAGGCTTGCTTGTGTTCAATGAAAGAGATTGATCACAAGCAAGCAAGCAATTTCCTGTGTGTATCCTACACTGCTAATAGCAAGTTCCTGTATTGCAGGTATCCTGTAGTGCAGGATACACACAGAGGATACACACAGGTATCTTGCTGCTAACACAATACAAGCCACTGCTATTTAAAATTCATGTGTATTTGCAAGATGCACTGCAATAGGAAAAGGGCATTCCTTCTAATGCTTGTTGTTGGAACTTTTATCTGTTACTTTGTTTCCTTTGTATATACTTGAATGATGTTTGAAATTATCTAAAAAAATTAAGCTTCTACACAAAATTCTTACATTGTCAGTAAGTTTTTACTACTTTTTGATTATCATGACTATGTGACGGAAGGAAATAAAAGCTCTTCACTGTACTCTGCTTTGGCCAATTCAATTTAGATTGATGGTTCCGCCATTGTTGATAGTATCTCTGTTACTCTAATTTTTGGGTTTAATTTTTCTAAAGCCTTAAATAGCAGAGTTACTGCTTTCAATTTTTCTTAAATTGCTGGTCCAAAGCAAGGATTGACACCAAATTTGCCCTAGTATGTTAACTTTACTGGGTTGTCTTAGTTCTCTTGAATGCTTGATAAGATATCTCTTGAAACTGGTTGAGACTCTTTAAAATCTATGGTCTGTACTCGACCCAATTCACTAGGTAGTCCTTATTCTACATGCATATGGTTTCAAGGTTGAATTTGTGACTATTCTTTCATGCTTCGAGCTATTTGATCTATTGGGGTAGGTTGCTGAAGTGATTGACATGCTTTATCACCCGCGGTTTTATGCTCCTTACCCAACCTATTGTAAATCCTTTTGTAAAGTGCTTTAGGTATCCTTTCTTCTTGGTAAGTTTGGGCGATGCACAATAAGTCAGAACTCAAGCCCTTTTCTTTCTTAGCAACCACCTTTGTAAGTTCTCCATTACAAGAAATGAATATTATTGTTGTGGTGATGTAGTGTGATGTTGTAGTTTATATAATATGCAACTTGAAATATCAACAATTTTTGTAGCTTAAGGTGGAGAGTTTAACCAAAGGATGGAAGAACTCACATTTTCCTCTGGCACCTAATCCAGGTTATATACTAGTGAAGAGGAATCAATATTATTTTATTTTTGCTTACTGAGGCGGCCTAAGTAGAGCGAAGTAGGTCTTGCTACTATAGTGTCCACAGGGAAGTTTGAAAAATCTCTTTATCTGTGCAATGTTCTTTCATCAGGAAATCCTCCATTTTATGGACAGGCCTTCAACTTATTTCCTATTTACATATCACTTATCAGATCTTCTCACAAGTTTTTAAATTTTTGAATGTATTAAAAAACAACATATGGTTGGATCAATTTGGTATAACTTATTTCTGAGAATTTCAGAGATGTCCTGAGTTTCTATTCCTTCACTGAAATCTACTGGATCTTTTTTGCTTAAGAAAGAAGATGTTCCTTTACATTAAAATATGATCATTGTTAAATGCTATTAATGCTAGGAAAGGATATCGGAGTTGCTAAATGTGACTGTTGTGGGGCTTTTTTTTTTAAAACTTTGTATCTGGTTAGACCTACTCTTTTGTAGGCAAGTATTGGGCCTCAGCCCAAAGTTATTGGCAAGAGAGGAGTTGTATGCAATCCTCCTTTTCTGATAGATTTCCTTTGATTACCGATGGTATACGAATATCGGCTTCCAATTAGGCAATGTATGCAAAGAGAGATACAGGGCCAGGCAAGGGGTTTGTTAGGAAGTCACGAAGAATCTACATTCTTGATTCAGTATGGCATTAATACTATCTATTTGTAGTTAATTCAGTAGTCCTGCGATTAAAGATGGAAGAAGACATGTATGGGTAGTACATTTATATTTGTAGTTAATAAGCTGAGTGATCCTTTCTCTGTGAAAAGTTTTACGTATGGATGAATATTATGAACTAAAGGAGATTCCAAATTTCTGGATTTGCTGTGGCATTAAGTAGTTTCACATTCCAGTGACATCTCTAACTATAAAGAAGGAAGCATTGCACATATTGTAGATTTAGTTAACTGAACACTCCTCCTTCAAGGGTTGAAAGATGGATGAACATTAGGAAGGAGATTCCATATTTCTCTTTTTGGAGTGGCATCAAGTAAAATTCCATATTCCTGTGGTATTTGTAAATAGAAAGAAAGAAGCAAGACGAATAAGAAAGTACATCTATGTTTGTAGTTAATAAGCTGAATACTCATTTATTTATATAAATAGGCAATAAGATCCTCATATTATAGTTATTTCACACTAAGATCATTTTATCTATTTGGTTAATCACTTGCAAAAGGAATCCTATTTTCAGCTTTCTTTAACTTTCTAAATGCATGCATCATGTCATAGATTTTTGTAACCGATACATAATTTACAATATTGGTATAGTTTAGAAACTATTAGCAACTTGCAAGTTGTGTTCTGAATCTTCTGATAGACTTTTGGGATATTGGAAGGGACATATTGACAACATCACTCGTTTGGCAACTCTGGCAACAGCTATCGTGATAGAATCTCAGCAAATTCCTCCTTGATGCATGAATTTACAATTTTTGTAAGTGGCGTCACAGAGTTTAACTCACTTTTAGATTTTTGATCACTATGTTATGTTTTCATTGGCCTTTGTAGAATATTCTTGATTGCTAATGTAACGTTAGTTTAATTTGGCATTGTCATTCTGGATATATTGCGTAACTTTGTTCAATAATATATTCTACTTGCTAAAGGTAAGCATGTGTGTTCGAAAATTTCCAATATGAATGTGAACATGTGTGTTCGAAAGATTGCTGAACTCACAGCAAAAGATTTTTTTCCAACTTTTTCAATAATATATTCTGGATATACCAGTAATTTTCTTAGCTAAAGGTGAGCATGTGTGTTCAAAAGATTTTTTTCCGTGAAGCTCTACAAAGAAACTCCAGATGCAAAAACAATCAAAGAAATAGGCGTTGGCAAATTCCTTGTGTGGCCCAAATCACACATCAAATTTCTGGAAGCATTGATTTGTGAGTATTTTTCTTATCATACTTTTCATTGTTTAAAAATACATGACTTGATTACCTTGCTTGTCTTATTTTGTGGATAAGTGAAAAGGAAAATGAACCACCTGATACGACAAGAGCCTACAATCTAAATTATCTACATAACCTGAGCTATCATACTAACCAATACTAGCAACTTGTTACTCATTTTCAATTCTGATAGTAGTCTCTCAACTACACATGCAAGGGACAAATTGATATCCTCATACTTCTTGATTTCCATGTATCTACTACTAATGAAAAGGAAAATGAACTCATGTCAATATTTTGCTAAGTGGATTGCCTATGGTAGGGAGAAGCTGCATCTGTTACTGACAAATTGATATCCTCATACTTCTTTTCTCACATGCTTTCTCTGCACTTCATTTTTTTTTTACCTATGGTAGGGAGAAGCTGCATCTGTTACTGACAGATATGGACTTGCTATAGGTCTTCCCATAGCTACGACTATTTTGCTAAAGAAACAACTTCGGTATCGATATTCTCATGCAATAGGTATGATAGCTTCTCTAAGAAAGATGTTATTTCATCGATAAAGAACGTGTTCCCAAGGAAAGGACAAGGCTTACATATTCAATACTGTTATATGAGTGTTAATAGCTTTATTACTGGATGCCAGGGTTCTGGTAAAGTGGTGCTGGAAGTCGACTGACGACTACCGTCAGCGTTAGGAACGTTAAGAACGACCCCGTAAATGTAAATAATCAATCAGCCTCATTGTCCTTTGTTTCAAATAATCAAACTGTAATTTCAAATAGTTGAAGTGTTAATTTAAACTGCCCCTCCCCCCTAGCAGTTGAGAAATTTTTGATATAGAGAGTCAATTCATAGTTGCAATTACATGTAAAATTTGTGTTTCTGCTTGCTACAATGGACCTGTATGATCGTTGCGTGAGATATACAGAACAAAGCATATTTTCAGTGTAGCACATTCAGTTTCTGCTTACAATATTGGAGGATTTGCTGCAAATTCATTTTTTACTGGCAAGATGAGATATTGTCTTAGTCTCCATAATGTTTATCTTGTGAAGCAAATCTTAATAATATCACTAAAAGATGTATGGTTTAAATTTGTAAGGTTTGCCACGATTTGGTTACATGCTTACGTCCCTAAAAAATAACCTAAATTTCTTAGGTTGCTGAATTGATATTCAATTTTTTCTCATTGTGAAGCAAATATGTTCATGGTTCAGGTTTTCACTCATTGTGAAGCAAATATTCAGTTTGTTACTTGCTTGGTTGATACCAAGCACACCTGCATCTATGGCATGATTCACTTTCTACAAATACAAGAGCTACAAATTCCAGTAAGTGTTCGAAAACAAGATACCTCATATTTCCATTTATCGTAGTAAATGTAAAGACACCTTACTTTTGACTTTTGAACTAAATTGCAAACATTTGTGTCTTTTTCTCTATTCCCATTGCTTCTATTGTAGAAATTCTGGTTTCATTCCTTTCATATAAACCACCACAAGTTTGATCTTATGAATTGATTATAGGTCCACTTCATAGGTAAATGTTGTGAATGGCAGAAGGTCAAGGCTTTAAACGTAAGTATATGTGCCTAACAGATCATTTTTAATAAGTGAAGTGGATCAAGTTTTATCTACATGATACATGACATGAATGATCAAGTTTTATGGACAATTTTTTTCTTGTATATATATATATATAGATATATATATATATATATATATATATATATATATATACACTTAAAAAAAAAATATATATATATATATATACACTTACGTAATATTCTAAACAATCTCTTTATTCATTTATGCAGGTCATTAAAGATTGATCATCACCAAGACAGGAGCTGCATGTGCAATTGACCATCAGTTTATATTTATAGATTACTCTAGGTTTTATGTACCAGCCAGTTTGGATACTCTTTATTTTCTAAGTACTCAATATTACTTCTCTTCATGTTATAAGTACTGAAATTTGTGGAGCAATAGAATTACTGTTTGAGGATTGATATAAATACTTTTCATGTTGTTGTTGTCTATAATTACTTTAGAGTTAGTCGTCTATATAAAGGCCTTTTAAAATTTGTGAAGGTTAGTTCTGGTTTACATTGGAAAGTCGATGGGGGTGTTCTTGGAAGATGATCACAATCATGTATACCCCCTTTACAAGAATTGTGTGATATTGTATTGTGTGTTCTTGTGTTCTTGTGTTTCAATGTAAAATGACAATGACAAAAGAAAATACTCGTGACAATATTGATTTGCCACAAAACATATAAAGTGTACACTACGGTGACAACATTTACAATCACTAAACATATAAGTATATAGTGACAACAATAAAAATGTTACTGCAAGTGTTTACAATGATGACATGTACTTGTCACTAAACATATACGTTTATTATGACAATAATAAAAGTGTTACTAAAATTGTTTTGTGATATCAAACGTCGTCACGAAAATAATTTTTATTTTTTTTGTCAAAGAAATATTTATTTATTTTTAATTACCACAAAATGCCATTTGTGACAATATCGTGCGTCACTTATAATATTTTTAGTGACGCATTTGTTGTCACAGAAAGTTTACTATCACTGACAACATATTCTTGTCACAGTAGAGAACTTTTTGTGACAACGACTTTTGGTTGTCACTTATACTTTTAGCTACGAAGGTATAGGCTACGAAAGTAAGTCGTCACTGTACTCGTCACAGAAGATATGTTGTGACGAGTTTCATAACTTCTGTGACAACGTTACATGTCACAGAAACCATGTTTTCTTGTAGTGGAAGATAACAGTGCAGCAGCTACTCTTGATGATGACATTGAGCCCTCAACTTCTACTCCAATGAATACCACAACCGAAACAAATTCTCTGGAGGGCTTGCCAAAGAAATTCTCTTTCAAGCCATCACATCCAGAAAATTTGGTGATTGAGGTTTCACATGGAGTAACTACTAGATCATCATTAAGAGACTCTATTGCTAGCACTGCCTTTATTTCACAAATTGAGCCAAAAAACATTTTAGAAGCTTTCAATGATAAATTTTGGATTTCTGCTATGCAAGAGGAACTCAACCAATTCGAGAGGAGCCAAGTATGGGAACTCGTTCCTAGACCGGCTAATCACTCGATTATTGGTACCAAATGGGTTTTTAGAAACAAAGTAAATGAAGATGGTTCAGTCACACGCAACAAAGCTCGTCTAGTAGCCCAAGGATACAACCAAGAGGAAGGTATCGACTACGATGAGACGTATGCTCCTGTTGCTAGATTGGAATCTATTCGGATGCTTTGTGCATTTACAAATTTTCAAAATTTTAAATGGATGTTAAAAGTGCTTTCTTGAATGGATTTATTAAGGAGGAAGTTTATGTGAAACAACCTCCTGGCATTGAAAATCACAGATTTCCCGACCACGTGTTCAAGCTAAAGAAAGCATTGTATGGCCTCAAACAAGCCCCTAGAGCTTGGTATAAACGGCTAAGCAATTTCTTGCTTGAGAAAGGTTTTTCAAAAGGGAAAATTGACACCACACTTTTCATAAAATCTTTTAAAGACACTATTCTTTTAGTACAAATATACGTAGATGATATTATATTTGGTTCCACTGATGAAACCCTTTGTCAAGATTTTGCCAAGTGTATGCAGAGCGAGTTTGAGATGAGCATGATGGGGGAGCTCAACTACTTTCTTAGGATGCAAGTCAAACAAATGTCAAATGGAACCTTCATCTGTCAGTCGAAGTATACAAAGGACATGTTGAAGAAATTCGACCTTGACAACGTCAAACCAATCAGCACTCCTATGGCTACTTCAACCAAACTTGAACCAGATGATAGCGGCAAACCCGTAGATCAACGTAAGTATCGAGGTATGATAGGCAGTCTACTCTACCTTACTGCTAGTCGCCCGGATATTATGTTTAGCGTTTGCCTGTGTGCTAGATATCAAGCAAATCCAAAAGAATCACACATGACCGCGGTTAAGCGTATCTTTTGATACCTTAAGGGTACGGTTACAGTGGGCCTATGGTATCCCAAGTCAACATTATTTGACCTTATTGGTTACTCTGATGCTGACTTCGCCGGATGCAAGGTCGGCCGTAAAAGTACGAGCGACACGTGTCATTTATTAGGAAAAGCTTTAGTCTCTTGGTTTAGCAAGAAGCAAAATTCTGTCGCACTATCCACAACAGAAGCTGAATACATCGTAGCTGGTCGTTGTTGTGCACAAATTCTGTGGATGAAGCAAATCCTTGAAGACTATAACTTATCTTTCATGCATATTCCCATCGTTTGTGACAACACTAGTGCTATAAATCTTACTAAGAATCCCATTTGTCACTCACGCACGAAGCACATTGAAATTCGTCATCACTTTTTGCGTCATCATCAGCAAAATGGCACGATTAACTTAGAATTTATTGACACTGATCATCAGTTAGAAGATTTCTTTACAAAACCATTATCCGAAGAGCGTTTCAATTTTCTTTATCGTGAACTTGGAATTCTAGATGAAGCTATTGTAAATTAAAATAAACCTGCATAAATATCGAGTATATCTTGATTCACATATGATGAACTTGCTATGGGTACAAGCCGAAAGAGTCCTTCTGACAAAAGGCGTAAAAACCTAAGCGACACGGTGCACTAGTCCTCAGGACTACCGCTAGCTGGGATCCGGCCCCTGCAGCTACCCTATGGCAGATTCAAAATATTGAATTATGATATAATTCCTTGTTTATTATACGGTTCATTTTTTATTTATCATATGCTGAAATTCTATTTTTTTAACTTCATATTGCTGCTTCGAACTCACTATCCGGTATTCATTTGTTTACTTATTGGATCTTTTCTTTTATTCATTCTCATATCTTATATTGGTCTTTCTTACATAACCATTCATTTTCATTTTCTGTCTGATTCCTGTTCTGTGACCATGATCCGAAATTCGGGCCGAACTCTGCCCTTACCAGAGTTTGGGCCAAATTTGGCCTGACTGTTCCAGAACCGGGAACAGTCTCAGCCGTTGATCAAAAGTTAGATCCAATGGCCATTATTTACTCCGACCAAGAGAAACCCTTCCCATATTTTCGGTTTCTCTTCCCTGTCCTTCCTCATTACCACCTTTTTCTCTTCTCCAACACAATTTTCTCAAAACCCTAATCTTAATTTCTCCTTTCTAGAGCTCTATTCTTACCCAAACTCAAGGAGAAGGCTTCTTTTTCAATTCTCCTTCATTGTTCATCACTAGTTTGAGGTATAATTCCATACTTTTCTATATCTCAATTTCTTTCATTATCTATCATGTTATGACTCCTCGTTTGTTCAATCACGAAAAGAGACTTCGGATCGAGGGCGCATCCTCGTCGAATGCTCCTCCTTCCGGTGAACCGCCCGTTGCACCACCCGTTGCACCAGCCATTGAACAACAAATTCATCCGTTGTTCAATCCTCCACGTCCACATGATCCAAACACTTACGACGACCGAATTTTTGTATCACTAGACGCCTTAAATGATTGGTTTAGTGATTTTCGGACACGTCCGGTGTTTGCGGGACACCCCATCAACTTTACTATATTATCACAATATGATGCACTATTTCATGACCTTTGCCTTGATGAACTTGTTACCACAAATTTGGTCATTTATCGTAGTGCCTTTCAAATGTTTTACTGCAACTTAACCCATGATGACACTCATATTTATTTACAAGTTGCGGGAATTGATATCTCATTTGACGATTTCGAATTGGCCGAATATCTTGAGCTTCAAGAGCCTAATTCATGGAAAAAGCTTGTAGAAGCTAGATTATTTCAATTTCCCGAAGGAATTTCACTTGAAAGCTTCAAGGACGACTTGTGTAGCCCTAACACGCGTCCTCGTAAGCTTTTGGCTAAATTCCTTAATCCCTATTTCTATGAGCTTCATCGGATCATTTTTAACACCATTCTACCCAAAGCGGGTTCTACAGATGAAGTCACTTATTTTGAGATCTCAGCATTGTACCATCTCCACTTCCATGTTTCTTTTATTCTTCTACGCACAATAATGGATTGGATGATTAACTATAGGAAGAAACCAAGATCTTTGGTTTATGCATTATACCTTCCTATGATCTTTCGTGCGTTTCATTTACCCCTTGATGAGTGTCCATTCTTACCTGCCCCTGCCTTCCTCTCTAAGGCAAGGAGGCTTCAGGAGGTCATTGGCTCACCAGTAGTGTCTGAGCATTCTGATGACGAGCCAGATGCCCCTCCTCTTGGACAAGATCCTCCTCCTCCTCCTGCCTCTCTCGAGTTTATTCAGACCATGCTCCGAGATCGCTTCACTTTGGAGGACGATCGTTGGACTCAGCTGGATTATCGGACCACCTTGCAGATGAGTGCTATCAGCAACTCGCTGCATGATATTCGGTATTCCATGTCTCGTCATCCTTCCATGCCCATTCCTATAGAGCGAGATCCCGGTCGTGAGGGCTATCGTATCGATGACCCTTGGGTCATTCGCTACTTGGATCCAGATGTAGCCTTCGTGGACCCTCGTCGCTCCTTTACTGATCCATCGGATGACCCTGGGCCTTCACGCACTCGATGATGGATATGGACTGCTCCCTGCTACTGCTACTGAGGATCATAGATTATGGTTTATGCATTTTGCTTTTAGTTGCTTTTCTGTACTTGGTTTGTATTAGACTTATTATGGGTTGTGACTTTTGAGACTTTGGTAGTTCTATCAGTTTATGTCATTTCTATTATGACTCTTGAGACATTTGGTCGTTATATCAGTTTATATACAGTTTCTTCTCTTATCTTTTAGTGTGTTTGCCAGTTCTTACTTGTTTATCTTAATATTGCTAAATGCCAAAATTGGGAGATATGTATATTTCTATATTCTTTTTGTCTATATGTGTTTTTGGAAGAATGTTCTTATCAGGCCAACAAGATGTATTATTTACGGGGGAGCTATTTTTAAAGCTCGGTACTGATTATGGGGGAGCTATGCTTTACATGTGTCCAGGTATGAATATTGAATATACAATTATTATTTTGTCAATTATCAATATGGGAGAGATTGTTGACACAAAGTCACTGTCAACCAAATATTGATAACATTGACTAAATAATACTTGTAATAATTCAATTAGACACACGACGACTACATCCAGCTCAAGTCAGACGACAGCTCAGTTTTGCAATTTCAAGTCATTGTTGAGTCTGTAATTTTATATTTATTGAGTCTAGACTGGTGTAAGCTGAGTCGTGCTGAGCTCTTGAGACTTGCCCTATAATCTACCCAAAATCCATAAAGCTCCACACATCCAAAATAAGCCCATTGGACCCTAAGACCTATTCTGTGCTCTGGAGACAGAGTTCGGGCCGAACTCTGCCTCCACACAGAGTTCGGGCCGAACTCTGTCCCCTAAAAATCAGTACCCTAATTTTTAGGGTTGGCTGGTTGCTAGTTGTCCAACGGCTAAATTTTTGAAAAATCCTACCAGAATTCTTGCCGAATTCTGCCTGCCAATACCCTATAAATAGGCCAAGAATTCTCTTATTTTCATCATCCAATCTTCTCTTCTCTTCTCTCAAAAGCTCAATACAAGCCATACCCTTCTTCATCAACTAGCCACAAGCTTCCTAAGCCTCGAGTGCTCAGCATCTCTCAGTTAGGAGCCTTGTGCAAGAGTTCAAGAAGTAGCTTGGAAAATTCCAAGCATCGTCACTGCGATCCTTTGTAAGAAGTTGACGTGCTCTTCTGAAAAAAAGGCACGGGTGTAACTACTATTTCACAAATAGTGGATTTAATCCTGAGCTAGAGTTCTCAGGCCTGGACTAATCCTCCACGAGGGAAACTAGGTTAAAATCGGCTGTGTTTGCGTATGCTTTCTTGCTCCTTATTTATTTCCGCATTTACTCTGATTAATTTTAGCTTGTGAAAGAGTTTAATTTTTAATTGGTTATTATCGCTATAAACTCTATTCACCCCCCTCTAGAGTTGCCATCTGTTCTTCAGACCCCACTTCAATAACATACTTAAAAATCATATAAAATTCATAAAAATAATATTTAAAACTATTTTCTACAGTATTAACTCTAAATTTCCAGAATTATGATTTATAAAGAATTATGTGACTAGTTGACTACTACGTCAGCTAGTCTACCCGAAACTCGTCCTTAACATGGTCAATTACTCAAAATAGCTAAAATACCCAAAAATATATTTAATACAGAATTTAAAGTACATTATATCTCAGTATTAAGACATGAATGCAAGAGTTAATTTATGCTACTAATTTAGAACATTCTAAGTCGACAGATTACCCGAAAAAGCTAGTTTTGACCTATAATTTTCTCGCCCAGATTTGAGTTGATAAATTCATGAAAAAATACTTAAAAATCCTAATTTATATATATGAACACATATAAAATTCAGTTTCAAAAATAACCACCATTAACTTATAGTTTCTTCACTACAGGGTTAAATTTAATCCTACCGAAACATGAATATTACGACTATACATCATGAAACTTTTATGGGTGAAAATACATAAAAATATTTAAGAAATTAATATTTTTATAGATTTAATAATAGAATTTCTACATAATTGAAGCATAGGTTTGAGATGGAAAAATTATAGTTTCTTACCAAAAGTCCTTGCTAGTTAGGTGGTGGAGGCTTCTCCTTGCCAAAGCTCCCACCTTTATTGCTATCCTTGCTTGCTAACCCTTTCTTGATGAGTTTGGAGGGGTTGTCAATGGATCTAGATGGTTGGATGGAGAAGATGGAGCTTTTAGGGTTATTTTGGTGGAGTTTGGATGGAAGAAGGAGTTTTTATGGAGGAGAAAGAGTTGCATGATGGAGGGGATGAAGATGATGGATTTGGATGGAGGAGGTGCTGCAAAAATTTGGAGAGGGAGAGGGGGTTGGTCGTCTATGGAGAGGAAGAGGAAGAGGAAGGGAGAATTAAGTTAGGGTTTGAGTTTGGCTAAAAGTAGGTATATATATCGGCTTTTTTTGGGGTTGCATGCATGCAGTATAATAGGAAACCTTTTCCTAATGGGATGTTGGCTAAGTATACATGGGGGAGGGCTATTTTGGTCAGCCAAGAGTGGCCCCCTTTGATTTGTTTGGGTTGTTGGCGAGTTGGCTAATTGATTAGATTGAGGATTGAAAAGGTCTTTCCTAATATAGACTAATTAAATCTATCTTATGTAAATACAATCCAAATCTGAATTAAATATAAAATATATTTGTTTAATAATATATATTAATGCCCAACATGCCTACATAGGTTTGTGTTGGATTTTGGGTCAAATATAAACTATTGCCAACTAGGATTATACTAGGATTACACGTAGACACTTTCTATAAATAGAAACTTTCCAAAATTGAAAAAATATTCATATTAATAAATTATATACGTATATATAATTTATATCAACATAAAGGTATTTGAGAGTACTACATGTCTATTTAGATTTGGATGTGGTTTAGGTCAAGTCGGGGCTAAATTGGTACAACCGGGTCTCCTAGAAAGTCAATTATCTAATAATTAAATAAATAAATCATCAGTGGGGGTTAAGTCACAAATTGGCATAGTTTTCCTAGTTAGAACACACATATGGCTCGGCCTTCCCAACCATGGCTAAAACACTAGTCAAAGCACACGTGTACCTTATCCGTGTCACAATTCTTAGTCGTCTTGTACTCCAAATATTAACCATGGCTATGGTCATCTATAATAATAACTATTTAATCAAAAATATTCATAAATTCTATAAAATTCTATTTAAATCAAATAAATAATAAAAAATAATTCCAAAAATTCAGGGGTGTTACAGACAATCAGTTTAGAGTCTTCATACACCTCGAGATATTCAATATCCAATTGTTTAGCTAATTGGAGACCAATGAGCAGAGCATTATATTCAGCCACATTGTTGGAGCAAGATTCATCCAAGGAATAAGCTCTTTAAATAGCTAATCCTTCCGATGATACGAGGATAACTCTAACTCCTGCAACAATGGCTCCTTTTGGTCCGATTATGGATGCTCTATCAAAGAATAAACGCCAGGTAGGAATTTCTTCTGAAATCATGTTAGATTCCAAAGTTTCGTCAGGAATCTCATCATAGAGTTTAAACGTTTCGGAAATTGGATATGCCGCTAGGAAGTCAGCTAGGACTTGACCCTTAACAGACTTTTGAGGAACATAAACTATATCATATTGTGCAAATAATGTGGCCCATGTAGCAAGCCTAGAATTGAGTGTACTGGGCTTCTTCATCAAGACTCGAAGAGTTTTAACTCTGGAAATAACATGAATAGTTTAGCCGGTGATGTAATGTCTCGTCTATTGAATAGAAAATATCAAAGTTAGACATTCTTTTTCCACTGGGCTATATCGATGTTCATCCCCGATTATTGTATGACTGAGATAATAGATAGCTTGATCATGACCTTCTTTGTTCTTCTGAGCTAGTAATGCACCTAATGAATGATCCATCGCTCGAACATACATCAAGAAGGGTATTCCTGAGATTAGAGGTACTAAGACTGGTGGGTTCATCAAGTACCGCTTTATATCTTCAAATGCTTGCTGGCATTCTTCAGTCCAAATGAAAGACACACCTTTCTTCATCAATTGATTGAATGGTCAGCAACGTCCAGACAGATTCAAAATGAATCTCCTGATGTAAGCAAGCCAACCCTAGAATCCTGGTAGCTCTATTAGGTTGCGGGAATGACGTATCTCTTGAATGGCTTTGATCTTCTCGGGATCAATGTGTATACCTTTATAGGTAATGACGAATTCGAGAAATTTGCCACCAGAGACTCCCAGAAATGACTTGGTAGGATTCATCTTGAGTTAATGCTGACGCATTAGATCGAAGATAGTTCTTAAGTCTTGGATGTGGTCTTCCTTTAGACGAGTTTTGACAACAATATCGTCGACATAACATTCATCAGTCTTTCGTAAATGATCAAGGAAGATGGTACTCATAGCCCGCTGATAGGTGGCACCAGCGTTCTTAAGACCGAACGACATGATAGTATAACAATAGATTCACAAGGGAGTACGAAAAAATGTATGTCTTTCATCTTCAGGGTGCATTTGGATTTGATTATAGCCTCAAAACCCATCCATGAAAGACATCTGTTCAAATCTACAAGTGTTGTCGAACATGACATCAGTGATCGAAAGTGGAAACTCATCCTTAGGACAAGCGTCGTTAAGGTCTCTAAAGTCAATGATGACTCGAACATTTCCATTTTTTTTATAACTGGGACAATATTGGCGACCCAGTCAGAAAGTTGTTCTTCTCTAACAAAACCGCAAGCGATCAGTTTCCTGAATTCAGTCTCTATGGCATCCATCATGTCAGGTTTGAATTGACGTTGTTATTGTTTGACTGGCCTTACATTAGGCAGAATGTGGAGTCTGTGGGTAGCAATATAAGGATCCAAACTTGGCATATCTTCATAACTCCAGGCGAAGACGTTAATGTATTCTCGGATAAGCTGAATTAATTCCTGTTTATCCGCATCTGAGAGGCTTTTTCTAATGAAGATTGGTCTTGGCGAGCCCTCTTCTCTAACATTGACCTGAATTAATTGATCTTCAGTAGGTGGTTCTCGTTGTTCAAAACGAACTACTGAGTGTCTATCCTTTGTGCCCAAGGATCTACTTCAGGAGCTTCAACTATGTCATCCTCATCATCCTCTGAGAATTCTGCAGACACCATATTAGAAGATAGTGTCACTCGATAGACGTGCCCGACGCTGGTGTCAGTATCCCATGAAACATAATCAAAAGAATAAGATTGCTCTTCTTTGTCAGATTCAGAAGCTTCTGGGGTTGGAATTGGTGAGGTATAGCCTAATCCATGCTTCGTTTTACTGTAGTATTGCGGTGATTTCCCTTTTGGAGCGGGGATATGAATAGGAGTTTGCCTTCCTTTACTGCCATTGAGACCAGCTTTAAAATTATAGCCCATCTTTTGAATAATATCTTTTGATTGTTGGCTACAACGACGAGGTTGGAGTCTCCCATTATCGTCATTTTTGTCTTTACTATTGAGAGTAGTTTCCTGTTCTGTTCCTTTACTAAAAAGTATTGGAAGTTCGTCTTTTTTTCTGAAGGAACTAAAAAGAAGGAATCTAGTACTAGTTCAAGCATTACTTCATTTTGGAGAGGTTGAACTATTCATATTGTAAGTGGTTCAAAGTTATCTAACATTTCCAAATAACATCGAGCATAATAATAGACATTAGTATACTGCAAAAGAGATACTATTTTATTTATTTGTACATCATCATTTATAACAGGATTCCTGGCCTTAGAAGAAGGCTTAGTTATATTTATAACTAGAGGAAGAGAAGAAGAAGGAGAAGGCTTGTTACGATGGAGGTCGATAACAAGTAGCTCAGAAGATGTGAGCTCCCTTTGTTCCATCCTTCCAGCAGGAGGGTGTTTGTTATGAGAAAAAAGATGGATGGTCATCGTCTGAGAAGACAGTGGACGAGTAGTACGTCCTTTGACTGGGATTACGAGAACATCATCTGAGGTGTCTCTCTGATCTTCTTCAGTATCCATAGCCAGTACGACTTTTATGAATTCTTCCTTGTACATCTGAGAATCAGTATAATATGCTTCGATGCCTCTGAAAGGATTTAGATCAGCTACTTCCTTCTGGACTTCTCTATTAACATCCACATACTAGAAGAATTGGAGGAGAGTGGATGGTACAATGTTATTCTCATACAGGAATGGTCTTTCCAGCAAAGCATTATAGGAGCCATGATTATCGATCACGTAGAAGGTAACCTTTGTACGAAAATTGCCAATTTGAACATTCAGGAGAATCTTCCCTAGGGGTTTACTTCTTTCAGAATTAAATCCCAAGATCGTTGTGATAGTTGTAGAAAGATTAGGCACATGAATCTTCAATGCATCCAGTAGAGTCTTCAGCATGATGCTGAGTGCAGACCCAGGGTCGATCAAGATGCGATCAACTTTCATTGTATCGACATATCCCGTAAAGTAGAGGGGTCGGTCATGACGATTGTCTTCGAGCAGCATGTCACCCTGTTTAAAGGTGATTTTGAGCATTAACTCCATCACACTATGACAGTGAAAGCAAGTCACAGGTTCTTCCTCTGGCTTCTTGCGGAGTGTCAGACAAGCATCATCTTGCATCAAAGCTTCACTCAATGTTTCTCGAGTTTCCTTCGAGAGATGCTGGAGCTCAAAGATTGATAACCTTGCTGGGGTATTAGCTAGCTGAGCCGGTATATCAAAGTTATACGACTTTTCGAGCCCCAGAGGTGGGGTCTTTTTTAATACTTTATCGAAATAGACTGGCTATTTTTCCTTGTTTGTCATTGTTGGTTTGGGAGGTTTCGATTCCAATGAAGGTGATGAGGCAGATGGAGCATTCACAGTAGGGAAAGAAGTTGCTAGGATAGCCTCCGGAGCTGGAACATGATTCCCTTGACCTTCTGAGTGGTCTCGTAAGTAAAGTCTCCCAGACCTGGTACCAGTTAAGGCTTCTTCTTCAAATACAGGTACGAAGGACACCATGTTACAATTCTTCGTACGAAGCTTGTTTTTAGAATATTTCTTTTGACAGGATGTAGAGTTCGTCCAAAAACCCAAGCCAACACGAGATTGATTGTATGGAAGGCGTAGAAAAAGAGGTATTGGAGATCCTTTCCATGATTCAAGCCGGGGGCCTTCTGTAGATCATATCCTATTTTTGTCATTAGTTCATGAGATTGTGGACTATATAGATGGAAAGCTGGTTGATATTTGGCATATATCTTTGGCAGCATTATTTCAGAGGAAGAAGAAGAATCTGCCACCGAGATGAATGTAGCAGTTAAAGGTGGAAGACAATATTCACCCAACGAAGTCGTATGACAGGACTTGTATTTGGTCACCTTTTTGGAGTTTGTGGATGTAGAAGGTGCTTCGAAATCAGCCACTAAATTCGGATGGATCCACATGATTTCCCCCTTATCAGTAGATAAGGGGACAAGACCATCATTTTGTGCTGGTGGGAGATTAATAATCTCCAAAGTGGTTCTCGGGATGGAAATGACGTCGTCCTGCACAAATTGAGCAAGAAAATTGCTAAACTGTATAGAGACGACGTTAGCCGTTATAGTATTTTCGCCCTGATGGAGAGTGATTGCACCAGAATTGACCATCTCATGGATCTTGCCTTTGAGTACATAGCATGCTCGAGTCGGATGTCCGATAAACCTGTGGTAAACATAATATTTTGGGTGGTCAGTTTTACCTACTTCCTCTGGCCGTTTTGCATCCGACAGCTGAAGTTTATTGATTTTGATCTGGCAATCGAAGATACTTATGACATCATCTTCATTGAAGGAGTATTCTTCTTTCGGACGTTGTAATGCTCCAGTCCCAAATACTTAGGACTAAGTACGTAGACATGCCACCTGCATACATACGAAGTATACTCCAATATATAGAAACCTCGTATGTATAGATAAGTTGTAAACTGCAGTAACCATGACAACTAATCTCATCCACAGAAATATAAGAGAATAAATGGTATCATATAATCCACAAAGAATTATCTTTATACAAGATGTTGGGCGGAGACAAATCTACTACCAACTATAAAGAGAGAGAATACATAACAAATGAAAGAGTTTGGCGAGTGAAACGAAGACGATCCTAGTACAATCATCCTCGAAGAGATAGAGATGATCACGGCTAGGGTTAGAACACCTGCGAAAGACAAGTGCACACACCTGGAGAGATAACCAGGTCCTCAGAGGGACGTAACAAGATACATAATATCATACCATATAAACCGAATAAATACTGCTCAATAATAAGTCAATCGGATCATAACAAGGTCCAATACCCACCTTTGAATTAGCGTACCATCCTCCCAACCAAACATGGACATGAGATGGCACACTAACCCATGATGAAGTATCTTTCCAAGTAACAAATCCAATATGGTATCCGGACCACAACAAGGTCCAATACCTTCTTATCGGAGTAGTGAGCCACACCTACAGCCAAACAAGGACAAGATGTGGCAAACTAGTCTGCGACAAGTTATTGTTCCAAGCCACGATCAGATATAAGTACCCAAACCAAGAGTACTCATACCTAACGGATAAGGGTGCCTAACCAATCTAAGTGAATACAATTTTAAGAACACCCTCCAACACATGGACCCTGGCTAAAATGGGATCGACATGGTCCCCCTTGGGGCACTAGAGGCCTAATAAATAAGAGCATAACGTTTCGCAGAATGTCAGTGGCCTTCAGTAATCATGGTCATCTCTCCCGCGTCTCCGGCGGAGCTCACGGGTTATAAAAGGTAAAGTGTATAGTAGCCCATACGCTAAGGAAATGTCCTCTCGTCTAATGCTTACTATGTTGTATCCACAACACGTATAACCTTTATCAACCGCTAAGTCAAACTAAGCATGCAACTCTATTAGTGGTTAATCCTATCGCACGACTTATACGTACCGGTGGCCAGCCAGTCATGTATGTCCGAGTTCTATATGTGTCTCACGACAATGTAGTACAAATATGTCAAGGCCTATGAATGCAACACACAAAGGGTGGTCCTTAAATCTGAGTCCAATATGTTTAAAAATAGTACATAACAGGAAATATAACTAAACGGTAAAATTATATCTAATTATGCCATGTATCACAGTTTACTTTACAAAAAATAAATAATAAATAAATGCATGAATATGAACTAAAGTAAAATAAACAACTGATGGCAAGGTAACTTGCCTGGTAGTATCCTGGTGTGCTGCGATGGTCACCGTGGCACAAAATATGACTTTGATTTTACAACTAAGCAAGACGGCCTCTGATGATGACAAGGACTGTTCCATCGGATCCAAAATAGTCAAGTTAGCTAGGGTTGACATAAATAAGTCTAGAATTTGTGAGGGACTGTGAGTAACAGGATTAGTCACGGACATAAAGATAGTCGAAGGAAAATCGGTATATACTATTTTAGAAAACTATTTATAATACTTGAAAATATATCTATTATTAGCAAAAATAGTTTTTAGATAAATACTTGAACACATGGAAAATTTATTTAGGCTAAATGTCTATATTTGTCAAAATAATATTTTTTCGGTAGAAAAATATATTATATTAGTTAAAAATATTTTAGACTAAAACTAAAATTTGAAAGATAAAATTTTTATAGTTCAAAGAGCTATAGATGAATACCTCGAAATGTTATTTTTTTCACAATTATATTAGTATAATTATTTTATAAGATTTACCAAAATATTACTACTAATATTAATAATGGTAAAAATATTGTAATACTTTTTTTTTAGTTATACCTATATGTCTTATCAAATTGAACAACCAAAATAATAATAATCATAACAATAATATTAAAAAAATATCAAAAGAATGTTGTTGCCTTTTCTTTTATACTAATAAAAAAATAATAATAATAGTAATAACAATAATAACAAAATCTATTCATGATAATAACAATAATACAGAAATATTAGTAATATATTTACATATAGAGTATATACGTACATACATTCTTAATACAAGTAATAGTAATATTAATAATAATAATAATAATAATAATAATAAAACCAAAAACAACAATGATGGCCTCTCTTGTAAGAGAGTCTGTCTCTCTCTCTTGCAAATAAAGAGATTCCTTTCTGTAAAGCAACTAACTTATGTCGCTTTCTCTCTTGAAGAGACCTGCTTCTCTCATAAAGAGAGAGAGAGAGAGAGATAAATCAAGTGAGTTAGAAAAGAGAGCTCGTGAGAGAGAGAGAGAGCATGAGAAGAGAGACGAGAGATAGCAGGAATGACATGGAGGAGTTGAGCATTACCAGAGGTGGTTTTCCAGCGTGGGGGTGTACTTTGTGCACTCATGGAGGAGCCGAGCCTGCCTGTGGAGAACGGCGCAGGTGGTTGGACGCCGACGCAAGCGTGTCGGCAACCGAGGAGCGGGGACGGTCGCCCACAACATCGAGTCGGTGCTGATCGGCCACGGTCAGGGCGATGGGTCGGCGACGCTTGGACGAGGTGGGGCATGGCCGTTATCGAGGAGGAGGACAAGGAAGGTGGGTCACTCATGGTTATAGAAAGTAGACTCGGTCTCAGCTGGGGCGATAAGCGGCGGTAGAGAATCAAGGGCCATCTCATTTGTGGCTACCGGCGCACGCAGAGGGACGCACAAGCATGGGCGACGCTCATGGTGACGAGGTCATGGCATCGAGGCGGCGGAGGTAAGCGACGACGGTGGGGGTGTTGTTTTCTCTTATTTTTTTGTAGTGGTAATAATTTTAGGGGTTTTTAAGGATTTTAGGTGAGCGACAGGTCGTGGTGGCGGCAGTTGTGTGTAGACGTGGAGTGGTGGAGGTGGTAGGGGCTACTGGGTTCGGGTGGCGGTGATGCTGGGTTTTGGTGGTGGTGATGGCCTTGGCGTTGGCGAAGTTGCTAGCCGGGATTTGAGTTCCGATGGGTGGTTGTTGGTGTCCTGGCGAGGTCGGTCGTAGTTTTGGGTCGTGGTCACAGTGATGGAGATTTGTCTATGGAGTCGGCGGCGCGGGTGGTTCGGTGCCTGGTATATAGGCGAAGAGGACAAGATAGTTGTATCGGTAGAAAAGGGAAGGCCAGAGAGAGAATACATAAAAGAAAGAGTTTGGCGAGTAAAGAGAAGACGATCCAAGTGCAATCATCCTCGAAGAAATAGAGATGATCTCGGCCATGGTTATAACAGCTGTGAACGACAAGGTCCTCAGAGGGATGTAACAAGATACATAATATCTTGCTATATAAACTGAATAAATACTGCTCAATAATAAGTCAATCGGATCATAACATGGTCCAATACCCACCTTTGAATTAGCGTACCATCTCCCCTACCAAATAAGGACATGAGATGGCACACTAACCCATGATGAAATATCTTTCCAACTCACAAATCCAATATGGTATCCTGACCACATAAGGTTCAATACCTTCCCATCGGAGTAATGATCTACACATACAACCAAACAATGACAAGATGTGGCAAACTAGTCCACGACAAGTTATTGTTCCAAGCTACGATCAGATACAAGTACCCAAACTGTCACCCCCAGTTTCCATGAACATGGGTATTTTGGTAATTTTCTACTTTAAATTTTTTTTGGAATTATTTATTTATTTATGGTATTATTTTGGGGTTATTTGAGTCGGGTTCGAATTTCAACTCAATCCGACTTGTATCGGGGACCCGGGATAGTTTTGACTCTAGCGGGCCCACAACTAGTTAGTCATGTCCCACATGTTAGTTATTTTAGTTAGTGACTAGGCTAATTTATTTTGGTTAGGGTTTGATTAGATTAGTGTGTTGCAATGACCAAACTAGCCCCGACTTAACCCCTTTCCTATATATTAGCAAATAGATTAGTATAGGGGCTTTCTTGACTTTTTCTAATAGGACAAATGTCCCCTCTATGGCCGGCCACACATGTGTGGATAGGCTTAGCCACTCATCATTTTTCCCTCTTCCATTATCTCTCTTGTTCTTCCCCAAATTGATTTGAGAGCAAATCCCTAATCATTCCTCCACCAAATCCTTCTATTTTCTTACCCAATCTTCTTCCTTCCTTCTCCATTCAGGCCAAGGAGGGAGCTACCCAAGTTTGAGAGGATTCGGAGCTTGTCCGTGTCCGTTTGGGATTCCTACGTGTTGGTGGCGTATCGGGAGGCATTTTCTTCGATTTGAGTCACCGAGAGGTATAAATCCCTTCTCCTTCTCATTTCTCTCATGCATTAGAATGGTTTTGACCCATAGGAATGACCCCCATGATTTTGTGTCCATTCGTGTCCATTTCATGTCCATTTGGACACTTGTAGAGGTGTCCTATGTGTAGGATCGTGTCCTAATGGGAAAACCCCTATTTGGACATATGTGGAATTATTTGTGTATTGATTTAATGTTGTTCTAACTTTTATTCCAGATTTTCTATGTGTTTAGGAATGAGTTTTCCTATGTATCATATTGTATCATATTATCTAATATATATATATATGTATATATATGGTGATATATATTAATCTCTCTCTATATATATGTGTGTATATATATGTGGTGGCTTATATAAATATATGTATATATACTATGATATGTTAGTGTGATATTTTGTGTTTTGATGGGGGCACCTATAGGTTCGGCCAAGTGATGGAATGGGTGGGTGTTTGTGTTGTGTGTTGGAGAGTGTAGGAGAAGTGTTTGAGGGAATGCTTGAGATTGGTGTGTGTAATATGTTAAAATAGAAGAGTTAAGAAGAGTGGTGTAGTGGTGTTTATGTGTGGAGTTAGAGAGGGGATGTGGAGAGTGGTGAGTGTGTTAGAAAGGGATGGGGGAAACCACCTTCACAGGTGCTGTCAACAGCAGCACCTTGCTGCCATTCAGTCCATGTGCAAGCCCTACATGGCTGTCCCCATTTGCCATAAGAACAGTCAAGAATTTACAGTCCCTACAGTCCCATTACACCCCTACATTTAGCTCCTAACCAGAGCTCTAAAGCAGCCCCCAAAACCTGCTATATTGTTGTCCCAAATCTGTCCATAAAACCTGTCTTTTCCTGTCCAAACTCACCCCATATAGCCCCCACAAATAGTCCTCTAATAGCAGCCATGGACTGTCCCAAAACCTGCCATATAACACTCAATTCCAGTCCCTATTTGGCTGTCCAGATTTTAACCCCATGGCTGTCCTTACTGCTCACCAAATCAGTCATAACAAGGCCCCCTACCAACAGCCATTGTTGTCCCAAATGGTTGTCCCATTGACCCCACAACAGTGCCTAAAACCACATCCATATGCTGTCCCCCCTTGCTACAAATTTTAGCCCATTCACCACCACATAACATCCCATATAAACCACCTACATTTCAGTCCTAACATGTCTATATATCAGTCCACATTTTGCTTCACAAATCAGTCCAGATTTTAGTGAGTATTATGAGTGTGTATTTATGAGTTTGTGAGTTTGACTATATGAGTTTAGCTAGTAGCCTATAGGTCAGTCCATGTGCAAACTAATAGAAAACCTATAGGAAAGCCTATATTAGTGTGATACATGTGAGAGTGTAGTGATGTGAGAATGAGACATGATACATGGTAAGGTAATGGTAAAGGTAATGTAGGTTTTACCTAGAAATAGGGTATGTGAGTCTAGAGTATAAGATAGGGTTAGAACTTGATTCCCTTGGTTGGTAATGATCAAATATGGTGCTCATAGACTAGTTTTGACGTCGGCTGACCTTTTTGACCAAAAGTCAAAAAAAGTCAACCGAGAGTCAAACTTAGCCTTTAAGCGACCAGATTTGACCGAAACCAAACCAGAGTTGACCAGTTGACTAAAAGTCAACAGTTGCTCAATATTAGACTAGTTTGACATAGGGTTGACCTAGAGTTGACCAGAGTTGATCAGGGTTGACCAGTTGACCAAAAGTCAACCTTTGACCCCGTTTGACCTACTTTGACTTGGATCGACTCCCAATAACCTAGTATGACCTAGTATGAACCAGTATGACCTAGTATGACTCAGTCTGAACTAGATTGACCTAGTTTCGACTTAGACTTGTATTCATGACTTAAATTAGTTTCTTTTTCAGTATAAACCCTGTTTGACTTATAGTATCTTATTTTATGTCTGTGATTACTCTGAGCGTCTGTTCACCTTATCAGCTCAGGACCACAGGCAAGTACATTCACTGATAGTTTTTATTGTCTTGATATCTACTATATCCGATTCAGTGTAGTATTTTATATGATTCCCGACACGACGGTTCACGGACTAGTATACGTTGGATCCTGTCATGAGATGTTATTCCTGGACTTTCTTGGTATATGGGTATGTGATATTTTTGTGTTTCCTGTACTTATATAGACATTGATTTAGGAGTGGGCTAACCCCCTGCTCTCGAACCCTGTGTCATGACATGCCATGTCCGGATCCGTGATACTATTCGGGAATGGAGAAATTATTAGGGGTTATGTGATCAAAGCCTCCCAGTAACTATTTTTGCTAGCGCCACCCTCACCTCACGTAGGGTGTAGCAGATACCCCATTGCCAGTTATCCAGGTTGGACGGTATGACTCTCCGTTGAGGACACCACGGATTGCCGGGCCAAGTGGATAACTCTCTCTTGACTCCCTAGCCGATCACATATCGCTCTAATAGTTAAAATCATAATTTACATTTATTAGCGTATCTTATATTCCAGTTCAGCTTTACTTTCTGTACTTTCTCACCATGCTATAATTTCCTTACTTACATGCTCTACCTGTCCTTATACTGTGCCATGATTTGAGACTAAGTCCTGTTTGAAAGAAGGGTTACAACTCCGGTCCTTGTTTGTTTCAAAGGTTGTAACTCGGCTTTCAAATGGTTCCCAAGTCACCTATATCTTTTCTTGTATTTCATTATACTGCCTCTTGTAGTATTTGTCAATTCATATGGAACTGCTGTTGGTGTTTGTACTTACTCATTTTCCTGACAGGATACCGTTGATATATTACAGATGACTCCGAGACTGATTACCCGACCTACTATGGGGTTGAGTCTGACGGAGTAGACTTAGACCGTGGCTTGTTGGTAGAGCCACTAGACTTTGCTCACCCTGAGTAGCATAGTTTAGTTAGGTTTGCCTGGCCTGCGAGCCAGCTAGCACATTTCAGTTTGTAGTATCTTATATATTTTCTGAGACTTTGGATGTTTGTGTATAGCTCTGACTTGTGGATCTTGGACTTATTTACTATTTTATCTATCATATTTTCTTTCCATGCTATCTACCTTAGTTTTATATTAGTTATTGAGCCTGTATTGCTATGTCACCTCCATTCAGAGTGTATATACTGTACAGGAACATTTATCTGTTTTAGTCGTAGTATTTACAGACCCTATATACAGCGTTCTACCACCGATTCTATGATGTAGGCTGGACGTTACCACGTGTTCGTGCCCGTCTCTAGGGTGCAGGTTATGACACATTTTTGTGGTGGCCCAAGCAGGTCTGTGTTGCAATTAGTACGATCTCGTAATGGTGCTCGACTTAGAGTACTGATTACGGGCCTGCAATTAGGACATAGGATCTAGGGTATGATAGGAGTTACTCAATCACATTTTAGGAAATTTCTGATCTTTGATTACCATGAGAAATTCTTTTGCATTGAATTTAATTGTCCTTCTTTGATATTCTTATCATGTGCCATATTGATTCCTTGTTTCAATCTATCCTCAGGATGACGATCACTCGCTCTCAGGCAGCGAGTTCTAGCGCTATACCAGAGAGGCCCGATCCGGCAGGACTTCCACCTCCGGCTATGGGAGCTGCACTTGAGGGAGCTGCCACCTTAGTTCCTGCCCCTCCGATGGGAGCAGCAGCAGCGACGGTTCCAGGAGGTCTTCCACCTCCAGCAGCGGGACCGTCCATAGTTATTCCTGATATTCTTCCACCTCCGCCTCAGTTACCGACAGATACCCAGGGGATGATGGCCCTTCTGCAGCAGATGTTGCAGACTCAGAGCACACAAGCAGAGTTGTTACGATGGAGCATAGAGAACTCCCATCAGCTGGCGATGGCAGCAGTGGAGAGGGGTGCACAGGCTACAGTTCAGGGAGCACCAGCACAGCAGCAGGGTCAGGGGAGGCCCGGTAAGCACCTTGTTTTTAGGAAGATGAACCCGCGGGAGTTCAAGGGTACCGAGGGTATCCTATATGCGGTCGACTGGTTAGAGGATGTCCAGCGGAGTCTGGAGTTGGCAGAGGTCCCGAGAGGACTGTGGGTGACTTCTGCAGCGAGCTAGTTTTTCGACATAGCGCTGACTTGGTACCGCACGGATCCGCGTGCGTCAGTGAGGGGTTTATCTTGGGAGGGCTTCAGGAAGCTCTTTAAGGAAAAGTTCTACCCGGATGTAGCCTTGACAGCTTTGGAGGGGCAGTTTGCCAGTTTGGTGCAGGGAAACTCGTCGGTAGACGAGTATGCAGCGAAGTTCTTCCGCCTGAGCAGGTTTGCACCTAGTTTGGTCCAGGATGAGGGGTGCAAGGCCCGGAAGTTCTGGAGGGGCCTTATACATGCAGTGCACACTCGCACCTCTGGAAGACGTAATGCGACCTTCGAACAGATCCTTATGGAGGCGCAGATTGTAGAGGAGGACTTCGGCCTCAAGCCGAAGAGGGGCAGTGACGCTCTAGGAGCTAGTTCGAGTGCAGGGCCGGCGAAGTGCCCACATTTCCAGCAGAGGCAGTTCCAGCAGCAGCAGCCTCAGTTGCAGTTCCAGCAGGCACCGGCGTGTGCCCAGCAGCACCAGGGTCATGATCAGGGTCAGAGGTCGGCTATACAGTGTAACTACTGCGGGAAGCCAGGGCACACTAGAGAGGTTTACAGGAAGAGGTTGGACATCTGCTTATACTGTGGGGCGCCCGATCACCAGCGAAAGGACTGCCGTATTCGGGGAGCCCGAGGAGTCCAGGACAGAGCACAGCCGACCAGAGGACAAACAGTTCAGCAGAGAGGTCCTCCACTTCAGACTTAGCAGCAGCATTTTGTGCAGCACCAAAGAGGAGCCCCTGTGGGCAGAATGTTTAACCTGACAGCAAAGGAGGAGGCAGAGCCAGTAGGCAATGTAGTGGCAGGTCACGTTCTTCTTGATTCATTCCCTATATTTACCTTGTTTGATTCCGGTGCCACTCATAGCTTTGTGTCTGTTTTCTTTGCTCTGAGACACAATATTATTGTTGAACCTTTGGGTAGGACTTGTAAGATATTGACCGGGGGAGGCATCATCCTGGTCAACAATATTTGTAAGGGGCGAAGAGTTACTGTAGGAGGCCAAGATTTGGGTACGTGCTTGCTCGTAATGCCCCTTCCGAGGTACGATGTGGTACTCGAAATAGATTGGTTGAGCATGCACCATGCTAGTATAGACTATAGAGAAGATAGGATTCTGTTTAGGCCGCCGGGAGAGCCAGAGATTGTGTTTGCCAGAGGAGCAGCTGAGCCGGAAGATGGGTTCTGCAGAGCTTTACTGGCGGGGCAGGCATTGCCGCATCCATTGATAGCTGATTTTATGGATGTTTTTCTCGAGGAGCTGCCTGGGATGCCGTCGGATAGAGATGTTGAGTTCTCTATAGACTTAGCGTCGGGTGCTGAGCCTATCTCACAACACGTCTATAGGGTCAACAACAGCGAGTTGGCAGAGCTAAAGAAGCAGGTCGACGAGCTGCAGGACAAGGGATTCATTAGATCCAGTTCATCGCCGTGGGGAGCGCCAGTCCTGTTTACCGAAGAAGGATGGTACGATACGTATGTGTATCGATTACAGGGTACTCAACAACCTTACTATCAAGAACAAGTACCCATTGCCGAGGATTGACGACTTGTTCGATCAGTTGAGCGGTGCCAAGGTGTTTTCGAAAATAGATTTGAGGTCCGGCTATCATCAGCTGAAGGTGAAGAAGGAAGACGTTCCGAAGACAGCTTTTCAGACTCGGTACGGCCAGTACGAGTTCACTGTGATTCCATTTGGGTTGACCAACGCCCAGCTGTGTTCATGAACTTGATGAACAAGGTATTCCATCAGTACCTTGACAAGTTCATGGTGGTCTTCATAGACGACATCCTAGTCTACTCAAAGACGCCGGAGGAGCACGAGGAGCATCTGAGGATTGTGCTCGAGACCCTGAGAAAGGAGCAGTTATACGGAAAGCTGTCGAAGTGTGAGTTCTTCCTGGACTAGATCGAGTTCTTGGGTCATGTTGTGACCGAGCATGGGATCTCAGTGGACCAGAAGAAGATTACTGCGATAAAGTCTTGGTCTACGCCCAGTTCAGTTGCCGAGATTCAGAGCTTTCTGGGATTGGCGGGCTACTATCGGAAGTTTGTCCAGGATTTTTTGTGGATCGCAGAGCTGATGACTAGACTCACCAGGAAGGACGTGGAGTTCGTCTGGACTGAGGAGTGTCAGGCCGCCTTCGATGATCTGAAGAAGAGGTTGACATCAGCTCCGATCTTGACATTACCGTCTGGGACCGGTTGTTTCTCGATTTACAGCGACGCTTCTTGCCGGGGTCTGGATTATGTACTTCAGCAGCATGGAAAGGTGATTGCCTATGCATCTAGGCAGTTATGTCCTCATGATAAGAACTATCCGACTCATGATCTGGAGTTAGCCGCTGTTATCTTTGTCCTAAAATTGTGGAAGCACTATCTGTACGGAGAGCGGGTTGAGATCTTTACTGATCACAAGAGCTTGAAGTACGTGTTCACTCAGAAGGAGTTGAACATGCGACAGATACGTTGGCTCGAGCTGATAAAGGATTTCGATATCGCCTTGCAGTACCATCCAGGAAAGGCCAATATAGTTGCAGATACCTAGAGCAGGTATCCAGTAGCTATGTATCTCACAGTAGACCGTCATCTTTTGGCTGACCTGGATAGTCTGGGAATCGAGGTGATTATTTCGGGCATGGAGGTGCAGTATGGGGTTTACAGATTCAGTCTGAGTTGATGGACAGAGTCAGATCAGCAAAGTATGATGGTGTTGCCTTGAGGAGCATCAGGGAGCAGGTACGGGCAGGGTTGCTCGACGATTTCTCTATTGCCGAAGTTGGGTCGCTGCGGCACGGTGCTAGACTGTGCATTCTGTGTGGAGAGCTTCGGGAGGAGGTTCTTCATGAGGCACATCGCTCTCAGTACTCTATGCATCATGGTGCCAACAAGATGTACAGAGATTTGAGGGAGAACGTTTGGTGGTACGGCATGAAGCGCGAGTTAGCTCAGTTTGTATCTCGCTGCTTGGTTTGTCAGCAGGTAAAGGCCGAGAGACAGAGGCCTGGTGGGTTGCTACAGCCATTACCCATTTCTGAGTGGAAGTGGGAGCACATCACCATAGACTTTGTGTCCGGACTTCCACGATCTCCAGGATGGAAAGACGCGATTTGGGTCATAGTTGATAGATTGACCAAATCGGCCCATTTTTTGCCTTTCAAGGTGGGATTGTCTACGGAGAGGTTGGCAGAGCTATACGTACATTAGATCTTGCGATTACATGGGGTTCCTGTGAGCATAGTTTCAGATCGGGATAGCCATTTCACTTCCCACTTCTGAAGGAGTTTGCAGGCTAGCTTGGGCACCTCGCTCAAGTTTAGTACCGCTTATCACCTCCAGACAGACGGACAGTCGAAGAGGACTATCCAGACTTTGGAGGATATGCTTCGCACATGTGTGCTAGATCTCGAGGGTTCTTGGGAGGATCATCTTCACCTGGTAGAGTTTGCTTACAACAACAGCTATCAGACAAGTATAGAGATATCGCCATTCGAGGCTCTATACGGACGGAGATGTCATACTCCTTTGTCATGGGACGATGTTTGAGAGAGAGTGCTGCTTGGACTGGAGATGGTAGTTGATGCAGCTGAGAAGGTCAGGTTGATTAGAGACAGACTTCGGGTGGCTCAGGATAGGCAGCAGCATTGGGCCGATAGCCACCGGAGACCGTTAGAGTTCGAGGTTAGTTTCAGTTCCTGTTTGTGATGTTTGTGATTTTGTTTGTCCTGTGTGCTAAGTTTGTTTTGTGTCTAGGCTGGTGTTTTGGTGTTCCTGAAGATTTCTCCGACACGGGACACGATTCGCTTTAGCGGGGGCAGGAAGCTTAGTCCACGCTATATCAGACCTTTCACCATCCTTGAGAGGGTCGATGCAGTGGCTTACCGGCTAGACTTGCCGCCTACGCTAGAGGGGGTACATAACGTGTTCTATGTGTCACAACTGAGACGGTACATGGCAGACCCCAGCCATATATTGGACCATTCAACGATCGAGGTGGGGCCTACTCTTTACTATCTAGAGCAGCAAGTAGAGATTCTGGATCGTAGGGAGAAGGTACTCCGGAACCAGGTCATACCCTTGGTTCGTGTTGCATGGAGGCATCACTCTCCAGGTGAGTATACCTGGAAGAGAGAGGACGACATGCGGGAGCGCTTCCCTTATCTCTTCGAGCCTTGAGGTATAATTTTGTTTCTGCATGTGTTTCAGTGTATGTTTGTTTTAATTTTGAGGACAAATTTTTTTAAGGTGGATAGATTTGTTACCCCCAGTTTCCATGAACAAGAGTATTTTGGTAATTTTCTACTTTAAAATTATTTTAGAATTATTTATTTATTTATGGTATTATTTTAGGGTTATTTGAGTTGGGTTCAAATTTCAACTCAATCCGACTTGTATCGGGGACCCGGGGTAGTTTTGACTCTGGCGGGCCCACGCACTAGTTAGCCATGGCCCATATGTTAGTTATTTTAGTTAGTGACTAGGCTAATTTTTTTTGGTTAGGGTTTGATTAGATTAGTGTGTTGGAATGACCAAACTAGCCCTGACTTAACCCCTTTCCTATATATTAGCAAATAGATTAGTGTAGGGGCTTTCTTGACTTTTCCTAATAGGACAAAAGTCCCCTCTATGGCCGGCCACACATGTATGGATAGGCTTAGCCACTCATCATTTTTCTCTCTTCCATTCTCTCTCTTGTTCTTCCCCAAATTGATTTAAGAGCAAATTCCTAATCATTCCTCCACCCAATCCTTCCATTTTCTCACCCAATCTTTTTCCTTCCTTCTCCATTCAAGCCAAGGAGGGAGCTACCCAAGTTTGAGAGGATTCGGAGCTTGTCCGTGTCCGTTTGGGATTCCTACGTGTCGGTGGCATATCGGAAGGCATTTTCTTTGATTCTAGTCACCGACAGTTATAAATCCCTTCTCCTTCTCATTTCTCTCATGCATTAGAATGGTTTTGACCCATAGGAATGACCCCCATGGTTTTGTGTCCTTTCGTGTCCATTTCGTGTCCATTTGGACACTTGAAGAGGTGTCCTATGTGTAGGATCGTGTCCTAATGGGAAAACCCCTATTTGGACACATGTGGAATTATTTGTGTATTGATTTAATGTTGTTCTAACTTTTATTCCAGATTTTCTATGTGTTTAGGAATGAGTTTTCCTATGTATCATATTATCTAATATCTATATATGTATATATATGGTGATATATATTAATCGATATATATATATATATATATATATATATATATATATATATATATATATATATATATATATATATATATATATATTTATTTTTATTTTTATTTATATATATATATATATATATATATATATATATATATATATATATATGGTGGCTTATATATATATATATATATATATATATATATATATGTATATATACTATGATATGTTAGTGTGACATTTTGTGTTTGGATGGGGGCACCTATAGGTTCGGCCAAGTGATGGAATGGGTGGGTGTTTGTGTTGTGTATTGGAGAGTGTAGGAGAAGTGTTTGAGGGAATGCTTGAGATTGGTGTGTGTAATATGTTAGAATAGAAGAGTTAAAAAGAGTGGTGTAGTGGTGTTTAAGTGTGGAGTTAGAGAGGGGATGTGGATAGTGGTGAGTGTGTTTGAAAGGGATGGGGGAAACCACCTTTACAGGTGATGCCAATAGCAGCACCTTGCTGCCATTCAGTCCATGTGCAAGCCCTACATGGCTGTCCCCATTTGCCACAAGAACAGTCCAGATTTTACAGTCCCTACCGTCCCATTACACCCCTACATTCAGCTCCTAACCACAGCTCTAAAGCAGCCCCCAAAACCTGCTATATTGCTATCCCAAATCTGTCCATAAAACCTGTCTTTCCCTGTCCAAACTCACCCCATATAGCCCCCACAAACAGTCCTCTAATAGTAGCCATGGACTGTCCCAAAACCTGCCCTATAACACTCAATTCTAGTCCCTATTTGGCTGTCCAGATTTTAACCCCATGGCTGTCCTTACTGCTCACCAAATCAGTCCTAACAAGGCCCTCTACTAACAGCCATTGCTGTCCCAAATAGTTGTCCCATTGACCCCACAACATTGCCTAAAACCACAGCCATATGCTATCCTCCCTTGCTACAAATTTCAGCCCATTCACCACCCCAAAACAACCCATATAAACCACCTACATTTCAGTCCTAACATGTCTATATATCAGTCCACATTTTGCTTCACAAATTAGTCCAGATTTTAGTGAGTATTGTGAGTGTGTATTTATGAGTTTGTGAGTGTGAGTGTGAGACTATATGAGTTTAGTTAGTAGCCTATAGGTCATCCTATGTGCAAACTAATAGGAAACCTATAGGAAAGCCTATATTAGTGTGATACATGTGAGAGTGTAGTGATGTGAGAATGTCACCCCCAGTTTTCAAATTAGGGGTATTTTCGTTATTTTCTAAGTTTTATAATTTTTGGGAATTTTATTTGATTTTATAGGATTTTTAGAGAATTGATTGATTTACTTTGAATTTTATCCAATTTGGACTTAAGTTGGAGACCCGGGTAGTCTGGCCACAAGTGAGACCCACATACTAGCTGGATTTGGCCCACATGCCATCCTAACTAGGCTAGAAACCATAAACCAATACTTCCATGGCTTAACTAGTCATTTAGAGGCTTAATTAGTCAATTTGGAGTTAAACCAAACCAAGTCTAATGGATTTGGAGGCCTAATGGGTCTCCACCTAAACCCATTTAGACCCCCATGGCCGGCCATGTATAGGCAAAACCCTCTCCCTTTACGTCACTCCAAAGTAAACTCTCTCTCTCTTCATTTCATTATTTTCTTTTGAAGCTTCTTCTTCTTCAAGGAAACCAATTCTAGGTATGCTCATTAACCCCCATAAATTTCCTCTCTTGCATTTATTCCTTCACAATAAATGTGGAGGAGACCATTCTCTACTTAATGACCATAACTTTTATAGGTTTTCGAAAAACCTAGTTTAAGGATTTATTAGGGATTTTCCTTTTTAGAGAGAAATATATATATGTGTATATATATACTTCTATATGTGTGTGTGTATGTATTTTATATATATAGATATGTGTGTGTATGTATTTATATATATGGATATGAGTGAGTGTGAGTGTCTATATATATATATATATGTAGATGGGTATATGTGTTTGTGAGTTTATATATATATAGATATGGATGTGTGTGTGTGATTTTAGAAGAAGAGAATAAGAGTTTGGAAGACAGGAATAGAAGTAGAAGAAGAAGGAATAAGAAATAGCAGCAGCAGCAGTAGGAAGTAGAGCAGAAGCAGCAGTAGGAAGTGGCAATAGCAGCATAAGCCCAGTAGCAGCAGCAGCAGTTAGGCATTAGGAGCAGCAGTGGCAATAAGAAGGAGACGGAGAATAAGAAGAATGAGACGGAGAAATAAGAGACGGAGAATAAGGAGAAGGAGACAAAGAATGAGAAATAAGAGACGGAGAATAAGGAGAAGGAGACGGAGAAATAAGAGACGGAGAATAAGGAGAAGGAGACGGAGAATGAGAAATAAGAGACGGAGAATAAGGAGAAGGAGACGGAGAATAAGAAATAAGAGATGGAGAATAAGGAGAATAAGAAGAATAAGACGGAGAATAAGGAGAAGGAGACGGAGAATAAGGAGAAGGGAATGTAGGAAATCAAATTAGAGAGGGTTTGTGAGTGAGTCAAATTTAGTGAAAGGGTGAAATTGAGTTCCGAGTGTCGGAACGCGCCCAAAATTGGATGAGACTTAGATTTTGTAACTTAGATTTCTTGGGTAGGCCAACTCTTGACCCCGTTTGACTTTCTTCGACTTGTTTTGACTTGCGATGACTGATTTGACCTAGAGTTGACTTGGTCTGACTTAGATTGACTTGATATTACTTGATTTGACCTAGATTTGACTTGACAGGACTTAGTGTGACTCAGTGAGACATAGTTTGACCTAGATTTCATATCATTCATTGTGAATCATTCTTAAACTTGTTTAAACCTAAATTAACACACAGTATCTCCTCTTTATGTTTCGGATTACCGTTTTGAGCATTAATATACCCTACAGCTCAGGACAGCAGGCGAGTACATTCACAGACGGTTTTCATTGTCTTGATATCTGCTATATCCGATTCAGTCGTAGTGTCTTACTTGATTCTTAGTAACGATAGTTCACGGACTAGTACACGTTGGATCACAGCTTGAGATGTCATTCCTGGATTTTTGGGTATATTGGTACACTCCCTGTCTTGTTCCCTGTACTTGTATAGACACCAACTTCTAAGGGGATTTGCTACCCTCTTACGGAATTACGTGCCATGACGTGTCATGTCCAGATCCATTGTACTATTCGGGGATGGAGAATTATTAGGGGCTATGTGATCCAAGCCACCCTGTCACTATTCTTGTGCTCGCGCCATTCTTTCCTCACGAAGGGTGAAGTGAGATCCCTTGCCTTGTGTTCGTTATCCAGGTTGGCCGACATGACTTTCCGTTGAGGTCACCGCGGATTGCCGGGCCAAGTGGATAGCCTGTCCTGTCACTTATCCCAAGTCGATCACATATCGCTCTAATAATTCAAGGCACATTTTATATTTACTTATCTTATCATATATCCTGTTTTGTTCTACATTCAGTATTTCCTTTCCATGCGTGATATACAGTTACTCATATGCTCTATATGCCTTTACATTGTACCTTGATTGGAGACTAAGTTCTGCTCGGGAGAAGAGTTACAACCCCGGTCCTTGTTTGGTTTACGGGTTGTAACTCAGCTTCCGAACGGTTCCCAAGTCTTCATATATCTTTGTCTTGTAGTTCATTATATTGTCTCTTATAGAATTTATCAATTCACATAGAACTGCTGTTAGTGCTTGTACTTGCTTATTTTCCTGACAGGATACCGTTATGATATATTACAGATGATTCTGAGTCGGACTACTCGACCTATTATGGGCTCGAGTCAGATGGAGTAGCCCAGGACCATGGCCTTATAGTAGAGCCACTAGATTTTGTACTCCCGGAGTAGTGTAGATTAGCTAGGTTTGACTGGACTGCGATCCAGATAGCTTTATCAGACTGTAGCTTCTATGTTATATTTTGAGACCCTGTGATGTTGTATATTTCTGGGCTTGTATTGGACACTGGACTTATTTACGATTTCATCTATCATATGTTCTCTTTCTGAGCTTTCTAGATTAGTTTTATTCTGTGATTGAGACTATATTGATATGTCACCTCCATTCGGAGAGTATATACTGTACATGTGCCTTTATATTGTTAGTCATAGTATTTACAGGCGTTATATACAGCGTTCTACCGCCGATACTACGGCGTAGGCTGGACGTACCCACGTGCTCGTGCTCCTCATAAGGGTGCGAGTCGTGACACGTTTTTATGGTGGCCCACGCAGGTCCAGTGTCACAATTAGTATGATCTCGTAATGGTGCTCGATTTAGAGTACTAATTACGAGCCTACAATTAGGACGTAGGACCTAGGACATGATAGGAGTTTCTCAATCACTCCTAGAAAAATTTTTGAACTTTTGATTTTCATGATTACTCTCCTTGTATTAAATTAACTGTCCTTCTTTGATAAATTTACTCATGTGCCATATTGATCTCTTTGTTTCAATTCGTCTCCAGGATGATGAAGACACACCCGCATGCCACTGGATCGAGTAGCTTGCCCGAGAGATCTGACCAGGCAGAGGAGGAGGTTCATGAGACTGCCCCCAGTGATTCCACTATCCCGGAGACCCCGGCAGTTGCACAGGGAGGTCTACTACCTCCACCCAGAGGTTTTCGGTCGTCGTTCCGGAGATGCTACCGCCACCACCTCCGATACCGACGGATACACATCATATATTTCGTCTCCTTCAGCAGATGATGGAGACTCAGCGGGCCCAGGCAAAGGCATCACAGCGCCAGTCGGAGGCGTCACACCATCAGATTGAGATGCTGAGACAGAGAATGGAGAACTCGCATCAGCTTGCACTGGCAGCCGTGAAGAGAGTGTCACCGGGTACGGTATAGGGCCCTACTGGCCAGCAGCCGTACCAGCAGTAGTCCAGGCCGGGGACAGTATTAGACTTTAGGAAGATGAGCTCCAGGGACTTTACGGGCACGGAGGGCATCTTTTATGCAGACGATTGGCTAGAGGATGTGCAGTGGAGCATGGACCTGGCAGAGCTTCCTAGAGCACTTTGGATTTCGGCCGCAGCCAGCCGATTCTTCGATATTGCGCTGACATGGTACCGCACGGATCCTCGTGTGTCGGTGAGAGGGCTGACATGGGAGAATTTTCGGAGGCTCTTCAAGGAGAAGTTCTTCCCGGACGTGGCTCTTACAACATTGAAGGGCCAGTTCGTGGGTCTAGTGCAGGGGAACTCGTCGGTGGACGAGTATGCTGCTGAGTTCTTCCGCCTTAGCAGATTCGCTCACGATATGATCCAGGATGAGGGGCAGAAGGCTCATAAGTTTCGCAGGAAACTTATTCATGCAGTGCGCACCCGCACCTCGGGTCGCCATGATGCGACGTTCGATCAGATATTGATGGACGCGTAGATTGCAGAGGAGGACTTCGACCTCAAGCCGAAGAGGAGCGAAGATACTATGAGGGCGAGTTCCAGTACGGGACCGGCCAAGCGCCCCCATATTCAGCATCAGCAGAGGCCGTTTCAACAGCAGCCTCTGTTACAGATTCAGCAGGCACCGGCGCGTGCCCTACAGCACCAGGGACAGGACCAGAGACCGGCTACTCCGTACGACTTCTGCGGGAAGCCGGGGCACACCAGGGAGGCTTGCAGGAAGATGTTGGGCGTCTGTCTCTACTGTGGGGCTCCCGATCACTAGCTGAGGGATTGCCGCTTTCGCGGAGTCCGAGAAGGCCAGGACAGAGTGCAGCCGACTAGAGGACCAGCAGTTCAGCAGAGAGGTCCTCCACTTCAGACCCAGCAGCAGCACTTTGTTCAGCACCAGAAGGGATTACCCGCGGGCAGGGTGTTTGCCTTGGCAGCAGAGGAGGAGGTAGAGCCGGTGGGAGATGTAGTAGCAGGTCATGTTCTCCTTGATTCTTTTTCTGCTTTCGTCTTGTTTGATTCTGGGGCTACTCATAGTTTTGTGTCTGTTTCTTTTGCTCTGAGACACAATATTATTGCTGAATATATGGGTAGGACTTGCAAGATTATGACCGGGGGAGGCATCATCCCGGTTAATAATATTTGCAAGGGGCGAAGAGTCACTCTGAGAGGCCGAGACTTGAGTGCGTGTCTGCTCGTAATGCCCCTATCGAGGTACGATATGGTATTCGATTTGGATTGGTTGAGCATGTACCATGCTAGCATTGATTGTAGAGGAGACAGAGTTCTTTTTAGGACGTCGGGAGAGCCAGAGATCGAGTTTGCTCGAGGAGCAGCGGAGCCGGAGGCTGGTTTCTGTAGAGCTTTGTTGGCGGGGCAGGATTTGCCACATCCGTTGATAGCTGAGTTCTCGGATGTTTTTCCTGAGGAGCTGCCGGGGATGCCGCCAGACAGGGACATTGAGTTCTCTATAGACTTGGTGCCGGGTGCCGAGCCCATTTTACAGCATGTCTATAGGGTGAACAACAGCGAGTTGATAGAGCTGAAGAAACAAGTCGATGAGCTGCAGGACAAGGGGTTCATCAGATCCAGTTCTTCATCCTAGGGAGCGCCAGTCCTGTTTATGCCGAAGAAGGACGATACTTCCCGTATGCGCATTGATTATCGGGCGCTCAACAACCTCACTATCAAGAATAGGTACCCTTTGCCGAGGATCGACGACTTGTTCGATCAGCTGAGTGGGGCGAAGGCATTTTTGAAAATAGACTTGAGGTCCGGGTATCACCAGCTGAAGGTGAGGCGGGATGATATTCCCAAGACGGCATTTCGGACTCGGTACAGCCAGTACGAGTTTACAGTGATGCCATTTGGGTAGACCAATGCTCCCGCGGTGTTCATGAACTTGATTAACAAGGTATTCCATCAGTACCTTGACAAGTTCGTGGTGGTTTTCATAGACGATATTTTGATCTATTCGAAGGCGCAAGAGGAGCATGAGGAGCACTTGAGAGTTGTGTTAGAGACGAGGAGGGAGCAACTCTACGGAAAGCTTTTGAAGTGTTAGTTCTTCTTGGACCAGGTGGAGTTCTTAGGTTATGTTGTGACCGAACACGGGATTTCAGTAGACCAGAGGAAGATTTCGGCAGTCGAGTCTTGGTCTACGCCCAGTTCAGTTGCCGAGGTTCGGAGCTTTCTGGGTTTGGCTGGCTATTACCGGAAGTTCGTCCAGGACTTCTCGCGGATTGTAGAGCCGATGACTAGACTCACCAGGAAGGACGTGGAGTTCGTCTGGACTATTGAGTGTCAGGCTGCATTCGATGAGCTGAAGAGGAGGTTGACTTCAGCTCTAATCTTGACTTTGCCATCTGGGTCAGGTGGGTTCTCGATCTTCAGCGATGCTTCAGAGAAGGGCTTGGGTTGTGTTCTTCAGCAGCATGGGAAGGTGATTGCCTATGCATCCAGGCAGTTGCATCCTCATGAGAAGAACTATCCTACTCATGATCTGGAGTTGGCCGCGGTTATTTTTGCTTTGAAATTATGGAAGCATTACCTATACGGAGAGCGAGTTGAGATCTTCACAGATCACAAGAGCTTGAAGTACGTGTTCACTCGGAAAGAGTTGAACTTTGGGCAGAGGCGGTGGTTAGAGCTGATGAAGGACTTCGATATATCACTGCAGTACCATTCGGGAAAGGCCAACGTAGTTGCAGATGCCTTGAGCAGGTATCCAGTTGCTATGTTCTTGACGACAGATCGTCATTTGTTGGCCGACCTGGATAGTTTGGGTATCAAGGTCATCATCCCGGGCTTGGAGATCCAGATGTGGGGTTTGCAAATTCAGTCTGAGCTGATGGATAGAGTCAGGTCAGCGCAGTATGATGATGTTGCCCTGAGAAGCATCAGGGAGCAGGTACGGACGGGTTTGCTCGACGATTTCTCTGTAGCCGAAGATGGGTCGTTGTGGCACGGTACTATGCTGTGCGTTCCGCGTGGAGAGCTTTGGGAGGAGGTTCTTCAGGAGGCACATTGCTCTCAGTATTCTATGCATCTTGGAGCCAACAAGATGTATAGGGACCTGAGAGAGAACGTATGGTGGTATGGTATGAAGCGCGAGGTAGCTCAGTTTGTATCTCGTTGCCTTGTGTGACAGCAGGTGAAGGCCGAGAGACAGAGACCAGGTGGATTGCTATAGCCGCTACCCATTCCCGAGTGAAAGTGGGAGCACATCACCAGGGACTTTGTATCTGGACTTCTACGATCGCCAGGAGGGAAAGACGCGATTTGGATCATCGTTGATAGATTGACCAAATCGGTCCACTTTTTGCCTTTCAAAGTGGGTTTGTCTACGGAGAGGCTGGCTGAGCTGTATGTTCGTCAGATCGTGAGATTGCACGGAGTTCCGGTGAGCATAGTTTTAGACCGGGATAGCCGATTCACTTCCCACTTCTGGAGGAGTTTACAGGCTAGCTTGGGCACCTCGCTCAAGTTTAGTACCGCTTATCATCCTCAGACAGACGGACAGTCGGAGAGGACCATCCAGATTTTGGAGGATATGCTTTGCACATGTGTGCTAGATCTCGGGGGTTCTTGGGAGGACCATCTTTACCTGGTAGAGTTTGCTTACAACAACAGCTACGAGGCCAGTATAGAGATGTCACCATTTGAGGCTCAATATGGACGGAGATGCCATACTCCTTTGTCTTGGGACGATGTCGACGAGAGGGCGCTTCTTGGACCAGAGATGGTTGTGGATACGGCCGAGAAGGTCAGATTGATTAGAGACAGACTTCGGGTGGATCAGGATAGGCAGCGGCATTGGGCCGATAGTCACCGGAGACCGTTAGAGTTCGAGGTTAGTTTTAATTCTTGTCGTGTTTGTTAGTTATGTGCTTAGTTTTGTCTTATGTCTAGGTTGGTGACATGGTGTTTTTAAGGATATCCCAAACATGTGGCACGATTCGCTTTGGCAGCGGCGGGAAGCTCAGTCCGCGCTACATCGGACCTTTCACCATCATAGAGAGGATCGGTGCAGTAGCCTACCGACTGGACTTGCCTACTAGGCTTGAGGGTGTGCACAACGTGTTTCGTGTATCGCAGCTGAGGCGGTACGTGACAGATCCTAGCCATGTATTGGACCATTCAGCGATATAGGTGGGACCTACTCTCAGCTATCCAGAACAGCCGGTGGAGATTCTTGATCGCAGAGAGAAGGTGCTCCGGAACCAGGTCATTCCCTTGGTTCGCGTTGCTTGGAGACATCACTCTCCAGGTGAGTCTACCTGGGAGAGGGAGGACACATGCGGGAGCTATTCCCATATCTCTTCGAGCTTTGAGGTAAAATTCTTTCTTTTCCTTCCTTGTTCTATTCATGTTGCTGTGTTAGTTCTCATTCAATTTCGAGGACGAAATTCTTTTAAGGTGGGTAGATTTGTCACCCCCAGTTTTCGAATTTGGGGTATTTTTGTTATTTTCCAAGTTTTATAATTTTTGGGAATTTTATTTGATTTTATAGGATTTTTAGGGAATTGGTTGATTTTGTTTGAATTTTATCCTATTTGGACTTAAGTTGGAGACCCGGGTTGTCTGGACACTTGTAGGACCCACATACTAGCTGGGCTTGGCCCACATGCCATCCTAACTAGGCTAGAAACCATAAACCAATACTTCTATGGCTTAACTAGTCATTTATAGGCTTAATTAGTCAATTTAGAGTTAAACCAAACCAAGTCTAATGGGTTTGGAGGCCTAATAGGTCTCCACCCAAACCCATTAAGACCCCCCATGGCCGGCTATGTATATGCAAAACCCCCTTCCTTTACTTCACTCCAAAGTAAACTCTCTCTCTTCATTTCATTCTTTTCTTTTGAAGCTTCTTCTTCCTCAAGGAAACCAATTCTAGGTATGCTCATTAACCCCCATAAATTTCCTCTCTTGCTTTTATTCCTTCATAATAAATGTGGAGGAGACCATTCTCTACTTAATGACCATAGCTTTTATAGGTTTTCCAAAAACCTAGTTTAAGGATTTATTAGGGGTTTTCCTTTTTAGAGAGAAATATATATGTGTATATATATATTTCTATATGTGTGTGTGTGGGTGTATGTATTATATATATATATAGATATGTGTGTGTATGTATTTATATATATAGATATGAGTGTTTGTGAGTGTCTATATATATATGTAGATGGGTATATGTGTTTGTGAGTTTATATATATATATATATATATATATATATATATATATATGTGAGTTTATATATATATATATATATATATATATATATATATATATATATATATATACATATATATATGGATGTGTGTGATTTAAAAAAAAAATATATATATATATATATATATGGATGTGTGTGTGTGATTTTAGAGGAAGAGAATGAGAGTTTGGGAGAGAGGAATAGAAGTGGAAGAAGAAGGAATAAGAAATAGCAGCAGCAGCAGTAGGAAGTAGGGCAGCAGCAGCAGTAGGAAGTAGAGCAGCAGCAGCAGAAGGAAGTTGCAGCAGCAGCATAAGCCCAGTAGCAGCAGCAGAAGTTAGGCATTAGGAGCAGCAGTGGCAATAAGAAGGAGACGGAGAATAAGAAGAATGAGACGGAGAAATAAGAGACGGAGAATAAGGAAAAAGAGACGGAGAATGAGAAATAAGAGACGGAGAATAAGAAGAAGGAGACGGAGAAATAAGCGACGAAGAATAAGGAGAAGGAGACGGAGAATGAGAAATAAGAGACGGAGAATAAGGAGAAGGAGACGGAGAATGAGAAATAAGAGACGGAGAATAAGGAGAAGGAGACGGAGAATAAGAAGAATCAGACGGAGAATAAGGAGAAGGAGACGGAGAATAAGGAGAAGGAATGTAGGAAATCAAATTAGAGAGGGTTTGTGAGTGAGTCGAATTTAGTGAAAGGGTGAAATTGAGTTCCGAGTGTCGGAACGCGCCCAAAATTGGATAAGACTTAGATTATGTAAATTAGATTTTATGGGTAGGCCAACTCTTGACCCCGTTTGACTTTTTTCGACTTATTTTGACTTGCGATGACTGATTTGACCTAGAGTTGACTTGGTCTGACTTAGATTGACTTGATATAACTTGATTTGACCTAGATTTGACTTGACAGGACTTAGTGTGACTCAGTGAGACCTAGTTTGAGTAGATATCATATCATTCATTGTGAATCATTCTTAAACTTGTTTAAACCTAAATTAACACACAGTATCTCATCTTTAGGTTTCGGATTACCGCTCTGAGCATTGATATACCCTACAGATCAGGACAGCAGGCGAGTACATTCACTGATAGTTTTCATTGTCTTGATATCTGCTATATCCGATTTAGTCGTAGTGTCTTACTTGATTCTCAGTCACGATAGTTCACAGACTAGTACACGTTGGATCACGGCATAAGATGTTGTTCCTAGATTTCTGGGTATATTGGTATACTCCTTGTCTTGTTCCCTGTACTTGTATAGACATCAATTTCTAAGGGGATTTGCTACCCTCTTACGGAATCACGTGCTATGACGTGTCATGTCCAGATCTATTGTACTATTCGGGGATGGAGAATTATTAGGCGTTATGTGATCCAAGCCACCCTGTCACTATTCTTGTGCTTGTGCCACTCTTCCCTCACGAAGGGTGTAGCGAGATCCCTTGCCTTGTGCTCGTTATCCAGGTTGGCCGACATGACATTCCGTTGAGGTCACCGCAGATTGCCGGGCCAAGTGGATAGCCTGTCATGTCACTTATCCCAAGCCGATCACATATCGCTTTAATAACTCAAGGCACATTTTATATTTACTTATCTTATCATATATCATGTTTTGTTCTATATTCTGTATTTTTTTTCCATGCCTGATATACAGTTACACACATGCTCTACATGCCTTTACATTGTACCTTGATTGGAGACTAAGTTCTGCTCGGGAGAAGAGTTACAACCCCGGTTCTTGTTTAGTTTAAGGGTTGTAACTCAGCTTCCGAACGGTTCCCAAGTCTTCATATATCTTTGTCTTGTAGTTCATTATACTGTCTCTTATAGAATTTGTCAATTCACATGGAACTGCTGTTAGTGCTTGTACTTGCTCATTTTCCTGACAGGATACCGTTCTGATATATTACAGATAATTCTGAGTCGGACTGCTCGACCTATTATGGGCTCGAGTCAGATGGAGTAGCCCAGGACCGTGGCCTTATAGTAGAGCCACTAGATTTTATACTCCCGGAGTAGTGTAGATTAGCTAGGTTTGACTGGACTGCGATCCAGCTAGCTTTATCAGACTGTAGCTTCTAATTTATATTTTGATACCCTGTGATGTTGTATATATCTGGGCTTGTATTGGACACTAGACTTATTTACTATTTCATCTATCATATGTTCTCTTTCTGAGCTATCTACCTTAGTTTTATTCTGTGATTGAGACTGTATTGATATGTCACCTCCATTCGGAGAGTATATACTGTACAAGTACCTTTATATTGTTAGTCGTAGTATTTACAGGCATTATATACAGCATTCTACCGTCGATACTGCGGCGTAGGCTGGACGTACCCACGTGCTCGTACCCCTCATAAGGGTGCAGGTCGTGGCAGAGAATGAGACATGATACAGGGTAAGGTAATGGTAAGGGTAATATAGGTTTTACATAGAAATAGGGTATGTGAGTCTAGAGTCTAAAATAGGGTTAGAACTTGATTCCCTTGGTTAGTAATGATCAAATATGGTGCTCATAGACTAGTTTTGACGTCGGTTGACCTTTTTGACCAAAAGTCAACAAAAGTCAACCGAGAGTCAAACTTAGCCTTTAAGCGACCAGATTTGTACGAAACCAAACCAAAGTTGACCAGTTGACTGAAAGTCAACAGTTAGTCAACATTAGACTAGTTTGACCTAGGGTTGACCTAGAGTTGACCAGAGTTGACCAGAGTTGACCAGGGTTGACCAGTTGACCAAAAGTCAACTATAAGTCAACCTTTGACCCCGTTTGACCTAGTTTGACTGGATCGACTCCCAGTAACCTAGTATAACCTAGTATGAACCTAGTATGACCTAGTATGAACCAGTATGACCTAGTATGACTCAATCTGACCTAGATTGACGTAGTTTTGACTTAGACTTGCATTCATGAGTTAAATTAGTTTTCTTTTCAGTATAAACCCTGTTTGACTCATAGTATCTTATTTTAGGTCTGTGATTACTCTGTGCGTCTGTTCAACTTATCATTTCAGAACCACAAGCGAGTACATTCACTAATAGTTTTCAATATCTTGATATCTACTATATCCGATTCAGTGGTAGTGTTTTACATGATTTCCTACACGACGGTTCACGGACTAGTATACGTCGGATCCTGTCATGAGATGTTATTCCTGAACTTTCTTGGTATATGGGTATGTGATATTTTTGTGTTTCCTCTACTTATATAGACATTGATTTGGGAGTGGGCTGGCCCCCTGTCCTCGAACCCTGTGTCATGACGTGCCATGTCCGGATCCGTGATACTATTCGGGGATGGAGAAATTATTAGGGATTATGTGATCAAAGCCTCCCTGTAACTAATTTTTGCTAGCGCTACCCTCACCTCATGTAGGGTGTTGCAGATACCCCATTGCCAGTTATCCAGGTTGGACGACATGACTCTCCGTTGAGGACACTGCGGATTACCGGGCCAAGTGGATAACTCTCTCTTGACTCCCTAGCCGATCACATATCGCTCTAATAGTTCAAATCACAATTTACATTTATTAGCGTATCTTATATTCCAGTTCAGCTTTACTTTTTGTACTTTCTCACAATGCTATGATTTTCTTACTCATATACTCTACCTGTCCTTATACTGTGCCATGATTTGAGACTAAGTCCTGTTTGAAAGAAGGGTTACAACTCCGGTCCTTGTTTGGTTCAAGGGTTGTAATTCGACTTTCAAATGGTTCCCAAGTCGCCTATATCTTTGTCTTGTATTTCATTATACTGTCTCTTGTAGTATTTGTCAATTCATATGGAACTGCTGTTGGTGTTTGTACTTGCTCATTTCCTGACAGGATACCGTTGATATATTACAGATGACTTCGAGACTGATTGCCCGACCTACTATGGGGTTGAGTCTGACGGAGTAGACTTAGACCGTGGCTTGTTGGTAGAGCCACTAGACTTTGCTCACCCAGAGTAGCATAGTTTGGTTAGGTTTGCCTGGCCTGCGAGCCAGCTAGCACATTTCAGTTTGTAGTATCTTATATATTTTCTGAGACTCTGGATGTTTGTGTATAGCTCTGACTTGTGGATCTTGGACTCATTTAATGTTTTATCTATCATATTTCTTTTCCATGCTATCTACCTTAGTTTTATATTTGTGATTGAGACTGTATTGCTATGTCACCTCCATTCGGAGTGTATATACTGTACAGGTACATTTATCTGTTTTAGTCGTAGTATTTACAGACCCTATATACAGCGTTCTACCGCCAATTCTGCGACGTAGGCTGGACGTAACCACGTGCTCGTGCCCCTCTCTAGGGTAAGGATCGTGACACAAACTAAGAGTACTCATACCTAACGGATAAGGGTGCCTAACCAATCTAAGTGAATGTAGTTTTAAGAACACCGTCCAACGCATGGACCCTGGCTAAAATTGGATCGGCATGGTCCCCCCTTGGGGCACCAGAGGCCCAATCAATAAGAGCATAACGTTCCGCAGAACGTCAGTGGCCGTTAGTAATTATGGGTCATCTCACCCGCGTCTCCGACGGACCTCACGGGTTACAAAAGGTAAAGTGTATAGTAGCTCATACGCTAAGGAAATGTCCTCTCTGCTCAACGCCTACTATGTTGTATCTACAACATGTATAACCATTATTAACTGCTAAGTCAAACTAAGCATGCAACTCTATTAGCTGTTAATCCTATCGTACGACTTATATGTACTGGTGGCCAGCCAGTCACGCATGTCCGAGTTCTTTATGTGACTCACAATAATATGGTACAAATGTGTCAAGGCCTATGAATGTAACACACAAATGGTGGTCTCTTAAAACTAAGTCCAATGTGTTTGAAAATAGTACTTAGAAGGAAGTAGAACTAAACAGTAAAATTCTATCTAATTATGCCATGCATCATATTTTCTTTTGAAAAAAAATAAATAATAAATAAATGCATAAATATGGGCTAAACTAAAATAAACAGCTGATGACAAGGTTTTTTGCCTGGTAGTAGCCTGGTGCTGCGATGGTCACCGTGGCACAAAATATGACTTCGATTTTACAACTAAGCAAGACGGCCTCTGATGATGACATGGACTATTCCATCAGGTCCAAAATAGTCAAGTTAGCGAGGGTTGACATAAAGAAGTCAAGAATTTGTGAGGGACTATGAGTAATGGGATTAGTCACGAACCGAAAGATAGTCGAAGGTATTTTGGTATATACTATTTTAGAAAACTATTTATAACACTTGGAAATATATCTATTATTAGAAAAAATAGTTTTTAGATAAATACTTGAAAACATAGAAAATTTATTTAGGCCAAAATTCTACATTTGTTAAAATAATATTTTTTTGGTAGAAAACTATATTATATTAGTTAAAAAATTTTAGATTTAAACTAAATTTTGAAAGATAAATTTTTAATAGTTCAAAGAGCTATAGATGAATACCTCGAAATAATATTTTTTTCACAATTATATTACTATAATTATTTTATAAAATTTACCAAAATATTACTACTAATATTAATAATGGTAAAATATTACAACACTTTTTTTTAGTTATACCTATATGTCATATCAAATTGAACAACCAAAATAATAATAATCATAACAATAATGCTAATAAAAATATATCAAAAGACTGTTGTTGCCTTTTCTTTTATACTAATAAAACAAAATAATAATAATAATAATAATAATAATAATAATAATAATAATAATAAAATAATAATAATAACAAAATCTATTCATGATAATAACAATAATACAGAAATATTAGTAATATATTTACATACACAGTACATACATACATACATTCTTAATACAAATAATAATAATAATAATAATAATAATAATAAAATAATAATAATAATAATAATAATAATAATAATAATAATAATAATAATAATAATAATAATAATAAGAATAAGAATAATAAAACCAAAAACAACAACGATGGCATCTTTTGTAAGAGAGCATGTCTCTTTCTCTTGTAAACAAAGAGATTCCTTTCTGTAAATCAACTAACTCATGTCGCTTTCTCTCTTGAAGAGACCTGCTTCTCTCATAAAGAGAGAGAGAGAGAGAGAGAAAGAAATCAAGTGAGTTAGAAAGGAGAGCTCGTGAGAGAGAGAGGGAGAAGAGAGACGAGAGAGAGCGGGAGTGAGAGGGAGGAGTCGAGCATTACCATAGCGGATTTTCCAGCGTGGGGGTGTGCTTCGCGCGCTCGTGGCGGAGGCGAGCCTGCAGATGGAGAACGGCGCCGGTGGTTGGACGAGGAGGGGCGTAGCCGTTCTTGAGGAGGAGGACAGGGAAGGTGGGTCACTCACGTCGGTGGGGAGCGGACCTGGTCTCAGCGGAGGAGGTAAGCGACGGTGGAGAATCAAGGACTGTCTCATTGGTGGCTGCCGGCGTGCAGAGGGACGCACAAGCACGGGCGGAGCTCATGGTGACGAGGTCATGGCGTCGAGGCGGCGGAGGTAAGCGGCGGTGGTGGTGGTGTTGTTTTCTCTTGTTTCTTTTATACTGGTAATGATTTTGGTAAGAGGCCGGTCGACGTGGTGGCGGCAGTTTTATGTAGACGGGGAGTGGTGGAGGTGGTGGCAGTGGTGGAGGCTGCTGGGTTCTGGCGACGGTGATGTTGGGTTATGGTGGTGGCGATGGCGGAGTTGCTGGTCGGGATTTGAGTTCTGGTGGGTGGTTATTGGTGTTCTGGCGAGGTCGACCGTAGTTTTGGGTCGTGGTCACAGTGATGGAGATTTATCTGTGCAGTTGGCGGCGAGGGTGGTCCTTGTGCCTGGTGTATAGGAGGAGTGGAGGAGATGGTTGTCTCGGTAGCAGAGGTAAGGCCGGAGAGAGGCTAGCTTAGGCGAGGCCAGGATCAGTCTGTGGCTAAGGATAGGATTGATGGTGTCGGGGGTATGTCCGACACGAGAAATTTATGTACATGTACAAGATGGAATAAGATTTTGGACACCGACACGGTGCACAATGCTCGTGGGTGGAGGAGAATTTTGTGGAATAGAAATTATGGAGGAGCAATATGGAGTCTCCCCTATATATAGGGGTAGAACTCCTAGTTGGATAAGTGGTAGGAATTTAAATCCCCAAGTGGATATTCCCTTATTAAATTTTTAATAGATTTACAACTAATTTAATCTTCATCAAAATTTAAACCTATATAATCTTATCCATAGTTCAAACTTATTAAAACTTTAAAATTCAACCAACAAATCTTAATTTGAATTACTATAACAAATTTAAACATTATGTAGGAACAAAATCGTAAAGCAGACTACTCTAGAGGGGGGGTGAATAGAGTAGGCAGCGGAATATTGCTAATTAAAAACTTGTTAGCAGTTAGATCACAGATAAAATAATAATCACAAAAGTAAATAACAGAATTTAAAAGTGATCAGAAGGCAAATGCAAATACCGAGATTTATACTGGTTTCCCTCTTGTGATGACTAGTCCAGTCGGAAGAACTCTAGCTTCCAGTTGAATCCACTATTGAAAAATCCCGCAAGTTTTCATACGAAGTCCTTGCAACTTCTACAGACGCGAGCTTTGATACGAAGAACTCGTCCAACTTCAATTGTGAAGAGTTGAATCTTCTATCAAGCCTCTGATTACAATCGCTCTTAAAACTTCTAGACCGCACCACACTGGCAAATCGACTAGAGGATTGCAACTGGCTTGGGATTTGAAAATAAAAGCTTTTAAGAACTCTTTGTAAGAATGTAAGCTTAAGAAAAGAAGTGATTGAAAGTGAATTGGTGTGTTGAAAATATCGAAATGCTTCTTTATTTATAGCTTTTCCAGAGACAGAACTCTGACAGAATTCGGGCAGAATTCGGACAGAATTCTTTGTAACAAACCGTAACTGAAGGATGACCAAGTTCAAAAATACAACGTTCACTAACGTTCCAAATGGCCGAACTTTGGTCGAACTCTGGCCGAACTCGGCCCTAGTTCTCCTGGGGTTCTGCCAGTTCATTTTTGGAGAAAATAAATTTTAGCTTTTTGAACAATCCTTCAGAAGCATTTTGTAAAAAGAATATTTTTCAAAAAAGTAGGTCATTTGTAAAGAATATGATGGTTTTGAAAAACGTTTTTGGATAGCCTATTTGCCAGTACGACTCGGTGTACAATGTATTCCTAGACTCAATAAAATAAAAAATTACATTGCTTAACAGGAAGTACATTCTGAATGGCAAACGACTTCATTCTTAAACATTGTTGAGCAGTGTCCAAAACATCGTAAGTAAACATCTGAGTTGACTTGTATTTATATCGAGACAGAGTTTGATCAATTATTAAAATCAAGTTTGACCATGACCAATGGACCAATAATCTCTCCCATTTTGATAATTGACAAACCTTGCCGATATAACATCTAAGCTTGGAATCAATTCAAAATAGTAACAAAAAATTGTTCATAACCTGTATTCACAAAAATGTTAGATCCTTATTTCTTTCCCGTTGTCACTTAGCAAAATAATTACAAAAGAGAAAGCTCCCCCGCAATCAATGCATAAGTAACAAACAATGAAGAAACACAATAAAAAATATAGGGATAATCTTAACAGGAAGTACATAAAACAGATAGTCTAGAGAACACAACACAGGTATGTATATGTCACAGGCAGTATTTGAGAAAGTATGAAGCAGCAAAAGATAGATAGTGCTGCCATAATACTGAAACATATGAAGTGCTGAATAATAGACTAAAATGCCAAAACTGAGGCATAATAAAAAACAATGTCCATGAATAGTCACATAATAAAAAAAGTGCTAAAAAAAGAGTACTAATATAATCTTGGAATGTCGGAGCATTTCCAAGTAAACATAAGACAAAAGTAACAGTCTCAATAATCTAACATCTCAAAACTCATCATCATCATCAACATCAGCTGCAGCTCCAACATGTCCAGAAGGACCAGCTCTAGAAGTACCAGCGCCAGAAGTGCGAGGAGTGGTGCCAGCATAAAATTCACCGACATAGTTTCGAGGAGGGGCACGAGCAGAACGATACCAATCATATGCGTTCCCTGGCTGGAACAGAGAGTGAACCGCCTCGTCGTCAATACGGTAGCCAGAAACAAAAGGGTCTCGAGGCAGAGAGCTAGTAGAATAACCCATCTACGCAAACCTCAGATCGGCAAAGGAGTTGGCAATCGCCTGGAATCGAGTCATATCACGAAACTCGTGCTCCCTAAAGGTCTCAACATAAGAAGACTGTAGATCTGATAAGTGCTGATGGATACCCTCAAATGTCATAGGGTAAGAATGAGGAGGAACAGGTACTGTGGGAGCAGTGGGAGTAGGTACAGGAGGAGTAGGTGCAGTAGGTTGAGGAACAGATGCAATGCTGCGACGAGAGAGTTTGAGAAACTTGGGCTCGGGGTTGACAGCACAAGTAGATAAATCAATATCAAATCTCTAAAAAATGCGAGGAATAAGCATCGCATAAGATAGGTTGCGGTCTCTCCCGCGACATCTACCCATCATCTGAATGATAGTCTTAGGGGCAGAAAAAGGAATCCCCTTAAGAATATGATAAAGAGAAGAAAGCTCAAGTACAGTGACATCATCTTTGGAAGTAGATTTTGGAAGTAAGATGGAATAGATGATGCGATGTAATTCGTAGTTAAACAAGTTCAAGTTATTAGCCTTGAACTTTCCAGGAAGAACGCGTGCGGGCGTACAAAGTTCATTCTTGAAACTAACGAGTGTCGTGCCATCGGGGAAATCAAAATCAGTGATGTCATCGAGCGGGGCACCTTCATTTGAGATACCAAGGATTTTCGCTAACGTTTCATCGGTGAATTTGATATTAATTCCTCCGACACGTGTCCTTGCTGTAAAAGTATCTAACATAAAATTACAATAGAAGAATCTAATGGCATTAGTGGCAATGGGGAATTGTAAGGTGACAAAATGTTGTAACCCTAATGCCTCAAAATAAGGATGGTGATCCGAAAAGACAGTCCATTTAATCGGTGATCCGGTACAAATAGTACGCGTGATAATATCGGCGTACCACAATAAAGTTTGATCGGAAGTTTTAAATTAAAACTCATCCGATGCACTATCGTCCGATTGGACCGGAGAAAAGAGGTAATCCATATGCGGATCTGAAGACGATGTCTCTTCACTGGCATTGGTCTTCTTCCTCTTGAAGGGATTGAACTTAGGCATTCTTTTTCAAAATTTTCTACAAACACTAAGTATTAAAAAGTGGAGGAAAGAAGGGATTATACCTTCCAAGAATTGGATATGTTGTAGAGGATGACGATCTCCGCATGAATCCAAAGTTTTGACGAAAAACTCCACAAGGATTGGAAGAACAATGATGGAGAAAAACTAGAGTTTCGGAGGGACGGAGCTGCTGTTATGAGGATGTGGAAAAAAATGAAGAAGAAGGAAGCCTCGGGTTGGTGCTGGTATATATAAATACCCAGCCGAACTTTGGCCGAATTCGGATCGAACTCGGGCTGAATTCGCCAAGGGTTGCCTGGCTATATATATATATATATATATATATATATATTTTTTTTTTTTTTTTTTTTTTTTTTTTTTTTTTAGGCCATATTCTTTTTCATTAATTCGTTTCAAATGCTTAATTCAAAGTTTAGTACTTTTAAATCTCAAAATAATATAATTAATATTATTTTATAAATTAATATTCTTTACTCAGCATCTATTTCAGATTAGCTGTAGGAGTACTGTCCCAGCTAACAGAGGTTCACCGGGGAACTCTTAAATACTGCTTCGCTTCGACCGTAGTCGTAGTGACAGACAGACTCTTTTTAGGCTTATCTCGAAAACAGTTTATGAGTATCGAATAAATAATTAATAAAAAAAATTAATTAATATTATTAATATCTAAAATTTCTAATTCTCGACGTAAATAGTTAAAACGATCTTCTGCTAAAGGTTTTGTGAGTATGTCAGCTAATTGATTCTGTGTGTCTATGTATACAAGGTCTATATCTCTATTTTGTTGACGATCTCTAAAAAATGATGTCAAATCTCGATATGTTTAGTACGAGAATGACATACTGGATTCTTAGTCAAATTAATAGAACTAGTGTTATCACAGAAAATGGGTATATGTGTAAAATGTAATCCATAGTCTTCTAAGGTTTGTTTTATCCACAAAATTTATGCACAACAACGTCCTGCGGCGATATACTCAGCCTCGGTTGTTGATAATGCAACAGAATTTTGCTTTTTACTAAACCAAGTGACTAGAGCTTTTCCTAGGAAATGACATGTGCCGCTAGTGCTTTTTCTATCTACTTTGCATCCGGCAAAATCAGCATCGGAATAACCGATTAGGTCAAACGACGTAGTTTTGGGATACCATAAGCCGACAGAAGAAGTGCCTTTAAGGTATCGAAAGATACGCTTAACTGCACACAGATGTGATTCCTTAGGATTGGCTTAAAAACGAGCACATAAGCAAACACTAAACATAATGTCTGGTCGACTGGCAGTTAAATAAAGTAAGCTACCGTTCATACCTTGATACTTACGTATGTCGACAGGTTTGCCTTGTTCATCAATATCAAGCTTCGTTGAAGTCGCCATTGGAGTGCTAAGTGGCTTTGCTGCTTCCATGTCGAACTTCTTTAGTAGATCCTTTGTGTACTTAGCTTGATTTATGGACGTCCCATTGTTGGTTTGTTTGATTTACAGTCCGAGAAAGAACTTCAGCTCTCCCATCATGCTCATCTCAAACTCATTCTGCATACACTTTGAAAATTCTTGGCAAAGAGATTCATCAGTAGATCCAAAGATAATATCATCTATATAGACTTGAATCAAAAGAATATTATTATTCAAAAGACTTTAAAAACAAAGTAGTGTCAACCTTTCCCTTTGAAAAACCGTTATCAAGTAGAAAAGAGCTTAGACGATCGTACCAAGCACGAGGGGCTTGTTTCAAACCGTATAAAGCTTTCTTCAACTTGAAAACATATTCAGGAAATTTGAAATCAGTAAAACCGGGTAGTTGAGCTACATAAACCTCTTTTTTTTATAAAACTATTTAAAAATGCGCTTTTGACATCTATTTGAAATAACTTAAAATTATGAAAACATGTAAATGCACATAACATGCGAATGGATTCAAATCTCGCAACTGGGGCATAAGTCTCATCGTAGTCGATACCTTTTTTCTGATTGTATCCTTGAGCAACGAGTCGAGCCTTAATACGAGTCACTAAACCATTCTCCTTCAGTTTATTTCAGAATAACCATCGGGTGCCAATGACCGGATGATAAATAGGCTTGGGAACAAGTTCCCAAACTTGATTCCGTTCGAATTGGTTTAATTCCTCTTGCATAGCATCTATCCAAAAATTATCACTACATGCTTCATCAATATTTTTGGGTTCAAACTGCGAGACAAAAACAACACAAGAAGCTATATCTTTATTAGAGGAGCGAGTACTTACACCCTTGGTAATCTCACCAATTACCAAGTCCTTTGGATGATCAGCCTTGAACTTCAATCTTTTTGGCAGACTCCGAAGGTAGCTGGTTCTTGGATCTTCTCTACGAGGATCAGCTGGTGCTTTACTGGGTACATTGAGATCTTCGTCATTATCATCGATTGTTGTTTGATTTAGTTCATCAAAGGTGACATTGATTGACTCTTCGATGATCATAGTTCTTTTGTTGAAGACATTGTATCCTTTACTTTTGTCTGCATAACCTAAAAATATACCTTCATCGGCCTTTTCGTCAAACTTTCCCAAATTATCTTTTGTATTAAGAATAAAGCATTTACAACCAAATATTCTAAAATATAAAACTGATGGAATTCTATCAAAACATAACTCAAATGGAGTCTTCTTCGATTTGGGTCGAATTAGAACTCGAGTGAGAACAAAACAAGCTGTATTGACAGCTTCAGCCCAGAAATACTTGGGTAGACTAAACTGGTTTAACATTACTCTAGCCATTTCGGATAGAGTTCTGTTCTTACGTTCCATAACTCCATTTTGTTATGGAGTCCTAGGGCAGGAGAATTCATGCACAAAACTGTGTGTGTCACAAAATTGCTCAAACTCCACATTCTCGAATTCGCCTCCATGATCGCTTCTAATGCGAGTGATCATGTAACCTTTTTCATTCTGTACTTTCTTGCAAAAGGCGACAAATTCTGATAATGCACGTTTTTGCATGTCAAAAAATATACCCACGTGTATCTAGTATAATCATCTACAATTACAAAAGCATATAGCTTACCTCCGAGGCTAGCAACTCTGCTAGGACCAAATAACTCCATATATACCAACTGTAGAGGTCTAGTAGTACATACAGCGTTTACTGACTTGAAAGTGGATCGAGTAGCTTTGTTCTTTTCACATTGACTACATACCGAATCCTTCTTGAATGTAATATCCTGTAAACCGCGTACTAGCTTCTTCGTGGATAATCTGGAAATAGTATCTATATTTGTATGACCGAGTCTCATATGCCACAGATGACTCTCATCGCTTTTAGCCATTAAACATCGACCTGAAATGTAAGTATCTTCCAACAAATAGAAAACATATATATTGTCTTCTCTAATACCTTCAAATATAGTACTACCAGTTGAACTATCAATAATAGTACATTTGTCTTTTACGAAGTTAATACCATAACCGTGATCAGCTAAATGGCTTATGCTGAGCAGATTATGTTTTAACTCAGTAACAAGACAAACATCTTTAATCACTGGATAGGGAGCTTTACCAATATCACTAATACCGATTATATACCCTTTTAAATTGTTGCCGAAGGAGACGTATCCTTCTTTATTCCTCTTCGACAGTGTTTCGAATAATGAAGCGTCACCGGTCATATGCCGCGAGCAACCGCTGTCGAGGATCCATTTGCTCCTAGCATGTGAAGGGCGTCCCACCTACAAAACAATTTGCAGATGAAACTCTTGGTACCCATTTCTTGTAGGGTCCTGATTGGTTAGTTTTCGGTATCCATGCATAAATATTTAAATCTACTAACTTTCTGATCGTACATGCAGAAGATATATGACCAATGAGGCCACAATAATAACATTTAGCATGTTGAGTGTTGAAAGCTGAGTGGTGTGCATGGTTGGTAGGTTTAGGTTTTCTAGTATAGAAGAAACATACCTAATATCCTATTTGGACATAACCTTTTTAGGCAAAGGTTTGATAGGGTTAGGTCTGACAGTGTTAGGTTTGGGAATGTTCTGATTTTTCGGTAAGTGACACGTGTTAGGGTAGGAAGCAGCAGTCTCAGGCTGTTTTCCTAATCTAATTTCCAATCTTTTGGAAGTGTTATATAACTTAGTATAGTCAGAAGTGAGTGCTTCCATTCTGATTTGTGCACTTTGAAGGCTTTTCTTCTCTTTAGAAAGTTCTTCTTTCAGTTAGTCAATAACCTTGTCTTTTTCTTCGGATGACTTGGTAGTCTCGTGTAATAAGAGCTTATTAGAAAAAGGCTCACCAGACTCACTAACATTATCTTTACCTCAGCTAGTAGGTCGGTAAGTCATCCTATTTCACCTTTGTACTCCTTGAGTACCTTCTTAGAGTTCTGATATTTGCTACGCAGTTTTCTGTAATCACTTAACAGTTCACTGAAGGCTTCTCCTAATTGCTCAAAGGTGAAGTCATCATATGTATCAACTATAGGTTCAGAGAGTACCTGATCGGATGCCATAAAGCATACATTTGCAGCGTCTTCTGATTGTTCATCTTCTGAGTCGCTGGCTTAACTTTCATGCCATATGCTGGTGTTGGCATACTTCCGAGATGTTAATCTTTTCAGGTTCCCTTTCTCGTATCTGTTGCTCTTCTTGCTTGTTGATGAGTTTGTAGGACAGTCCTTCTTCATGTGTCCTTCCTTCTTGCAGCCGTAGCAGACAGCGTCATCTTGATACCAGCTGTTGCCGCCATTGTTCTCTTTTGTCTTCTTCTCATATCTCAAGAATCTTTTGAATTTTCTTGCAAGGAGTGCTTGATCTTCAGTATCAGATTCACTGTTGTCTGAATCATCTTCAGCAGATCTTCTGTGCTGAGCCTTGAAAGCGATCGTCTTCTCCTTTGGTACAGGCTCTTCAAAGTCTTGTAGCTCTAGTTCATGAGTCAGTAGCTTACCCATGAGTACTTCAAGTATCATGGTAGTGAGGTCGTTTCCTTTAATGATTGCAGTAGCCTTCGGAATCCAGTTCTTTGTAAGTGCTCGCAGGAGTTTGCGAATCTTTTCTTGGTTACTGTAATCTTTGCCTAGGGAGGACAAAGGATTTACAATATCCAAGAATCTCTCGAACATCTGAGTAACTGTTTCATTGGGCTTTATTTTGAACGCCTCATACTCTTGAGTAAGTCTGCTGACCTTTGATTCTTTGACTTGAGTTGTGCCCTCATGTGTGACTTCAAGAAGTTTCCATACTTCATTTGCAGTTGTGCAGATAGATACCCTGTTAAATTCAGTTCTGTCTAAAGCACAAAATAAAGCGTTAATAGCACGTGCGTCAAGACTGTCCTTTTTCTTTTCTTTCTCTGTATATTTGTCATGGGGTTTTTCAACCAAAACACCATCAACATTAATACGAGGTGGCTTTTTATAGCCATCAATAACTATAGACCATAAGTCAAAATCAAGAGATTTCAGAAAGAAACTCATACGTGTTTTCCAATAAGTGTAGTTTGTGTCGTCAAACAGTGGAGGTCTGTTTGTGGCTTGGCCTTCACTTGTGAATTTTACAGTTGCCATGTGTAAAGCTGTGATCTATATAAAATTAAATATAACTGCTGTTTTACCTTGCTTTACCTGTATAACCCGCTCTGATACCAAATGTAGGAACAATTAGGATCATAATATAATACCTCTAGATGGAGAGCTTGCTCTGATACCAATTGTAGGAACGAAATTGTAAAGAAGAATACTCTAGAGGGGGGCGAATAGAGTAGGCAGCAGAATATTGCTAATTAAAAACTTGTTAGCAGTTAGATCACAGATAAAATAATAGTCACAAAAGTAAATGACAGAATTTAAAAGTGACCAGAAGGCAAACGCAAACACCGAGATTTATACTGGTTTTCCTCTTGTGAGGACCAGTCCAGTCGAAAGAACTCTAGCTTCCAGTTGAATCCACTATTGGAAAATCTTGCTAGTTTTCATACGAAGTCCTTGCAACTTCTACAGACGCGAGCTTGGATATAAAGAACTCGTCCAACTTCAATTGTGAAGAGTTGAATCTTCTATCAAGCCTCTGATTACAATCGCTCTTAAAACTTCTAGACCGCACCGCACTGGCAAATCGACTAGAGGATTGTAACTAGCTTGGGATTTAAAAATGAAAGCTTTTAAGAACTCTTTGGAAGAATGTAATCGTAAGAAGAGAAGAGATTGAAAGTGAATTGGTGTGTTGAAATGATCGAAATGCTTCTCTATTTATAGCTTTTCCAAAGATAGAACTCTGACAAAATTCGGATAGAATTCGGACAAAATTCTTTGTAACAAACCGTAACTGAAGGATGACTAAGTTCAAAAACCCAACGTTCACTAACGTTCCAAATGCCGAACTCTGGCCGAACTCGGCCCGAGTTCTCCTAGGGTTCTGCCAGTTCATTTTTGGAGGAAATAAATTTTGGCTTTTTGAACAATCCTTCGGAATTGTTTTGTAAAAAGAATATTTTTTAAAAACGTAGATCATTTGTAAAGAATATGATGGTTTTGAAAAACTTTTTCGGATGGCCTATTTGCCAGTACGACTCGGTGTACAATGTATTCCTAGACTCAATAAAATAAAAAAATTACATTGCTTAACAGGAAGTACATTCTGAATGGCAAACGGCTTCAGTCTTGAATATTGTTGATAACCATTGTTGAGCAATGTCCAAATCGTCGTAGGTAAACATCTGAGTTGACTTGTATTCATATCGAGACAGAGTTTGATCAATTATTAAAATCAGGTTTGACCTTGACCAATGGGCTAACACATTAAACCACAACTTTCAAAATATAATAAACGATAAATAAATTAATTTCAAAAATAATAAATATATTTTTAATATCTTTTTGATTAATAAAATATTAATATAAATAAATTTTGAAAATAGAATTATATATATTAATTCAAATTCATGTACCTCATATGCAAAAGAGTATTTGTATAAAAAATAATTTTCCAAATTACTATTTATATTGTATGATAATAAAATAAATAACTTTTATAAGTTAAAATAAAGTTTTGGAAATCCCAATGTGACGCTTTTTAAAACTTTAAGTAATTAAAAATATTTATTATATATTATTTTGAAATCATGCTTCACCTATATTCATAAACCGTTATATAAAAATATGTACCTCGCACATATTCGCACTCGACGAGCAAATACGAAGAATTAAAAAATTACTACCAAAATTAATAAAAAGATTTATAGTAGAAATTTATGGGGTTTACATCCTACCCAACATACAAGAATTTCGTCCTCGAAATTAAGAATAATTAGGGGGGTGATAAGGTACAATGGTATATCGATAAGAAAACACGATCAAATCATTAGGCTAGGCAAGGAAACGATATTTGACATAAACATGCATTAGATAATCATGATTTTGATATCTTCGAAAATAAATCATGGATATGGTACTGAACGGGGGTCGCTAGTTAAGGTAATAAATCATGATAACATGAATTAAAGAATAGCAAGGAATCGAGAATAATTTAGGGACTTGGAAAATATGGTTCCTTGAGGGAATATAGTCGTCTAGGTTTAGGGTATGGTTAAGGAATAATTTGAATCATTCTCAAATTTCAAGAATGATTAGAAGGTCGCGATGAATCTAGGGTCGAAGAAAAAGGACGGATAGCTCGAAGCAAGGTCGTAGTCACACGGCTTGGTTGATGGCTAGCTAGGCCCATGTATATACAAACATTACGGGTATAGGAGAAAGCTTTGTGTCTATCTATCCAGTACGAGTACTTTGTTTTTCCAAAATAAGGGAAGGACAAAAAAATAATAAAGAGTTCAAAGACGATGCTATCGATTACGAATAAGTGGTTCAAAGACGATTGAACATTTTTTAAAAGAATTGCCAAGGCAGCCGTGGATGAGATTCTACAGTCCAAGTTTAACTATGTCTCCAGCTGCGTAGAACAATATATGAAAAATGAACCAAAGTGCACTAGGTTGATCAGACCATTATACCCCAGTTCTGATTAGACAATGTGTTAGTCGGTGCGCACCCAATAAAACATGTCATGATCAAGCTCGATAAAGAAATAAGCTTACAAAACTTAGGCTAAATTAGTAGCATAAGATAAGTAAAATATAAGTAGTGGATAATGCTGGAGAAAGTAAATAGTCCAAGATCCATAAAATCTAAGCCTAGCCCAAAGTTTGGGCCTATGCAGTCGTCCTATTGTTCCTTGTCTAACGCTTGATAACTATCCCTTATCCCGTGACCCATATTAATAACTCGTATGCAAAAAATATTTGCATAAAAAATAGTTTTCTAATTTACTATTTATATTGTATAATAATAAAATAAGTAACCTTTTATAAGGTAAAATAAAGTTTTGGAAATCCCAATATGACGCTTTTTACAACTTTAAGTAATTGAAAATATTTATTATATATTATTTCAAAATCATGCTTTACCTATATTCATAAAACGTTTTATAAAAAATATGTACCTCGCATATATTCGCACTCAACGAGAAAATACGAAAAATAAAAAAATTACTACGAAAATTAATAAAAAGATTTGTAGTAGAAATTTAGGGGGTTTACAGACGTGGTGCTCTCTATGGTGGTGCCATTGGAGTATGTGTTGATTAACCTATATTAACGGCTAGAGCTTCTTTACCTTTGACATTAATAGCCAAAGTCTCTTTACCCTTGCGGTTGTTCTAACGGCCACCGCTATTTGATGCAGCATGTTCATCTCTGTCAAGATTAGGCATCTGAATACCTAATTGTTTGAACTTATCAACACTTTTTTCTGCTGTTTTACCATTCACTATGAATGAAGTCCAATTTTGGAACTACCTCAATCCAGTCCACATACTGATTATAGGCAACAAGTTTGATTTGCAAGTGTGTATAGTCAAAGCATTTGGAGTTCCGAGAGGCATTTTGAGTGCCTCACGGCGGAATCGTTCAATGAAACGTTCGATCGTTTCATTATATCGTTGTTTAATTTTGAAGAGGGTAGACGTAGTCATGTCGTTTATTTCCTTATAAAATTATTCCGGGAACATTTGTTTGAATCCAGAGAAGGAGGTTATACAACCACCTGGCAAACTACGGTACCAGTCGTAAGCTGTACCTGCTAAGCATCCGACGAACACCCTAGTGATTAGAGCATTATTTGGCTATTGTTGATCAGTCATTACCTCAAAATGATTGAGGTACTGACTTGGGGTTATGCTGTCATCAAACAGCATAATAGTAGGGGTTTTGTATTTGAAAGAAAACTGAACTTTCTTCCACTCTATGGGATAAGGCTGCTTGATCCCAAGTTTCTGTAGGCCATCTTTCTGCTTGAAAGCTTCAAATTAAGTATATAGAAGTTTTACGACCTTATTAATATGTCCCGATGATTATGGAGCAGTGGACTGATTTGATATATTGGGAGGAGGTACTGCTTGATAAGTACCACACCCAGCACCAGATTGACTTGGAATAACCTATACTAGTATGGAAGCAGTTTTATGAGACTGTACCCGCAGACCAATATCGACGGGAGCAGATGTCGCTACAAGTTCTTGGGTCAGAATCGGATTCACAACCGATGGAACAGTATGTTGTACCATAATTACAACATGCACGCCTGTCATCATCTCAGCCATGTTATTCAAACTGGCCTCCAAAGCATCAATTCTTTGCTCTTGACTGTTAGAACTAGAAGCATCTTGATCTTCTTTGACGACATAAGCAGTCACTTCTCTAGCTATCGAAGATGAGCTAGTAAAAAAGATGGTTCGTTCAAAACTTTCATTGTCGATCGACATCAAAGTCATATAAGAAACTACCCCAGGATGAATGATAGGGAGATCCCTTTGACTGAAGACATCTTGGCTGGAATCAGGAAGATTCCTTTGACAGATTGTATCTTGGTCAGAAGGAAGATTCCTTTGACCGATTGTTTCTTGGTTTCTTGATCTGGTGTGTCGGTATACTCCTTCGTCGGACTCACGAATCTGATTTAAGTATTGTTGACCGGGATTGTGGGATACATTGCATCTTGGATGCTTTCCACCCCAGTGCTTTGAAATGTCATATTGACAGAAGCGTACAACAATTCATCTTCATCCACTATCATTGGTTGAGGAACTTGAGCGTAGTTCAGACGGTCGAAGACATACTGTTTAGCTGACTAACAACAACATTTGATAACCACCTCATGGTGATGATTACAGTGGTGTTCTTATCGCTGTATTACAGGTGGATGAGACTGATTTGTGATCTTCTGCTTCTGTTCAAAAATTTCATGGAGATCGGTTACAACTACAGGACGAGAAGAAGTCGGAGGAACATATTCTTTAACGATGTTAAAAACATGATTCCAATTCTTGAGATGTCCTGTTCCCTGAGTGTACAAGGTAGTTCTGAGCTGATTAGCATATGTAAGAGGGTTTTTGACTTCACAAGTCTACCTCTGGCGCAAGTTAGCCACTGGCACAGGCTGCTTGCGTATTACTAAAGTTGATATTGGTTGGCGCCTGTTGAGATAGGTGCGCAGATTAGAAAGGTGTGGCACTTATGTATTTGTCTGAGATACTAGCATCTTACCTTGCTTAGATCTTGAGTTACGCTAGTTTGGAAGATCCTGAGTTGCATTCTTAGGAGTAGGCAGAATCCCTTTTGTGCTATGCAACCTGTTCCTGTGCGCTTGACCTGGCACAACTGGGTAGAAAAAGTTCAGTTTGGACAGAACTCACTTTCTTAGCAGAGATTTGATTGTCTCTGTCAAGAGAAGTAAGGTCTCTGTCAAGAGGAGTTTTTGCACTGATTGGCGCAAGGGCGCAACCAGAGTTGTTTTCCGCCGAGTCAAGAACCGGAGAAGAATGAGGAAAGGCCAAAGGTCGTTTTTCTTTGTTCTGTGACAAGGCAGGAACAGATGTATTCTTTGCCAAGTTCATATTTGTGAAAATAGAGGGAGTAGCTAAAGAGCATTTCCCTATGTTTTGTGGCTGAAAGGCCACTGGCGTAGGTTATGCAGGTTGAGGAAAGACCAAAAGGCACCTTTTTTTATTCTATCTAACACTTCCGCTAGATTGGTTCTTCTCAAAGTTCAGAACTAGATAAGAGGAGGGAGTAGACAAAAGGCAATTCCTTTTATTCAGAGCCAAAGAGGCAGTAGGTGCAGGTTGCACAGAGGCAGTGGTTGGCAGAGTGGCTGTAGGTACACGTTGTGCAGAAGCAGTGGCTGGCAGAGAGGAAATAGGCATAGGTTGCGCTGAAGCAGTGGTTGGTACTGTAGAGAACTTGGGAGTCCATACAGTGCGCACCTTGCTCTTGGCAGCAACTGAGGTGCGCCTAGTACCCCCAGCACTGATCATTGCTTCGTAGGCGATTTGGTCGGCTTGAACGACCAAAGTATTCTGCGTCTTGCCGATCGACGCGGTATCACATTGAGTTGTCACTTTCTCGTCGGAGGAGAAAGTCTTCCCAGCATAGTCATCATTTTATTTGCAAAAAATAAAAGTTTTTTTATTAGAAACTTTGAAAGAATAGTACAAGAGTACAATAAATTCTGGGGAAGTACAGCTGTAGGAATCTGATCATAAGACGATCACTTTATCCCTTGGACGATGTGATATCGAAGACACAAGCCTCTGGAGAATGCAACAACACTTTGTCAGGAGATTATGATCATTAGTGATCCTTTGGGACTGATCTGAAACTCCATTTATAGAGTTGTTGAGATAACTGTTAAGTAGTTATTCTTAGTGGCGCACACTTCAGGTTGCACGCCACTTGTCCAGTTGTGCGAGCGGTTACTTCAACTGCTGGGGACGCATGGCCTCCTTTGAGTAAGATGCGTGTGGTCATGGGCAGTATAGTGGACATGTTCTTAGAGATAAGTAGCATGCGCGCCACGTACGTCATCCTGCTTTTGGACATAAAATTTGATCAATTGGCGCCAACTAGCCAGGTTGCGTGCGGGCGCAACTCAACAACTGGCACCTTTGACTGGGTCTTCTGTATTGTATTGATTAATTCTCGTGCCACTTGATGACTTGTTCGGGACAGCTATTAATACTAATTACATGCTGACAAAATCTTCTCGAGCGCCGCATTGCGCAGGATTCGAATGGATTTTCTTTGATTTTTGTGCTGTCAGTTTTTCAGTAATGATGACAGCCGTTACAGCTTCTCGAGGAGGCTTGCCACGTGGCGTCGTGCACCCTGGCTTTGGCGCAACCTGAGACTAGCACAACCTAATGATCTGGCGCCATTCGATGATAAAGCCCTTTAATGAGTAGAGCCCCTTGATTTTTTAACTTCTACAGGTCCCATCGTCCAAGTCTTGGCAATGACTTTCCCCATCCTACATATTAAGTTGTTGTACGATTGAGTTAGGCAAAAGTTATGTTGGGCTGTCAAAGTCATTCTAAGCACTATATCGCGCTTTCTGCGGTTGTTAAGTCATATAGTCCCACGATATCAAGGCTTGTCATATAAAGTATGACTTAGATGATAGTGTCACATAGAACACGAGTCAGTTTAAGTCTCGAGCCACGGTTGGCTTGATGAAAAGTTAGCCACAGTCTATGGCACTTAAGGAACACATTTTGTTTAATATAATTAGGAAGGATATACAATAGTCCTTTCCTAGGTTTCAAAGAAGAGAAAGTTCATGCGACTGTTCGTCGCTGAGGCTGTCCCCCATTCGAGAGTACCATGATTCTAATACACGTTTTGCATAGTTTGGTTACAAAGCACCTTTTGCTACATATGGTTCAAGTTGTAACACAAATTAGGCCATACATTTACGTTAGTCCAGATGTTCTCGTTGGTGAATGGTCATGGACAACTTATGCACAAGGATTTCTTCTTCGATTGGTATTACGCCGGGGCGCCGGGGCCAGGTCGGCCTAGGGGGAAGACGTTATAGCAGCTCCATATTGTACCACGCCAGGGTAGTCGGGGACTTTCCTTGGGGCTAGCATTCCTGTATCGGAAGACCCACCGCCTACCCGAGCTACGTCCACGATAGCTAGTTAATGCCAGTGACATTTATATAGATAAGTTAGTGTGCTGGGCGGCAATCTGCATGCACGGTGTCAGTAAATTAAAGAAAGTATAAGCATGACACGATTGAGTTAAGAAGGTGTGCACAGTTGCAACACCATTTTGGGTCTCAGATTCAGCTATAGTATGGACATGTGCTTCAGAACTAGATGTGACGTCGAATAATAAGTCTTCGGCATAGAGTTGGATAAGTTGGAATTGATTACTTTCGAGTTAAGTCAAGAAGGGCCGTAGGGCAAGTGTTAGGGTTATATAATAAAAGCATGACTTTTGTATTAACTTTATTTCCTTAAATTTTGAATGAGAATCATATGGGCAAATATTTGCATATTGTATTTATTGCAAGTGTTAATGCAAGTGTCCGATATTCTATATTGTAGATAATATGGTGTGTGGTGTCACACAGAAGATTATATTATCAATTTCCTATGGAATATATGTCACGCCCCAGAACCAGAATACTGGAGAGCGGGGGAATGACTCAGCCAGCTACGTATTACGGGTAGATGAATACCGTATAATACGATCAATACTGTCTAACCAGACGAGGGGGTGCATACTACATGAAAGTCTTACTATGGTCACTCCATAACTATTGTTTCAATCATTCAAAACAAGAAACAGAAATAGAGAACATGTAAGATAAAACAATAAGGCGTCCCAAACGCTCAGTCAAAATGTTCTTGAGATCTGGCTTTACAAAATATAGCCAGATGGTATAGTGACATATACACAATTGTTATCAGCTGTAGTCTGACTTTAGTTACAATTATGTAAAAGTAAGTGCAAGACAATCCGACTAACATGTCGGTGCCAAACGGCTAAGTATGAAGTAAATAACAAAATGAGCGGTGAAGTAAGAAACCCACTCGAGTCCTCCTGCGATCATCCCTCTAGTATTGACCATCTTGGAGGTAGAATTAAGCTGGATCCTCGGGGACTGGCTCTAAATCTGGCCATGCAAAACCAGAGAGGTTAGACCTCTAATAGCAAGTACCACAAGGGAGCACGATATGAAGGATTAAACCAGTAAGTAAGAGAATATAATAATAGATCTCTACTTTCCACTAGGATTCACATAACATCACGACACTTCGAACCAACCTCCCAACCAAACAAGGACAGAAGTTGGCCCGTCATGTCCTGACATTCTGATCATCTCAGTTAGGCAACAAAGTAGGTACAGTACACAAACAAATCATCTTGAACGGCCAATTAACTACTACGGCTTGCTATTGTGAGTCCCAAGTTATCCTAGAATTATGCAAATAGGGATTCCTCAGTTCTTACTATGTGCGAGCAAGGCTAGTCTATCCAGTCAATCAATTACGCCAATCATGTAGTTAGACGAGTCCCAGCGGGACGCCCGCCGTTATAGCATGTACAATAATATAAGCAGATACTGTTCCCTGTCCGTGTGACAGATTTACAGTATCTGTGGGAACCAGCCAGCCTGTCGGGCACTTAATAGTCCCAAGAGGGCTGCCATGTAAGAACTCGGGAATCCATTCTCTCCATGCCATCGTTATTTTATTTGACTTAATGGTCTCTACGTTGAGTGAAGTTCCATTATGTGGATCATGGTCATTCAAATGAGTACTTTCGTACGAGGTACGATATGCGCAACTCTACAACGATACCCGTGCGGCTAGGTTGTAGGTCTTACATAGCGTGATACAACAATCAAATCTGACCACGGAGTAATCATGCGTTGACCATAAAGTACACATGTTATTTTTGTAAGATAAATAAATTAAATAAATAATTTGAAGCCTGTATGTACCTGTACGCCAATATTCGGGATCGGCTAGTCGAGTACAATAGTTCATTACATGAACGTGTCTCATTCATTCAATTTAATAAGATGACTAGCCAGTCTCTTAGTTCCAACTAGGAACGCATGATCAATTTTAATCAAGATAACCATTATTATCAATGGTATCAAGACATGAAAGTCAATTTGTATTACATGGGGTCGAGTCTATAATTCTTAAGGTTAAGTTCCAGTCATACTGGGTATCCATGGATCAATCAGGACACAAGGCACATTTCACATAACAATCTGTATTAACAATATTAATATATCATGATTTCATCAAGTCCATGCCAAAAGGCTTAAGGATATAATAGAAGAATTATCATGCCATCATTAAATGAATAAGTTATAAAACAAATAGAAACACCCTGGTTAGAAAGTCACGCCAACAAGTCTAAGCTAAGGCCAAAAAGTTACGCAAAGTTTAGCAAGTTGGAGTGAGCATGTAAACAGTGTGAGCGTGAAAAGTGGTTCATGTTGGCATACACAGTGTAAACGTGAAGGAGAATTCACGCACGCACAGCGTGAAAAGTGAGCGTGGAAAAGTGATAAGAAATTTACGCACGCATGCAAGGATGTGTGCGTAACTCAAATGTCACGCTGGCACATAAAGACGTGAGCATGACTAAAAATTTATGCTGACACGTACAGACGTGAGCGTGACTAAAATCCACGCTAACATGTACAGACGTGAGCGTGACTAAAATCTACGCTAACATGTACAGACGTGAGCGTGACTAAAATCCACGCTAACATGTACAAACATTGTAGGTCCTAAAAAATCAAGTTGCATCAATTAACAAAGTCAAAGAATCAAGATATACATCATCCAAGTAAACTGTGCAGACAATAGATTGCACAGCTCTCAGATTGCGCATGCCAGACTGCGCACACATCCGATTGTGCAAGGCTGACGTGGCAAGAGTCATCATTACCTGACAACCAAATCAAATCTCTGACAACTGACAGCACGGATATCGAGGAGACTGTTCGTTTATTGTGCCGCACAACCCTCGAGGGCGGCTGACAGCTGGCATCGAGATCCATTTCCTGCGCAGTCTAATCCTGCGCAAACCAAAGCCTGCGCAAATGAAGTCGGCGCAATCCAAAGTCTGCGCAGTTCAATGTGCGCTTTCTACCAGTACAAATGATAAAGTACATGTGGCATTCATGCCATCAATTGCTTATTTCGTGGCAACTGCTTATGCATGATCATGCGCATTTCAATCAAATGATGCCATGTGTCCAAGACAGTTAACCCATGATCCAGCAACTGCCTGTGCAGTCCATTGCTGCGCAAACCAATTGCTGCACAATCTATCATGCGCAGTCCAGAATAACTAAAAGTTAGTTATTTCTCAGAATTCTATAAATAGAGTTTCAAGTCTTCATTCAAGGGGATCACGAATCAAATATTAGAGATCAGAGAGTTCAGGAGTTCTTGCCCAAGTGCTGCTGTATTTTTTCGAGGCTTTTGCCTTCGACTTCCGAGGCTTTCTGCCTTCAATTCCAGAGTTGTTTTCAACTTCAGAGGCTTCGTCTTCAGAGTTCACATCGTCCAAGAGATAAAGCAATCGTCATCTAGATTGGATTCCTAAAGTTGTACCATTCCCAGAATTCAAATTGTAATCTTTTACAAAGTTTGTATCAATAAAGTTCTTTAACTTTTGTTTTTGCAAACAAAATGGCGACTCTGCTGGGGACGACTTTCTTTTCCGATGAAGAAGTGACAACTCAATGTGACGTAGCGTCTATCGGAAAGACGCAGAAGACACTGGTTGTGAAGATCAACCAGACAGCCTATGAATCCATGATCAACTCCAAGACCACTCCTTGCACTGCAACCACTGCTGCTACAAGCAAAGTGCGCCCAGAGTGGGTCCCAAAGACTGCTGCGCATTCTGTCAATGTAGCCAGCAAGTCTTCTGCGCAATCTGCCAGCGAGCCTGCTGCGTAGTCCAGTGTTTCTGTCACCAAATCCAGTGCACAATCTGTCTCTGCTACTGCTGCGCAGTCTGCTATGGTCAGTGCACAAAAGACTTCATATGCTGCCATGGCTAAGTATAAAACTCCTATGCCTCTGGCACAATTGGCTGCCAAACTTCCTGCGCAAAGCAACATTCCAGCAACCAGAGTGCAACCTAAACACTCTGTGGCAAGAACTCCTGATGCACAAACCATAGTTTCTGTGGCCAGAACTCCTCATGCGCAAAGCATTCCTGCGCAAACCAAGAGTGACAGTCTTTTGGCTAAACTCTCTTCTTCTCACAACAAAGGGAAAAATTCTGCTCCTCCTCCCAAACATACTATTGCTCCTGCGCAATCCACAGGGGGTAGTCCTTTGACTATTCCTCTTTCTCTTCAAAACAAAGGGAAAGGCCCGTTGGTCTTTTCTCAAACTTCCTTGTCCCATGACTTGGAAGACAACAGAGGGAAACGCTCTTTAGCTAACCCTTCGTCTCAAAGCAAAGGAAAAGGCCCTTTGGTCTTTTCTCAATCTTCTTCAGTCTTTACTGAAGAAGATCCATCTGAATGTGCCTTGGCACCAATTAGTACTAGAACTCTTTCAAACAAGGATTCTTCTTTCCTTTATAAGAAGAGAACTTGTACTGATCAAAAAGGTATTTTGCCTACTCCGGTAGCAGAATTCCAGGACCTCCCGACTCTCAAAATTTCCCGTTCCAGACAGAGAAAACTATTAGTGTCTCAAACAGAAACCCCTGAGGGTGAATTTGCTGATCTCAGAACTTATCTCAACAGACCCACTTCGGTAAAACGCAAACAACCAATGCCGAAGATCAAACATCATCAGAAATAAACCTCCAAGGTCAAAAATCCCGACACCTATGCCAATGAAGTGAGCACTTCCCTGTATACTCAAGAGACTAAACATTTGAAGAATCGGAATCATGTTCCGAACATTATCAAAGAACAGATCCCTTAGAGTTTTCCTCGTCCTGTTGTTGTCCCTGATCTTCGAGAACATCATAGACAAAAGCGGGACAATGTCTCAACACCTCCATCTCAACCATCTGATCATCATTGTATCACAAAGTCATCATCCAATGTTGTTGTCAAACAACAAAACGATCTGTCTTTGATCGTCTGACTTTTGCTACATCTGAACCTATGTCAGAGGAAGACGAAGTCTTGTATGCTTCTGTTAACATGACTTCCCGAGACACTGGGGGTAAAAGATGCTCCAAGCATGGTAGACTCCGCAAGCCAAGCCAGCTGTATTTAGAATTACTCTAAGAATCTTCTAAAGGATTATTTCGACATACCCGCTCTCAAAGCCGAGATACAATCGGTCAAAGGAATCTTCTTTAAAACCCTTCAGGTTATTCTTCCTCAGACTATGATGCATATAGCGAAAGTTTCGAACAGACAGTGTCTTCCACTATACCAAGAGAAATAACAGCTTATGTTGTCACTGATGATCCAGATGCTTCAACTTCTATAAATCAGGAACAGCGAATTGCTGCACTTAAAGACAAACTAAAAACCATGGCTGAAATGGTTGCTAATATGCATTCTATCATTGTGGCACAGCATGCTACACCACCAACTGCACCTACTATAAATCCAGAGATCATAGCATCTTTGGTACCTATCAATGCTGGGCTGGGGGTAGTATCTCCTCAAATGCCTCCTGTACAAGTATAAGTTCAAACTACACCTAGTCAGTCAGGAGCTGGGGGTAGTATTTACAATGATGTTCCTCCTCTTACCACAACTCAACCTGCTCCTTCTTCGTCATCAGAAGACGCCAATGAAGCTGTCAAACTCTTACGAACCCAGTTCAAAGCTTTTAAAGAGAAAGACAACTTGCAAAGATTGGGAATTAAGCAGCCCTATCCAGTTGAATGGAAGGAAGTCCCGTTCCTGCCGAAGTACAAAATCCCAACCGTTCTTGCCGAAGTACAAAATCCCAACAATCTCTTTGTTCGATGGCAGTACTTCCCCTAGTCAATTCATCAATCATTTCGAGGTAATGACCGTTCAACTCCAGCCAAATAACACTCTTCTTACCAGAGTGTTCGTCGGTTGTTTAGCCGACGTAGCATATGACTGGTATAGAAGTTTGCCCGATGGTTGTATCACTTCCTGTTCAGGTCTCAAACAAATCTTCCTGGAACGGTTCTATGAAGGATTTAACGACATGACCATGTCAGCTCTCAATAAAATCAAACAGAAACATAATGAAACTGCTGAAAGTTTCATCGAACGGTTCCGTCGTGAAGCTTTGAAAATGCCTCCAGGGACTCCAGCTACTGTCACTATTGATACTTGTAAGGCAAATCTTTTGCCTATTATCAGTATGTGGACGGGATCTACCCAATTCCAAGATTGGCCTTCATTCATTGTCAACGCCAAAGCTGTTGAAATGAGTGCCGAGAAGTTCAAACAATTGGGGGTACAGATGTCTAACCCCGATCGAGATGAACATCAGACTCCAGGTGGTGGCAATCGCCAGAACAATCGCAAAGCAAAAGAGACTTTAAACATTAATTTGAACAAAAATAAAGAATCTTTGGCTGTCAATGTGGCTCCGCCTGCATCCACTCCTACTCCTTCTGCACCTCCACCAAGGGAACCTCATCCGAAAGTGGAATATTCTTTCGATGAGAATGACACTGCAAGCATCTTTGAGTGTTTACTCAAAAGCAATAAAATTTAACTTCCAGACCCAAAGAAACCTGATGAAGTCGGTAAGACAGATCATCCTAAATATTGTGTCTACCACAGGTTCATTGGACATCGTACTCGAGCATGCTATGTGCTCAAGGGCAAGATTCAGGAGCTTGTCAATGCTGGTGTCGTCACTTTGCAGCAAGACGAGAAGACTGTTACTACGAACATGATTTCAGTCCAATTTGGTAATTTTCCTCCGCAGATGGTACAGTACGGTGTCATTCTAATTCCCAAAGCTACTCTTGAGATTGAGAATCTTCCACTTCCACCAAATGAAGGTCTTGTTCCCTTGTCTCTTAATAACGGTGAAATTATGTGGATCCATCCTGATCTTGCTCTGGAATTCGAGGTGTCCTCTTCTTCCAAGAAGAAAGCTCGTTCTAAAGGCAAAACAAAGATTTGCAACATGGTATCTTTTGATCCCATAGTTGACGAAGAAATTCTGTTAGACACCAGATCAGGGAAAGCCTATTTGAAAGATCATTCTGAAGGTCAAGAGGATCCTGCTTCTTCTTCTGAACCTGCCCCTGCACAACCTGCTTCCACTGAAGAGATCCCTTCTACATCTTCACCAGTTGTAGTACCTATTCCTTCTAAGCCAATGACGGCTGACAAAGGCAAGCAACAAGTTCGCTTTGATAAACCATTGAAGAAATCATCTCCTACAGGACTTGAAAAGCCGTATAACTTTGATATATTGGCTCAATTAGCCAATACACCAGCTAGGCTATCAATCTTCGAGCTTTTGCGCCTTTCTAAGGAGACTCGAGAGACTTTAAGTGAAGCTCTGATGCAGGCTGAAACTTGCCTAACTCTGCTCAAAAAGTCAAAATCAGAACCAGTCTCTTGCCGTCACTGTCATAGTGTCTTAGAGTTGATTCCAAATATTACTTTCACTCAGGATGATATGCTACTGGAAGATAATAGACATGATCATCCTCTTTACTATACAGGATATGTCGATTCGATGAAAATCGATCGTATCCTGATAGATCCAGGGTCTGCCCTCAACATCATGCCAAAGACGATGCTAGATGCGTTGAAGATACCAGTGCATAGTCTTTCAAGCACAATCACCACTATCCTGGGATTCAACCAAGGAAGAAGTGAACCTTTGGGCAAGATCCGCCTAAAACTTCAAATAGGCAATCTTCGCACAAAGGTGACCTTTTATATCATTGACAATCATGGTTGTTCTTATAACGCTCTTCTGGGAAGACCATTCCTCCATAAACACAATGTTGTTCCCTCAACTCTTCATCAATGCTTTAAATACGTTGATGACCAAGGACAAGTTCACAAGGAAGTTGCAGACCTTTATCCTTTCAAAGGCGTTGAAGCGTATTGCAACGATGCTCGTATGTACAAGGAGGAATTTATGAAAGTGGTATTGGCCATGGATACTGAAGAAGACCAAGAAGCAGTACCCAATGACACTCTTATCATACCTGTCAAAGGGCGTGTTTCTCATCCTCAGTCCTCTAAACCACTGGCTATTCACTTACCGGTTCAGGAAAAATCAGTTGATGCTGATCAAAATCAAAGGGAGCTCACCTCTTCTGAGCCACTTGTTATCGACTTACGTCGTAACAAGGACAAAAAGCAGCTCATTTCTTCCGAGCTACTTGTTGTTGATTTAACTCACAACAAGAAAAAAAGGGAGCTCACCTCTTCTGAGCCACTTGTTATTGACCTTCGTCATAACAAGCCTCCTCCACGTTCTTCTTCTCCCCCTCTTGTAATCAATCTGACCAAGCCTGCTAAGGCTAAAGGTCCTGCTGTAAATACAGATGTACATATCAATTAAAAATTATCTACTTTCCAGTATACTGATGTTATTTATCATACTAAATACTATTTGGATATGTTAGATAGCTTTCAGTCATTTACAATGGGAGTTGTACAATCTCTTCAGACAGAAGTTTCATGTGAACATCCAAAAGACTCATATCGTATTGTTCCTGCTCGCAAGAAAGGCAAAAGTCCAATACTTTTTAGTAAAAGACCAGAACAAAAATTTAGCTACACGGATGATAGCAAAGTTAACGACACGGGACATCTTCAATTCCGTCGTTAAAGTCAACAATCAAAAGATATCGTCCGAAAGATGGGTTACGACTTCAAAAGCGGCCTTAACTATGGTAAGGGTAGACGAACTCCCATTCGTACAGCTGTTCCACATGGAAAGTCAGAAATGTATTACAGCAGGACCAAAAGAGGTCTCGGATATGCTTCTCCTCCAATATTAACCCCAGTAGTTTCTGACTCTGATAGCGAAGAACGTTCTAATTCTTCCAATTCCAGATCATGGGATTCTGACACTAGTATTGGTGAAGTCCATCGTATAATCGTATCTTCTAATATGGTTTCCGCTGAATTTCTGGAAGGATATGATGAAGATATTGAAGAAAGTCCTGAAACAGATCCTTGGGCTCAACAGATGGATAATCAATGGGTACTCCAATTTGAACAAAGAGAACCTCCTACTGAAGATCAACTAATTCAAGTTGATGTAGCAGAAAGTGAGTCACCTCGTCCAATCTTTATTAGCAAGAATCTTCCGGAAGCAGATAAGCAAGAGTTGATTCTTCTCATTAAAGAATACATTGACGTCTTTGCTTGGAGTTACGAGGACATGCCAGGTTTAGATCCCAAAATTGCTACTCACAAACTGAATATTCTTCCTAATGCTAAACCAGTCAAACAGCAATAAAGGCGATTCAAGCCTGAAATGATAGACGCTATTGATGATGAAGTCAAGAAGCTTATAGCTTGTGGCTTTATTCAAGAAGAACAACATCCTGATTGGGTAGCTAACGTTGTTCCAGTCTTGAAGAAAACCGGCAAAGTTCGAGTCTGCATCGACTTCCGGGATCTCAATGAAGCATGTCCGAAAGATGAATTTCCTCTCCCTATCACGGACGTCATGATTGACAACACCTGTGGGTTCGAGCGAATATCTTTTATGGATGGATTCTCTGGATATAATCAGATCAAGATGAATCCCGAAGATGAAAAGCACACATCTTTCCGTTCTCCTCGGGGAGTCTTTTGCTACACAGTGATGTCATTTGGTCTCAAGAACGCTGGTGCAACCTACAAACGGGCCATGAGTACCATTTTCAGAGAACATCTTCACAAAACAGTCGAATGTTATGTTGACGATATTGCTGTTAAAAGTCGTCTAAAAGAAGATCATATTCAAGATTTGAGAACAATCTTCAATCTCATGCGTCAACATCAGCTCAAGATGAATCCCACCAAGTCATTCTTAGGTGTCTCTAGTGGTAAATTTCTCGGCTTCGTTATTACCTCTAAGGGTATATACGTGGATCTCGAGAAGATCAAAGTCATTCAAGAGATGCATCCTCTACGCAACTTAAAAGAGCTATGAGGATTCCAAGGCCGACTTGCGTACATCAGGCAATTCATTTCAAACTTGTCTGGACGCTACAGACCATTCACTCAGCTAATGAAGAAGGGTGTATCTTTTATTTGGACTGAAGAATGTCAACAAGCATTCGACGACATCAAACGATATCTCATGAACCCACCAGTTTTGGTGCCACCTATCTCAGGCATTCCATTTTTAATGTATGTCCGTGCTATGGATCATTCGTTGGGTGCTTTACTCGCCCAAAAGAACAAAGAAGGTCACGAATAGGCCATTTACTATCTCAGTCGTACTATGATTGGTGCTGAACACCGTTATAGTCCGGTTGAAAAAGAATGTCTAGCTCTTATGTTCGCTGTACAAAAGACAAGACATTACATCATTGGTCAAACCATTTATGTCATATCCCGAGTCAATCCTCTCCGGGTATTAATGAAGAAGCCTAGCACACTCAACTCTCGGCTTGCTACATGGGCCATCCTTCTAGCCTAATATGACATGGTGTATGTTCCTCAAAAATCTGTCAAGGGTCAAGCACTGGTGAATTTCTTGGCGGCTCATCCCGTACCAGAAACATCCATGCTTTATGATGAAATTCCAGACGAGACGTTGGAAGTCAACTTGATCTCTGAAGAATTTCCAACTTGGCGTCTATTCTTTGATGGAGCGTCCAGAATTGGACCCAAAGGTGCTATTGTAGCAGGAGTTGGAGTTGTTCTTGTTTCTCCAGATGGATCAACTATCCAAAGAGCCTACTCTCTAGACGAATCCTGTTCCAACAACATAGCAGAGTACAATGCTCTACTCATTGGTCTTCAATTAGCCAAGCAATTGAACGTCGAGTATCTCGAAGTTTACGGCGATTCTAAACTGGTTGTCAACCAGGTTAGAGGAACTTATGAAGTCCGTCATCAAGATCTGGTACCTTACTTTGAGGCAGCAATCAACATGGCTACATCTTTCAAAGCTTTCTTTATTGAATATGTACGCCGAGCTTGTAATACTGAAGCAGATGCCTTAGCCAATCTTGCAGCAGTCTTAGCTGTCCCCATCCGAAGACAACAAATGGTGGTTATCTCTAATCGAAAATTGTTTTGCGTAGAAAACAATCATAACATTGAGCTCAGTAATTTTGCTGAAATTAATGTTATCAATGATGATTGGAGAACTCCTTTCATCGACTTCGTGGTTCATGACATACTCCCTGAAGATCCTAAGGAGGCTACAAGTATTCGACGACGATCTCTACGATTCTACTACAATCAAACCACTAAGACTCTCTATCGACGGACTTATGACGGTCTTCTTCTATGCTGTTTAGCTGGTAATAAAGCAAAACAGGTATTACATGAAGCTCACGACGGTGTCTGTGGAGCACATCAGCCCGGTCCTAAATTACAGGATCGTATCCGAAGAATGGGTTACTATTGGCCCTCTATGGTATCAGATGCCATAGAATATGCAAGGAAATGTCGAGCCTGTCAAATCCATGCAGACTTCATTCATCAACCTTCAGAATTTCTACATCCAACAGCCGCTTCCTGGCCTTTCGAAGCTTGGGGTATGGATGTTATAGGTCCTATTAATCCCCTTTCTTCTAGAGGACATCGGTTCATTCTAGCAATAACAGACTACTTCTCTAAGTGGGCTGAAGCTATACCCTTGGCCAAAGTCAAGACCAGTAGTGTTATCAACTTCGTCAAACATCATGTCATTTAACGATTTGGTGTCCCTCGACGAATTATTCATGACAATGGACCGTAATTCATCAGCCAGAAATTTACCAGATTCTGTGATGATCATCGAATTGACAATGTCGCTTTGACTGCCTACAATCCTGCTACTAATGGTTTAGCCGAAGCCTTCAACAAAACTATTATCAAACTCCTCAAGAAGTTTATATCTACTAACAAACGGAATTGGAGTGAAAAGCTTGGCGAATGTCTATGGGCTTACCGAACTACGATCCGCAATCCTACGGGTTTTACACCTTTCTCTTTGGTATATGGCTGTGAAGCTGTTCTTCCTCTCGAACTTCAAATTCCTTCTTTAAGGATTGCTATTGCTAATGAGCTCACTATAGAGAACAATGATCTTCTTCGACTTCAAGAATTGGAGGCACTCGACGAAAAGCGATTAATGGCTCAACAACATATTGAGTTATATCAAGCCCGTATTTCGAAGACTTTCAATCGTAAAGTGAAGGTCAGAGCCTTTCAGCAAGGGGAACTTGTTTTAGCAGTCAGACGTCCTATGACTATGACTCATATGAGTAAAGGCAAGTTCGACGCAAAGTGGGAAGGTCCATACGTGGTGAGCAAAGTCTTCTCAAATGGAGCTTATCAACTCTCAGAAATGGATGGACGAATTGCAATGATGCCTATCAATGGCAAATTCCTTAAAAAGTACTATGTGTAAATGTAAATGCTTATAAATCATCAGACAGATTCATGTTCATAAATAAAATTTTATTTAATCATGAATGATAGTACATGATATTAAGGAAGATCACTATCATCCTTCTCTACATTTGGACGCGGACCACTTCCATCCTTTTCAAAAACACGATCAGCAAAAGAGCCAAGAACCTCTTTGCTGGAGCCCACGAGAAATTTGCAGGCAGCCATCCTCATGGCTTCTTCTTCTTCAGTCCTTCCTGGTTCAAGCAGAAAGTCCAGGATGTCTCTCGGTGGCTTGGGTACAGACGAACCTTCGTCTGCTTCTGCTTCCTTCGGCTGAATTGGATCGACAAGAAGTTCTTTAACGTCTTCTTCAACCTTCGAGGCGAGCTCAGTCTTCTTGAGTGCATCTTCAGACGATATTTTTTATGTTGAAAAGTGAGAGTGCTCATTCCTGTCAGATATCTGTCCTATTTATAGACAGAGATTTCTCAAACAACGATGCGACACATTCATCCGACGGTTCATTCGTTCATCATTATCCGACGGTTCATCCGTTCATTTATTATCATCCGACGATTTGCCCGTTCATTCATCATCACTTAACGGTTCATCCGTACATTTAATTCTCTTAACGGTTCATCCGTTTATTTAATTCACTTGACGGTTCGTCTGTTCATTATATTCATCTGATGGTTCACCCATTCACATTCATCCGACGGTTCGTCCGTTCATCCATTATCATTTTGACGGTTTATCCGTTCGTTTTATCATTTGACGGTTTTTTCCGTTCATCTCACATCCATGTCCGCAACTTGTCGTTTTCGATTAAGTTGTCAATTGAAATAATAATATTCAATATATTCTGCCACTTCCATATTACCTCTGAGCAGATATATGAATATAATTATTTTCTACAAGAAATATATCATGTCTTGCACCGCTGAATATATTTTCTATATCTATTATTTATATCTAAACAAGATATGCAACAAATAATGGAGCCACAGTAAAATGTCTTTTATTTATTTATTAAAATACGAGGCATTACAAAAACACATCTACGACAAAAGATACAAAAAGTTCTATTAAGAAGGAGGAATGATCAAATTGTCAATCTGCTGCTTCAGAGTCTGCAGCTCTTCTTCATGAGTGGATGTCACTCTCCTTCTAGCCTCTTCCATTCCAGTTTCTTCATTAAAGACGGGCATCTCTACAGTCCGGCGAGTGATCTCTGCACCATGAGTAGCATCGTACTCAGCCTTCTCTTGAATCAAGGCATTGAATTGATCAATCATAAGTTGATGATGAGCAGTTTCTTCTTCTAATTCTTGCTGAAGACGAACAATTTATGCTCTTAGTTCAGCAGTTCTCTGTCCTTTTCTTTTAGCCATCAAAGTTACTGATTCTAATTTGGAATTGTATTCAGCAGACTTTGTGGAATAAGCCTCCAAAAGATTTTGAAGATTCATCCTTTCCATATCAGCTGCTTGGGCCATTCGCTCAAACTCAGCCTGCACTAGAGATTCTATTTTCTGCTGTTTGAGCTCCTTATATTTCTTTATGGAGACTTCTAATTCATCCAGTATATGCTCAAGGAGAGTAGCTTGGGCTTCGTCACCTTGCTCCCTTACAGCCCTCACCAATAGAGAAGTCGGGTTTCTAACCATAAAGAAATCAGCTCCCTCTTTGTCAATCATTTTGGTGACTAAGGGTCTCAAAGCTTCAAAGAAACATCTGGTGAATGATTGAACAATTTGTTGATTAATTGCCAGAGTCCCAGGAGTCGCAGCTACTCCTGTTGAAGACGAGGCAGCAGAATGCTCGATCCTTTGTGTCTGGATGGCAGGCTCTTTAAACAAAGGAGCCAGAGTAGAGCTAGTCGTCCCTCCTATTTGTTCATCTGTAAAAGTAAAATTGTTTTTTTGCTAGTCATTTGCCAAATAACCAAAAAGATCAAATGAAGGCAGTCTTACCTTGGTTCAGTCCAGCAATGAGCTTATCCCCTGCAGGAGTAGACTCTGGCAGAGCAAAAGTAACTTCAGCTGCAACAGCTTGGCTACTACCCGCTTCAGAACCACAAGACAAATGATGACTACTACTAATAACCACCGTCGTTATGGGCACTATGTCCGTGCACGTCGGAGGTATTGGAGGAGTCTCATGATCTACAAGAAATACAAATAAAGACATTAGCTATCAATTCATTCAAGAGGAGATGGCTAATTTCATTTTATACCTTGAGGATCATTGGCGGGAGTTTCTTCCACGGCTTCTTCATTTATTGCTTTTTTGGGAACCTCAACATCCTTTTCAGGAGTTAAGGTATCGGGAACATTCTTTGGAGCCTCAACATCCTTTTCAGGATCTAAGGTCTCAGTAGCATTCTCTGGGATTTCAATATCCTCATCATCTATATCATCTTTTTCAAGATCTTGTATATAGTCATCAACATTCTCAGATGAAGAGCTTTCTTCATCCTCGTCTTCTTCTTTTGGTGCCTTCTCGCTGGTAGTCGCGGCTTGGTCACCATAGTTTTCCAGAGGACTGTAGAGACAATCTTCCAAAGCTGCAATGACTTCGCGATCTTCCTCTTCGCGAAGGGTTCTCGGAGTAGGCGGAAGTTCAACAAGCTGTAATTGCTCTTCCCTCGCTTCCTCCACAGTATTTCCTTTAGGCTCTTCGGCCTCAGTTTTTGGAGCAGGATCTGTCCTTTGCTCAACCTCCTCTCAATGTTCAGGACTAGGAGTTCTATCCCTAGGCTCTGAAATAGGAGTAGGAGAGGGCAAAACCAATCCAGCGGCAGCATCCATCACCATTGAAGACAAGGCTCGATTCCTTCTCTGGGCTAGCTTCTTTCTTTTCAATGGCCTATCAGGACTCTCTATATTAACAGTTTCAACTTGTTTCTGGATGGAAGTTGGTGTTGCAGCCTCTTCTTGCTGAGTTGACCCGGCCAGTTGCCGAGACTGGGATCGAGTGGTGATCCGTTCAAAAGAATGATCTAGGATCAACTTCTTCTTTGCTGCTGGAGCAGGTGGATCTTCTCTTCTTTTCCTTTTGGCAGGAGATCTACCCACTTTCAGAGAGATACGCATTGCTGCGTTTACTTCTTGAGGGAATATAATATCCCTCGAAACTTCTAAAGGTGCATCTGTTGGCTCGTGCACCTCATCATTTATAGGGATTGCCATAGCAATTTTTCCTCTCTTCAATCTCGTCGAGGAAGCGAAACTATCTGCAAGGTTAAAATTCTCAGCAAAAGTATTCGCAGATGTATAAAATACTGAATAAGTAAATAACATCCGGGGACCATGAGTGCTAATTGTTGGCATCGAGAATGTGGCCTTCGTATCACGGGCATTATAGTAAGCCCAGGCTCGGGCCCCGTCTATCAAATAACCCTTGCCTTGGAGACAGGTGATTGCATTCCCCACATGGAATTGATCATATCCAAATTGTCGAACAAAACGGCTGGGGAGATATGGTTCTAAGTAACACTCATCTTCGAACCGGTAGACCAGATGAGACGGTCGAATCGTCTTCAACCATTCAAAGGATGCACGGGTTAGAGGCTGCATCTTTGAGTCCACCATGTTTGTTGGCATCTGATCATCTCCAGCAGGAAGAGGAGCACAATAAAAGTTCCATCCTTTATTCAGATTTAGAACGTATCTACACTCGCTCAAAGAAGTGTACTTCCATTTTCCCTGAGAGTACCTTCGCAGAAAGCTACCATCAACCGGTCCCATGCCGGGGTCCATTAAAGTGGGATAGTGGAGAAGCAACCATCCAAATAGATATGTGTATGGTAGTTCTAGGCGAGGGAACTCTTTCTCTCCTTTTGCTTTCAGCATCAAATCTATATATAGACGAAGACTGGCATTTAATTTGCAAGTCATTGCTGATAACAGGTCCATCTTGTAGCCAAAAACTAACTTGACCGCTGCAAAAAGAACGCCGCGGTGAAAGCGATCCACAGTACTGGATCCGGGAACCACAAACCGCCGAAGCCAGTATGTCAGAAACCCTGCCAGTTGGGCTTCTTTTGACATGGGTCTATAACCCATTCTCAAGTAACTCTCCAGAGTGTCCCCTGTCTTCAAAGGAGGATATTCATAATCATCTTTCACTTGTTTATCAAAATTACCACTCTGATCCATCAGCTTCATAACTTCTGTATTGCTCAAAGGTTTAAAGAAATTGGGATAGCATTTGTCATTTTCCTTAGTTTTCTTCTCTTCTATATGGTTAAGGAACAGATAGGGTAACCATTTCGAAGAATAACAGGTGTTGGCTGTGGCACTCTTATAAAACAGGGAGCAGATCTTGTAATGGTATAGCAGTTCCTCGAACACTGCTACCATCGTTGCGTTTTCCCTTCTAAGTTTGTCCAACTCATCATTTGTTGGAACGAACTCCTCATATGGAGCTTCTTCCATTGGAAAGTACGAGATATATTTTATCTCGTGGAGTGCAAACCCAATTTCTCCACCAGGGGTCATAAAAGTTCCCGTTCTATAATTGTATCTTTCAGCCAAGGCCAAGAACATGTGTGGATTGGGTGCAAAACCATAAACAGTGGCGTGCACTGCTTGGTACAGATTGATCTGTTGAAGTTTGTCTTCAAACGTTGTCAGGATCCAATTAGCAATACAATTCCATCTCCTGTAGTCTGGATTCACCAATCCATTCAATCTGATATCTTGTTCGGGGTACTTCCCTTCAGCTTTCGCAAATTCGTTTGCAAATATCGGTGTTCTGACTGGCATCAACATAGTAGAGTTCTCTGGCGGAATGCAACCAGGTCTCAAGCCTCTCAACAAGACACTGTATCTATCAGAGGAGCAGTAGAACATATCCTTCTTATTTGACCCCTTCTTCACGAAATTTTTCCCTGCACGGGCATCTTGGAAAAGAGTGATGTTCCAATCCATCTTCCTTGGGTAGCTCGCATGAGCATACCGGGATAAAGGGAGACAGCGGGCAATATCTGGTATGAAGAAAGATCTATCTTCTTGATGGACTATTCTTTCTTCCATCCTCGGCCTTGGTTGCGAGCTTTTCTCAAAAGCCTCACCAAACAAGAATGCAGGTTTCTTATGAATAACAGCGTCTGTTGATTCCAAGGGCTGTCCATTCATTAAACACAGTAGAGTCTCATTGTCTTGAGATATCAGAATCGCCTGACGGAAGGTCGGCAGATCATACTGAGGATAATGGACATGGGAGAGATCCTCTTTATACTCAGACTCTGAGAGAGTTCCCACAAAATGTTCATAATCTGAATCTTCTCTGGTCTCAACTGCATCAAAACAGATAAAGATCAGTACAAGTCAATTCAAAGACTCTGTTTTCAGATTACACAAAACATTAGATTGCATAATCCTCAGATTACGCTGGCATAGCTTGTGCAAACGTTAGATTGTGCTGGCTCAGAGCATGCAAACATCAAATTGCGCATCTCATCAGGATGCGCAAAGCAACAGTTTGCGCTGAATTCCTACACAAATCAGTCGATTGCGCTGACTTCCTGTCAGTGTAATTAAACAGGTTGCACAGGAATGCAGCCATCATAAAAATAAAGACTGAAAGTTGATGCAACCAAAACCTTAAAAAGGGGTGGCGCAATATGAACTCATCTCTAAAAAGAGATGAGTTTCGAAGATCAAAAGGAGTCAAATCACCCTAAAAAGGAGTTTTCGATCGGTTGAACAACCTCTCAGAGCGGGGTACGCGGATTCATGACGAGAAGCTCGTCGTGCAATTCTGTCTGATGACTCGGCCGGGGCCTTGCCATTGTCGGCGATGGTGGAGGAGCGTCGAGGAGCCATTGGTCGTCGGAGAAGAGGGCTGAAAACGAAGAGCTCAAAGTTTTTTCTCTCAAAAGCACAAGTGAATGCAAGTAAAAAATATTTCTAAGTTTGAAGAGACTATTTATAGTCTTCGAAATATGAAAGGCTACCTCAGATTGCGCCTAAAATTTAGGCTCTTCGATTGCGCAGACAGCTCACCATCATGCGCAACTTGATTTAAATTTTATAATTTAAAGTATTTCGAAACTTTGAATAATATCAACTTTTGAAAACTTTGAAGGGGGTCTTATAGGTCCTAAAAAATCAAGTTGCATCAATTAACAAAGTTAAAGAATCAAGATATACATCATCCAAGTAAACTGCGCAGACAATGGATTGCACAGCTCTCAGATTGCGCATGCCAGACTGTGCACACATCCGATTGCGCAAGGCTGACGTGGCAAGAGTCATCATTACCTGACAACCAAATCAAATCTTTGACAACTGACAGCACGGATATCGAGGAGACTGTTCGTTTATTGCGCCGCACAACGCTCGAGGACGGCTGACAGCTGGCAGCGCGATCTATTTCCTGCGCAGTCTAATCCTGCGCAAACCAAAGCCTACGTAAATAAAGTTGACACAATCCAAAGTCTGTGCAGTTCAATGTGCGCTTTCTACCAGTACAAATGATAAAGTACACGTGGTATTCATGCCATCAATTGCTCATTTCGTGGCAACTGCTTATGCATGATCATGCGCATTTCAATTAAATGATGCCATGTGTCCAAGACAGTTAACCCATGATCCAGCAACTGCCTGTGCAGTCCATTGCTACGCAAACCAATTGCTGTGCAATCTATCATGTGCAGTCCAGAATAACTAAAAGTTCGTTATTTCTCAGAACTCTATAAATAGAGTTTCAAGTCTTCATTCAAGGGGATCACGAATCAAATATCAGAGATCAGAGAGTTCAGGAGTTCTTGCCCAAGTGCTGCTGTATTCTTCCGAGGCTTTTGCCTTTGACTTTCGAGGCTTTCTGCCTTCAATTCCAGAGTTGTTTTCAACTTCAGAGGCTTCGTCTTCAGAGTTCACATCGTCCAAGGGATAAAACAATCGTCATCTAGATTGGATTCCTAAAGTTGTACCATTCCCAGAATTCAAATTGTAATCTTTTACAAAGTTTGTATCAATAAAGTTCTTTAACTTTTGTTTTTTGCAAACAGACATGAGCGTGACTAAAATCCATGCTAACTTGTAAGAACATGAGCGTGACTAAAAATCCACGCAGACACGTAAGAACGTGAGCGTGACTGAAATTCACGCTAATATGTAAGAACATGAGCGTGACTCAAAATCCACGCTAAGTTGGGAGATCAAAACCCATGGCCAACCGAGAAGAACAGCAACTTAGATCTAGGAGAAACCAGCCACAGAAAGAAAAAATGCTAAGTAGTAAACTCTCTCGGAATCGTGAGAGGAAAAGAAATGAACCATAAAAATGGTTCTCCAAGCAAGAAGCAAGATTGCACTTGCCTGCTGTTGTTGGTTGGTGGAGAGAGTGATGAGAGGAAGAAGAAGAAGTAATGGTAAAGAAGAAGTTATGAGGAGAGAGAAGGAGATGGGAGCTTAAATAGGAAGGGTGGTGGTAGGTGAGAGTTTGGGCCGGGTTCCATTCGGATCCAACCAAGGCCAACCCGAAAACAAGACTAAGCAGAGAAGTTAAAAGCAGGAATAAAAATTGTAGGAAATAAAATACAGCTAATTAATTAACATGAATTTAAAAGAATTTAAATACAGGATAGTACATGATAAATACTAAATAAATATACATGAATTATACATGTATAAAAAAATACGCATTCTGGGAACGGGGAGTGACATCTCTACCCTCCTTAGAAAAATTCCGTCCTCGGAATTTCAAATCCAAGCAGGTTAGAAATATCGGAGCTAAACTAATACAAGCAATTCTAGTGAGCAAGCAATCATTATTACCATATCAAAAGCAAGTACTATATATGTAAATCCATCATTCTACGATATCAAATAGCTCTACCCATAAGGTGACAAGCATGAAGAATTAGGACAATCAAGGTATACAGAAAGAGATATACCTTGTGAGTCAAACAGGTGTGGATACCGTGATCGGATATCATCCTCACGTTCCCACGTTGACTCTCCCAAGGAGTGATGACCCCAAGCAACACGGACAAGACTAATTGTTCGGTTCTTGAGTATCTTCTCTCTTTGATCCAAAATGGACACAGGCTGTTCCTCGTAAGATAGGTTGGTACCAACAACCATCTCCGAATGATCGAGGATATGGCTTGGGTCCGATACATACCTACGTAATTGAGATACATGAAACACGTCATGCACCTCTCGTAAGGTAGGCGGAAGGGATAAACGATAAGCAACATCGCCTATCCGATCAAGGATAACAAATGGGCCCACATACCGCGGACTCAATTTCCCGCGAATGACAAATCTAATGACCCCACGAGTAGGTGAGATCCGTAAGAATACGTGGTCCCCAACAGAGAACTCTAACGGCCTACGATGCTGGTCCGCCCAATGACGATGCCGGTCCTACGCAACTCGAAGTCGCTCTCTAATTCCCTTAACCACTTCAACCGTTTGAACAATCATTTCTGGGCCTAACATCTTCCTCTCTCCGATATCATCCCATGCAAGCGGTGACCTGTACTTCTTACCATATAGTGCTTCGAATGGCGCCATCTGGATACTGGCTTGATAACTATTGTTGTATGAGAACTCGACTAAGTGCAGGTGACTCTCCCAAGACCCTCCAAAATCTAAAGTGCAAGCTCGCAACATGTCTTCTAAAGTCTGAATCGTTCTTTCTGATTGCCCATCCGTCTGCGGATGGTAGGCCATGCTAAACCTTAACTTGGTACCCAAACTATGATGTAAGCTCTTCCAGAAATATGACGTAAAGCGGGTATCTCGATCCGACATAATACTGACAGGGACTCCATGCTGCCTGACTATCTGTTGCATATACAACTCTGCCAACTTTTCTGTAGATTGCCCTACTCTGAAAGAAAGAAAGTGTGCTACCTTCGTAAGTTGGTCCACTATTACCCAAATAGGTCCTTACCACTTGGTGATCTCGGTAAACCGGTCACAAAGTCCATTGTAATATGCTCCCATTTCCATTTCGAAATAGGAAGCGGTTGTAATAACCCAGCTGGCCTCTGCTGTTCTGCCTTCACTTGCTGACATACCAAGCAACGGGAAACAAATCTAGCTATCTCCCTCTTTATCTCGTTCCACCAGAAATGCTGCTTGATATCTTGGTACATCTTGGTCCCTCCAGGGTGAATAAAATACTGAGAACTGTGAGCTTCTGCCATAACCTCCTGTCTGATATCTCCACTAGGCACACATAGACGTGATCCAAACCTAAGTGTACCATCTTCATGAATTCTCATCTCCTTTCTGAGTCCTGACTCACATTCTGCCCTGAGCTTCTGAATCCTTGGGTCTTGTGCCTGGGCTGCCTTGATCCTGCCTACCAAGTCGGATTGAACTTGCAGACTTGTTAGAACTCCTACATCACTAGAAAGTATAACTTCGATGCCCATCTCCTGAAGGTCTTCTAAGATATGCCTTTGTGTTGTCAATATAAATGCGCCACCTCTCTTGCTGAGAGCGTCTGCTACTACATTAGCTTTGCCTGGATGATACTGAAGCTCCACGTCATAATCCTTAATCAACTCCAGCCATCTTCTCTGCCTCATGTTTAGTTCCTTCTGGGTAAAGATGTACTTCAGACTTTTATGATTTGTGTACATCTCCACTCGGTCCCCATATAAGTAATGCCTCCATAGCTTCAGAGCAAACACTACTGCCGCTAACTCCAAATCATGAGTTGGGTAATTCTTCTCGTGGTCCCGAAGCTGCCTAGATGCATATGCTATCACCTTCCCATGCTGCATAAGGACACATCCAAGTCCTTTACCTGACGTATCACAATATACTGTAAAACCTTCGGGTCCAACTGGCAATGTAAGAATAGGTGCTGATATCAACTTCTGCTTCAAAGTCTCGAATGATGCCTGACATTCTGCCGACCAAACGAATGGTACATCCTTCCAGGTCAAGCGGGTCATGGGTGCTGAAAGCCTTGCAAAGTCTGACACAAACCTTCTGTAATATCCTGCCAATCCCAAGAAACTCTGCACATCTGCTACGGTCTTGGGTACTGGCCAACTTTCTACTGCTTCTATCTTCTTGGGATCTACTGCTACTCCAGCTCCTGATATGATGTGACCCAAAAATGAAATATGATTCGTCCAGAACTCATACTTACTGAGCTTGGCATACAACTGGTTCTCTCTCAGAACCTGCAACACTTTCCTGAGGTGGTCTTCATGCTCCTCTTCACTAGCAGAGTATACGAGAATGTCGTCGAGAAACACAACGACAAACTGATCTAAGTAGGGCATAAAGATGCGATTCATCAAATCCATAAATATTGCTGGAGCATTGGTCAAACCAAATGGCATTACTAAGAATTTATAATGCCCATACTTCAACCTGAATGCCGTCTTGGGAATATCCTCCTTCCGAACCCTCACCTGATGGTACCCTGAACGAAGATCTATCTTCGAGAAAACTCTAGCTTTGCTCAACTGATCAAATAAGTCGTCGATCCTGGGTAATGGGTACTTGTTCTTCACTGTAGTCAATACATAATCTGGATGACCCATCCTTCTTTCCCACAAGTACCACTGGTGCTGTCCATGGTGACACGCTAGCTTGGATGAACTTCTTCTCCTTCAGTTCCTCTATATGCTGATATACCTTGGCCTGCTCTGAATCCGCCATTCTATAAACTCGATCTAATATCGGTTTAGTTCCTGGTGCCAATTCTATACTGAACTTAATATCTCTAACCGGTGGTAGACCTGGAAGTTCTTCGAGAAATACGTCTAGAAATTCTTCAACTACCTTCGGAATCTGAACTTCTTCCATTGCCGCTATTACTCCCTGCTCTTGCTGAGTTGCCTCTGATCTGACTAAGGTGAATCTCTCCATGCCTGGAATATCAAAAGACACACTCCCTCTACGATAATCTATTTTCGCATGACTGTCTTTCAGCCAGTCCATGCCTAAGATAACGTCGAAATTTCTAACAGGAAATTCTATCAACCGGGCGGGTAAGGAATGCCCACAAACTACAACACTACACGCTAGAATAACTCTACTAACTCCTACGAGCCTATTACCAGTGAGTATATTCAACCTCCCTGGTAATGCCTCGAACTCCATTCCTAGTTGTGTCGCAAATTGTGCAGATATAACTAAATGGGATGCTCCCGAATCAAACAATGCTACTGCGGGATATGAGGCGACGAGAATGTTATCTGCCACAACATCTCCCGATGCCAATGCCTCTTCCAAGGATAAAGTGAATGCTTGCCCTCGACCTGCTTGCTGGTTCCCATGCTGCGGCCTAACCTGATGTTGTTGCTGGCCCCTGCCTTGATGATGCTGGGGTGGTCTATACTGGTGTTGCTGCATCGGCGGCCCCTGCTGCCGAAACATCTGAGCCTGCGGACGCTGTGCCAACGGCCTCACTGCCACTGCTGGTCCTCGATACTGGCCTGCCCCTGGTGCTGGCAGAGCAGGAAACTACTGCCCTGGTCCTCCTGACCTCGAATTCGTGGGACATATGGTAACCCGATGGTCTGGATTTCTACATATTAGACACAGTCCATTCAATGTCCGACACACATCTCTACTGTGCCCCATCTTTCCATAATAAGTGCAGCCCGCCGGGGGTTGCTGGTTCTTCCTTTGTTGCTGTTGCTGCTGCCTGGGTGGTACTGGTCCTCGTACTGCCACATCGTGGATACGAATGCCAGTGGATGGTACTATTTTTCGGGGCGCTGCTCCCCCTCCTCCTTCAATCTGACTGTGGGATCTCTTCTGACCCCCAGTCCTTACTGCAAGCCTCTGAATGGTGATCTCATGCCTTCGAGTTGCCGTCAATACTTCGTCAAAAGTTTGGTAATTGTGCCCCTCTATCAATTACAAGAGTTCAAGATGAAACCCTTGCTGAAACCTCATGGCCCTCTGGCTCTCTGTTGCTACCATCTCTGGGGCGAATCTACTCAATCTGCAGAACTCCGCTACATAAGCATCTACAGTCTTGTCGACCTGTCTGAGGCTGATAAACTTCTGTTATAGCTCAAACTGCGCCACAACTCCATAGTACTTGGTCTTGAATCTTGCTATGAAATCGTCCCAAGCCACAGGACGTCTGATGCCTACTTCCTCTGATTCCCACCAATCACGTACGAGATCCTGAAGTAACAACTTCACTAGATCCACACGTTCTTCTACCGGTACCTTAGCTGCCGTCAGAATAGCCTCTATGTCCTTAAGCCATGCATCTGCTGATATGGCATCCTTCGTGCCCTCGAAACGGCATGGGTTGTACTTGCAAAACCTGGCTGATGCTTCTGAATCAGCCCTCACTCCTCTTTCCAAAGCCGTCTGTAATCCTTGGTTGAGCAACACATTCTGCTCTTTTAGCTGAGTGTGCATGCGCTGCTGGGCTAACATCTGATGTTGCTGAGTAGCCATCATTCCTCTCACGATCTCTAGAAGGGCTGGTGTATCCACTTGGGTAGGTGGAACTGTTGGTGGTGGTGGAACATCCGGATACTGTGATCCAGCTGCTTCCACTATCACTTCTTCCTGGGTAGCCTCCTGAGGTGAGACTGGCTCTTGTTGCTGACCAACAGGGTCAGGTTGTCCATGTTGCCCCTGCTGTTGTCCAGCTCTGACTGATGCGGACGAAGTGCCCCTAAGAAAAGGGACAAGAGAACAATCAAACAACCGGACGTGAGGGATCAATGAAGTCAAAGGATACCGGAATGTCAATCAAGGGTTGAGAATAACGAATCATGAGATCAAGGGGGAAACACGTGTGATTGAGACATCCTATAAATCAAAACACCCCACAAGTCTGAAATTAGACCTGCATGGGCCACCACTAAAACCTTGTCACACCCCAGAACCAGAATACTGGAGAGCGGAGGAATGACTCAGCCAGCTACGTATTACCGGTAGATAAATACCGTATAATACGATCAATGCTGTCTAACCAGACGAGGGGGTACATACTACATGAAAGTCTTACTATGGTCACTCCACATCTATTGTCTCAATTATTCAAAACAAGAAACAGAAATAGAGAACATGTAAGATAAAGTAGTAAGGCGTCCAAAATGCTCAGTCAAAATGTTCTTGAGATCTGGCTTTACAAAACATAGCCAGATGGTATAGTGACATATACACAATTGTTATCAGCTGCAGTCTGACTTTAGTTACAATTATGTAATTGTAAGTGCAAGACAATCCGACTAACATGTCGGTGCCAAACGGCTAAGTATGAAGTAAATAACAAAACGAGCGGTAAAGTAAGAAACCCACTCGAGTCCTCCTGCGATCATCCCTCTAGTATTGACCATCTTGGAGGTAGAAGTAAGCTGGATCCTCGGGGACTGGCTCTAAATCTGGCCATGCAAAACCAGAGAGGTTAGACCTCTAATAGCAAGTACCACAAGGGAGCACGATATGAAGGATTAAACCAGTAAGTAAGAGAATATAATAATAGATCTCTACTTTCCACTTGGATTCACATAACATCACGACACTTCGAACCAACCTCCCAACCAAACAAGGACAGAAGTTGGCCCGTCATGTCCTGATATTCTGATCATCTGAGTTAGACAATAAAGTAGGTACAGTACACAAACAAATCATCTTAAACGGCCAATCAACTACTACGGCTTGCTATTGTGAGTCCCAAGTTATCTTGGAATTATGCAAATAGGGATTCCTCAGTTCTTACTATGTGCGAGCAAGGCTAGTCTATCCAGTCAATCAATTACGCCAATCATGTAGTTAGACGAGTCCCAGCAGGACGCCCGCCGTTATAGCATGTACAACAATATAAGCAGATACTGTTCCCTGCCCGTGTGACAGATTTACAGTATCTGTGGGAACCAGCCGGCCTGTCGGGCACTTAATAGTCCCAAGAGGGCTGCCATGTAAGAACTCAGGAATCCATTCTCTCCATGCCATCGTTATTTTATTTGACTTAATGGCCTCTACGTTGAGTGAAGTTCCATGTCGTGGATCATGGTCATTCAAATAAGTACTTTCGTACGGGGTACGATATGCGCAACTCTACAACGATACCCGTGCGGCTAGGTTATAGGTCTTACATAGCGTGATACAATAATCAAATCTGACCACGGAGTAATCATGCCTTGACCATAAAGTACACATGCTGTTTTTGTAAGATAAATAAATAAAATAAATAAATAAATAATTTGAAGCCTGCATGTGCCTGTATGCCAATATTCGGAATCGGCTAATCGAGTATAATAGTTCATTACATGAACGTGTCTCATTCATTCAATTCAATAAGACGACTAGCCAGTCTTTTAGTTCCAACTAGGAACGCATGATCAATTTTAATCAAGATAACCATTATTATCAATGGTATCAAGGCATGAAAGTCAATTTGTATTACATGGGGTCGAGTCTATAATTCTCAAGGTTAAGTTCCAGTCATACTGGGTATCCATGGATCAATCAGGACACAAGGCGCATTTCACATAACAATCTGTATTAACAATATTAACATATCATGATTTCATCAAGTCCATGCCAAAAGGCTTAAGGATATAATAAAAGAATTATCATGCCATCATTAAATGAATAAGTTATAAAACAAATAGAAACACCCTGGTTAGAAAGTCACGCCAACAAGTCTAAGCTAAGGCCAAAAAGTCACGCAAAGTTTAGCAAGTTGGAGTAAGCGTGTAAACAGCGTGAGCGTGAAAAGTGGTTCATGTTGGCACGCACAGTATAAACGTGAAGGAGAATTCACGCACGCACAGCGTGAAAAGTGAGCGTGGAAAAGTGATAAGAAATTCATGCACGCATGCAAGGATGTGTGCGTAACTCAAATGTCACGCTGGCACATAAAGGCATGAGCCGGACTAAAAATTCACGCTGACACGTACAGACATGAGCTTGACTAAAATTCACGCTAACATGTACAGACGTGAGCGTGACTAAAATCCACGCTAACATGTACAGACGTGAGCGTGACTAAAATCCATGCTAACTTGTAAGAACATGAGCGTGACTAAAAATCCACGCAGACACGTAAGAACGGGAGCATGACTGGAATTCACGCTAATATGTAAGAACATGAGCGTGACTCAAAATCCACGCTAAGTTGGGAGATCAAAACCCATGGCCAACCGAGAAGAACAGCAACTTAGATCTAGGAGAAACCAGCCACAGAAATCAAAAATGCTAAGTAGTAAACTCTCTCGGAATCGTGAGAGGAAGAGAAATGAACCATAAAAATGGTTCTCCAAGCAAGAAGCAAGATTGCACTTGCCTGCTGTTGTTGGTTGGTGGAGAGAGTGCTGAGAGGAAGATGAAGAAGTAATGGTGAAGAAGAAGTTATGAGGAGAGAGAAGGAGATGGGAGCTTAAATAGGAAGGGTGGTGGTAGGTGGGAGTTTAGGCCGGGTTCCATTCGGATCCAACCAAGGCCAACCCGAAAACAAGACTAAGCAGAGAAGTTAAAAGCAGGAAATAAAATGCAGAAATAAAATGCAGGAATAAAAATTATAGGAAATAAAATGCAGCTTATTAATTAACATAAATTTAAAGGAATTTAAATACAGGATAGTACATGATAAATACTAAATAAATATACATGAATTGTACATGTATAAAAAAATACGCATTCTGGGAACGGGGAGTGACAATATATAAATAGTTCATAACCTAGATGGACTTGGACAATCCATTAGAAAGGTTGTTGTGTAATATAGTATTAGTCTATCTTGACTATAGGTTTACACTAATACACTTTGTATGTATTGAATAGGACCACTTGAGGTTATTCTCTTTGTACTGACTACATAAGAGAACAAACACCTCTGTTATTATGGATTCTTGTGCTCTTAATCCGGATATAATAACAGACATATATATATAGTGTGCATTACTTTATTCATCAAAGAATGAGATCATTATGGGTTAACAACCTCTATGAATTGGATAATAATATTGTATGTATAATGGACTTTTCATTATAAAAGGAATTAATGTTCCGATACATTGGGTTGATGATGTCCCCTTAAGGAGCTCATAAGTATTGTTATGTAAACCCTGCAGGTGCATTATATTCGATATGATAGATAAAGTTGAGTGATACTACTTAAGGATAAAAGTTATCGATCAATATAGTTGTTAGTAACTTAATTTAATCGACGAATATTCGATATCTTAACATCGGGAGCCAAACGAGCATATAATAAAAGGAGCCCATAATCATAATTTAGGATTAGGAAGGTAGTGCAACAATAGCTCTCTAGTAGACCGAGCTACTATTAATGGGCCTGGATTGTGTGTTCGGACTGAACACGGGATTCACAGATCAGTTAGGAGACCTAATCCTAATTTCTTCTTATGGTCCCTGTCATTGCCTTATATATCCTCTATTCTGTGGCCGTTATATAGTTATCAAAAATAAAAAGCTTTCTCTAAATTTGTGATTCACATAAGGAGAGAAATAGAGGGCTGCCAAGGAAAGAAAAGGTTGGAAGATCATCACCCACACGACGTCCAACCCGAGGAAGAAATACATGCAAAAGATCTTGGGGTCGTGACTGCTCGAGATTACTAGGAACTATTGCCTTCTTTTCGCTGCATGCATAATTCGTGAACCCTAGTTTCTGCCTATGAAGGGTTAGAACACGTTTATATTTGTTTAACTTTCTATCGATCAATATGCACACCAAACTAGGGTCTTAGAAATTTCCAGTTCCATCAGCAGGTTCAGTTAAGTCATGTTAATTGCGAGGCACGACCTCGATATGGTATGGAACGGCCATGTTGTTACGACACAAGTATAGGCAAGTTATTAAGTGGCGAGGCACTGCCACGATTATGTTATACGAAGGGATTTATAGCACAACCATGTCATTACATCTCGAAGTATGGCAAGGAAGTCAAGCACGAGTTGGTTCGTTTATGTTGCAAGCACGAGAATGGTCTAGAGCCACAATGATAAGTAAATTATATGTGTGCTTGCACGGTGATGGTCTAGAGACATAAATAGGCCAGGGGTATGTCCTAAAATTGATCCCAAGGCAAGAATAGAAAAACAATCGTAAAAGGATACGTTGCACAAAGTAAAATGAACGTGTTGGTTTTGTATGGGTGGGCGAGGAGCTCACTTCACAAGTGCAGTTGAGTACTGACACCCACACATTATTTTTGTGTAGGCACAGGTAGAAGCTCGTTGGCGCAAAGGTCGCTTGGATGCATCGAGGTACGGAGTTCCTTGGCGTTTTGAGGTGTGCAGTCGCATGGAGTCTAGACTTATACAGGACATAATGTATGGACATCGCCTATCTGAAGCATCCGATGGCTCGTCAAATTGTACTGAGATATGAGAGAGAGCTAAGTGACTTATATTATGAGAAGAGTGAGACTGAGTGATTATAATCATGGCCTCGAGCCATATTATAATCTTTGTTTCAATATCAGTAAAGCGCATTTTGATTGACTTATATTTTGCTTCAAGTTTTTGCTGGTGTTATTGAATATTTCTGCTTGAGACTTCTGTGCGACGACCCCGTCGCTTAGCGTGTAATCGGCCGTTATAGGTCTCGCCTTGCATAAGCGCAATCTAGTCTCACGCGGCATCACGTCTTAGCAAGGACAATCGTTCCTACGGGACCGAGGTGTAACAGACACATCACTGGATATTCTGTTACTAGTCATCTTTGTCTGGGCTAATGCAAACTCAAACTTTTGCTTTTGGCCTTGGGCGGATTTGGTAAAAGTAACACTTTTTTGAATTTTTCCTACAAGAGAACCCACGACCTTCAAACCATCCTGCATAATGACATTTGAACAAGTATAAGAAAGAATTAACAATATAAAGAACACAAGAAAAAAACAAAAAAAATTTATTTACCTGCACAATGAGATTGAAAACATGCGCACTGTACCTCATATGAAACATATCAACATTAAGTAACAAAACCCCTTTGTCATTCATCCATTCTTTAAGATTCTGAATCACAACATCACTACTACTAGAATTGTCAACTGCTACTGCAAACAAGTTGGAGTCAATATTCCATGCTAGTGTTGTAGATTTAATGAACTCGCTAAAATACTTTCGGTATGTGGAGATGGAACGATACCAAATGCTATAATTTTCTTATGCAAGACCCAATCATCGTCTAAAAAATGACCTGTCACACAACAATAACCATATTTTGATGCTTAGCTATCCATAAATTGCTTGTGAAGACTTACCCTAGATGTATTTCTCTCAAGCATCGCTTGCAATTGCACTCTCGTGGCATCATAAACTTTTTTCACATCTGCCCGAATGGTATTTATTGAATAAAACTTTATTCTAGGGTCTATGGTCTTCATATATTCTTGAAAATAACGATGCCCAACCATATTAAATGGATAGTCATGAAAAGCAACCATATTTGCAAATGCAATCCGACTTTTGGCAGCATCAAATTCCAAGTTTCCATTCTTGGAGGATTTCTACCACTAGTTACAGAATTTATGAGTCTTTGACCGGGACAATTTTGAGGCCTCCTACTACAAGTTTTCAGATGAGTTTTCGGATTATTGCGCAAATGTGTTGTTCCATTCCTGGTAGACCTATCAAATTTTTTTGCAATGATGACAAGTTGCTCTAATTTTACCAGCCCCTATATGCTTCTTTTCGAACTCATCCCATACTTCAGATCTTGTTTTCCTACTTTTGATTAGACCATCATCTACTTCAATTTTATTTTCACTCTCAATCTCTGCTTTAAGTTCAGTATTTGATCCAACCTCAACCTCGACACTTGGACTTTGGGACATCATGGAATTTTTAGACGAATTTCTAAAAATAAAACATAGCAATATATGTTATGAAGACATACATGAGCAATTGAACTCGATTGAACATATTACACATATACAAATCCGATATTAAAAAACCTTAACAAAATCACAAGTATAAAATCAGAACTTGATTGAACATATTTCATAGAAATTTGACATTAAAAAACCCTAAAAAATCAGAAGTGCAAAATCAGAACTTGAAAATGACTGAGAAGTTGACATCTGAGATATTTTTCATAAAAAAATTTAAGAAGAAGAAGAATGACAGCCAGGAGGTTTGCCTAGAAGCAGCCCCCCTTGAAAGAGTGCATAATAGCTCACTGATCGAGCGCTCTTGCGCCGAAGATGAACGGGGCTAAGCGATCTGCCGAAGCTGTGGGATATAAAAATGCATCGGTAGGGGAGCGTTCCGCCTTAGAGGAAAGCGCCTGCGCAAGCAGGTGTAGACCCTAACAAAATCAGAAGTATAAAATCAGAATTTGATTGAACATATTTCATACAAATTTGACATTAAAAAACCCTAACAAAATCAGAACTTGAAAATGACTGAGATGTTGACATCTAAGATATTTTTCACAAAATAATTTAAGAAGAAGAAGAAGCAAGAAGAAGACGAACCGAAGAGGAAGAGCTCCTCTTGTGCTCCACAGATCTAAAGATAGAGATGGGAGAGATCTGCGTGTGCTCCGCAGACGGGAGCTCCTCCTATGCTCCTGTTCATGCAGAGCCGCTGGGAGAGTTCTTTTTTTAGAGCTTGTGACTTCTGAGTTCTGAATAGTGAAATATGCAATATTTAGAGCTCCTCCTCTGGAGTCTGGACTGCCAAGGCCCAGGACGCACACTGCTAGGCCGGCTAAATCCTGAATTCCTGATAGCCCAATATATTTTAAATTTATTAAATAATTTAAATATCATTGGTTCGGATATTATTGGTCCGGATATGAAACTTACCGTATCCACATCCGATATCCGATAAATATTCGATATGATATTCGAATACGTATTCGTATCCGAAATTTCGGATATTTTCGGTTAATACAGATCAGATACGGATTTTCAGTCTACTATTGACAGGCATATCTGAAATCCACACATAAACATTAAAAGTTCCAGCCTTTGTATAAATATAAACATTTTTAATAGGATTAAATTGTAGTCAATATGTCCGAGTGGTTAAGGAGACAGACTCAAAATCTGTTGGGCTTTGCCTGTGCTGGTTCCAATCCTGCTGTTGACGTACTCTATTATTTTCAACTTTTTATAATACGAGAAAATGGATTGGCTTTTTTTTCTCTGTTTTCTTACTGTTCTATGACACTGGGCTTTTTGTTTTCTTTTTCTTTCTATTTTGTTACTGTTCTATGACATTTTCGGGTAGATTAGCACGATGTACTCAATTCTATTATAAGAACTGCTTGGTAGATTTCCTGTTTGGCTCTTCAGGTGATCATGAAATTGAGGAACTTCACAAGTCTAAGTTAATTTTCTCCGAAGTTTTACAGTATATTTTTTTTTCTTCTTCTTAATCCGCTTAGAATCAATGTGTATCAGTCAAAACTAGGTTATTCTGAGTAGTCAGCACTAAAATTCTATAGTGTTGAAGAAGGTTGGATTTAATATTGATATTATTCAATTCATTTTGCAACATTATAAAAATCTTGTTTAAATTATAATTGAATATGGTGCATAAATTTTTTTACTATTCCAAAAAGTTGAACGAGGGTGTTTATGAATGTACGTACTTAGAAAACCATTCCGTGTGTATGCATCTGAACTGTGAAATGTAATTTGATGCTGGAGAACTGCAAGAAAAAAGTAACAAGAAGTAAGGTTGCCGGTTGAAACTTCAAACTGCTTTTATTTTCGGGGCTACAGTATGATACTGAGGTGTCGGGATCATAGGCTGTTTTGAAGAGTTTTCGTTTGTTTTGCTACGCTTCTGTTAATCGACAAAGAAGAGAAAGTTGCACTATAAGTACGGGAATTGTCTTAAGACTCTTAACCTTCTAAATATAAGTATCGTCTTTATTACTATTTTGATATGGTCAGAAAACCTAAGATATCACTATATCAACCATCCTGAAGGATATAAATCTAGGATGCCTACCCTGCATATAAAAGGAAATCTGTTTGGTAGCAATATGACATACTTAAAAATTAGTCTTAATTGCAACTTGATATCCTCAACTATGTCGATTTTCTAATTTTAGGTATGAAATTGAAAATATATAATAGTTGATGGTATTAAGTTGTTGAGTAAAAAAGTTTATGATATCAACCTAAAAAACTGAAATAGTTGAGAGTGTCAAGTTACGATTAAGCCTAAAACTTATATATCAATTGCACCCCAATAAAGCCTAATAATTGACAGAGGGTCGTAAGAAGTAGAAGCAGCTACATATTCACAGAGCACACATCTTATAATCTCTGCATGACATCTGATCTTTCATAATTCTAGACTTGCTGCTGAAGTCCAAATTCTGGAGTTCATTGGTGACAGAAGTATGCAGCCCTAGTTAATAATAAGGTACAAGTGTGAACAAGTATATTGTGAACTTTACCCTCTTCTGAATTCCCCATTTTGGTGTATAATAATAACATTTTCCTTTTATCCTCTCAAATTATATTCTTTCCACAGACATGATATGACACCTCGTAGAATGAACCAGAGCCGATTGGTTTTTTGACCGTGCAATACAATATTGGATGTGTGGATGTGTTCGATCAACATACTGCTGCCATAAAGGTTTATACATGTCTATAGACAAGCTACTGCTTTCGATTGCCACTGAAGTGCACAGCGGCTGCACTCGCTATCAACCTCTTGTTAGTCTCGAGACGAATTTTTCAATAGAAAACTAAAAATTATGCAAGATACACGACAGAGATCCAGGTGGATTATTGAAAACAAAAATTAATGTATCACTTCGAAGAAGGCACAGAAGAATTCGTAACAACAGCGATGAAGAGCTACTAACATTTTCTAATTAGATCAGAAACGTTCTCGTTTAGAACGAGATAAAAGCAGATAAACAGAAATGAATAGAATGGCCTGCTGGGGTGAATGATCATCGGTGCTCAAAGCTTGATTCGTCCCACACGAACAGCTTCCAGAAACCAGTAAGTTCGACGAAGAACTTTAGAACTCTCCGCTCTTCTGACTCCTCGGATGGCGCGGACTCTGACGCAGGTGGCGCTGGTGCACTGTTTCTCTTCTTCCTTGAACTCTTTGAAAATTTGTAAGGAATTTCTTAGAACAACACTTAGCACTTAACCTCTAAGAGAGAGAGAGAGGGGAGAAACTTATATAGGCCCGTATTGTAACCGTTCAGTTAGCAAAATATTCGGAACGTAGGAAAAAATGGTTCCAAATATTCTGTAACTGCAGAAATCATGCACGAACACGATTTGAGCTAATTGGCATACAATGCATGCCAACCACGCACCTGCGCCAATAGTGCCACCTACTCCCGCGCACACAGCATGCACAGTGCACAAACTGCGTGCCAACTGCTGCACCATCTGGCAGTGCCAACTGGCGTGCCATTTAGCCACACGAGCATGCTATGCCACCTGGTCGTGCGATCAGGTAGCACGTACTGGCGCATGAACGGCTGCACAAGATGCTCGCACAACGAGCGCAACTTAAGCGCACTATGCTCCTAGTGACGATACTGACGTGCTAAGTGCAATATATGCCAAGAAAATACCATATTAGGCCTCATGAGCCCATGAGCCTGAGTCCTAGTGGCTAAGACCCTACGTGGGTTAGATCCAATGGAATAAATTCCAAGTACAAAAAGCATTAATGCTTTACCATGAAGTCTTATCCTTACCTCATAGTAAAATTACCCACATGGTTCCCTCCTTAGGGTCACCACCTCATGTGCATATCTCAACAACATACCAAGTATATATTAAGATACAACTCATGATGCTTTTCCAATGTGGGATTAAATTATCCTATGCATGTATTAAGAGCTATCTCTCTCCACATGTCAAGAAAAAAGCTCCAACAATTTTCCACATATCTCGATATATGGATTTGAGTGTTCCCTACATTAATTGTCCATCATACATTAGGAGAGATGTTGCTGACGTTTTGAATCTTTCCGCATGGGTCAAACAACAAACTATAATACAAGAATTGACTAAGAATTAAATTCTGTACCATAGCTACAATTCTTCTCTCATATAATATAATTACAAGTGCTTCTAGCTGCACACTAAAGGCCCTGTGCCAGCCTGGTTTCAGTGTATAATTTTGGGCGTCTACAAGTTTACCCTTAAGAGCGGACCTACTATCTCTGTCCACACACTATAGATGAGTTCTTTGTTAAAGAGACATGGCATGAAGCCTTTCGCTTCCCTTACGGTGGTATGCTGCTATGATATGGCCTAAAGTCGAGGCATTACCCCTACCCGGGAACCTCATCGTAGTGTCATACTACTGTACCATGAGGTCAAAAACCACTTTGTAGTGCCAAACTATCCAGCATGAAGCCTTAGGCTTCCTTGCGGTATTACGCGACAATGACATGGCTTGCAAGGCTTGGCTTTACCCCCATCTAGGTACCTCGTTGTAATGCTCCAATCCCAAAATACGTAGGACTAGGATACGTATACATGCCAACTATGCATAGAGAGGACTCCAGCCCAGCTCGAATACGTATAAGCTGTCTGGTCATTCTAGACCAACTATATCTCAATCTACTAAATATCGGTAACAATAACGAATCAAGTATAGTAAGGCTGATCAGACCATAATACACTGATTCTAGAATAGATAAATATGTTAGAGTGGATCCCCAATAACACATTTATCATGAACAAGCTAGAGAAAAGTAGAAGTTGTATAAAATTAAGAAGAAAAAATATATTTACCAGCATAAATATTTTTGAGTTCCTGTAATTTTTTTTATAATTTTAGCCCGCATGACAATATTTCTATTTTCTTTGACTCTGTTTGCCATTAAAATCTTTTTATTGCAATTTCAATTACAAACAGAACAGTATTACAATGTAGGACTTAGATGTAGTCCTAGGAGAACACTTTTGTTTATCTGGGTCCCTGTGTCGATGGAGCGAGTGGTAATGCGTTGACTCCGTTGATGATCTGACGACGGTTCTCGGTTGTCTGAAGGTCTAAGTTGCTCTGGGTTCTAGAGTTTGCAGATGGAAAGAAGACGTTGAGTGTCTCTTCCGATCTTGGTGGATGATAACTCTGATGTCTTTTTCTGTCTGTGTACGTATATATATTACGTGGTCCGTAAGAAAAAATATTCTCTCTATTTATAGTTTGCAGGCTTGCTGCTCATGTACGCATATGTAGGATGCGCCTATACGTGGGGACGCCACGTGGTTGAAGCTGCATGAGGCGCATGGATGGTGCACCATTATTTGTGGGTTGAATCCTTCATGCTGCATTTGTGAGCTGACACACAGCAGGGGAGAGGATCTTTTAGTTGCTGTGATCTTGGGTGATTAGCACCCCTTCATAGGCTTAATTGAGTCAAAGGACATGTGGTGCATGCCCGTTGCTCAAAGATCTCGGATTTGGTGGAGAGTGATCTGATAGGACGCGCCTGGGATTGGGCACGTGAGAAGACTTTGGCTCACAACCTTCAGGAGTCATGAACCGGTTTGGGCGCACGGCTTTTGAGGCGCATGCGGGTCTTCAGGCGCATGGCCGGTGAGGTGCATACTAGTGGTTGGTTGGCCACGTGGGTCGTAACCGTTGGAGGAAAGTAATGATGATGCTGATGTCAGCGACGCTTCGTCTTCTAAAAAAGTTGCGAACTGTCCAGTCCTCGGGGGATGTCTTGCCAACTCTGTCACTTGAGCATTAATTGTTTGATGAGTGACGAGCCAAAATGGGCACATAGGTTCATGTTGATTAGGACGCATGGATCTGTGCTTTGTTGGGCGCATCCATACGGGGCGCTTTGGAACTGACAGGTGCATCTGTACGTTGTACGGTGTCTGACCGGCGCATCCTTTTGTATGTTGTGCCTTTATTGGTCCGACTTTTGTGTTCTTTAAGTGCCTTAAATAGCCGTTTTGAATTGGCCAAATTCGAAGCGTCAGGTTCATCACCATAAATGCAAATTCATTACACAGAATTCGGAAAGCCCGCTACTTGGCGCATAGGTTTGATTTGCCCGGCCTATAAATAGTGGCAAGGAGAGAGTTTGCTTCTCGTTCTCTTATGTTTTCCCGAATGAAGTTATTTGCTCGAGCACATTCTGTTGTAAAGATGCTCCCGAGGGTAAAGATGCGACGACTTGTCTTCGTTCATGCTCGTGAAGGTGACTGTTACATCCAGAAGTCGGAGTCGAGGGCTTCTGAGGCAGGCGGAAGGTGCTTATTACATCCAAAGATCGGGATGCTCGAGCCCTGTCTCTGTTATGCTGGAAGAGCTGCAGATCAGAATTATGGTGCTCCCATCTTCCTTGGGCTTTGGAGAGATCTTTCTCCTGCTAGAGTGGGGTGTTGCCCACTCTGATTGTGTTGAAAGCTGCTCCTTTAGCCAAAGCACTTGAAGTGGAGCGCATATGCTGAGACTTCATGATGCGCATAACTGAGACGCTAAAGAGACACGACTAACTGAGATGCTGAAGAGACGCGCCTAACTCAGACACTGAAGTGATGCGCCTGGCAGATGATGTGCTTGGCGGGAGGCGCATGGAAGTTTGCTGTGCCTAGCTGTAGTCTTAGGATCTTTCTTTTTGTTGAAGTTCTCCTTTGTAAAGCCTTTTTAGACATGTAATAGACTTTTATATAAAATAAAAAAATCTTCTTTTGATGTTTATACTTTTGTTGTTCTTTGATGTACCAAGTACTTCGTTAGAGCTCCCTGGCGCATGTAGTGTAAAGCGCATAGGAATTCTGGCCTGTAGATGCGCCTGAAATTCCATGCTTCTACAAAACCCCCTTCAAAGTTTTCAAAACTTTTCGTCAAATTTTGGAATACTTTGAATAAGAAGCATGGTGTTGACTTCAGTGGGGCGCATAACTGATCGGGACGAATGATTGCTCCGTGCATCTGTGATGAGGCGCATGCTCCTCTTCAGTTTTAAATACAAATGATAACTCTTTGTAATAAACAAAAATATTAATGATGACATCACCCTTGTAGAACCCCAGGCGGTGGCTGATGTCATCCTTCATCGGTTCACACGTGTGACCAAGACTATAAATAGGCATCTGATGGAGAGAGAGAGAGTTCTTCCTCTTCAGATGATGTTCCTCCAGAGATGAGTGAGCCTGTTGCAGGAGCAACAGACATGGTTGAAACAGAGGAGAGGGCTGATTCCCCTTCTTCTTATAATGAGGGGAGGTCGGCTGCAGCATTGTCGAGCCCTACCCCAGACTCAGCAGCGGAGGCTGAGGTGGCTGCCGACCGGGAGGTAGCGACAGATTCTATCCTTACGGAGGGATTCGGTGAGGAAAATGAGACTCGTCCGCCGAGTCTGACTCCAGGGGAGCCGAGTCAGGAAACAAGTGCTGATCTCGCTACTTTGCCAGAGGGGGATGGTCCCGTACTGCCTGCTACTAGTGTGTTGGAGACGGAGGAGATAGCCCCTGACGTCGGTGGTTCCTCCGAGCTTGAGAAGGGTAAGGGTTTGCTTGAAACCCATGTTTTTCCTTCTACTTGGGATACGATATCGACGCCCCTCTCGGCTCTTTCCGCTCTCTTGGCTCCTCGGGCCAGTGGCGAAGTTCAAGCCCCTGTTGAGGGAGCGTCCGTTGATGCCGAGGTTTTAGCCTGGCAGATTGAAGTCGGTGGGTCTTCTTCAGGCCCGCCGTCTATCATAGTACCTCCTGCAACTCCTGCCATGATGCCTCAAGTGCTGGCTGATACAGATGAGTACGTTCAGTTTGTTGTTGAAGCAGTGTACAAGATGCTGCAAAAGGGCGTATCAACGGTGCTAAATGCAAATGGGAGTTTTACGGAGCGAAAGCCATGGTGTTCTCTTCCGTTGGTTTGATACGTTCGTACCGTGGCCATGATCACATGGCTATAATTCTGGAGGAGTCGGTGGTTAAGCTCGACCAGCGTCTTTCTGAACTACAGAGTATCCAGCGGAATGACTTTTCCGCTCTAATAGAAGCAGAACAGAAGAAGTTGATAGCTGAGGTTGAGACGTCTTATCAGGCCACGGTGGCCATCTGGAACGGCGAGGTGGCCGCTGCTGAGGCTGTAGTAGAGAGACTGTCTCAATCCACACAGGAGAAGGTGGAGCTGCGGGCCTCATTGGAGGCAAGTATAGCGGAGGTTACTGCCAGGATCCGTCTCTTAGAAGACCAGAGGGCCCAACTTATGTTAGATCTTGAGCGGGCCCAGGTTGAGCACATCTCGTCAAATGAGGAAGAGACAGTTGTTACTCACTATATTCTTTCTCTGACTCACCAACGACGGGAGTTGGACGCCAAATATGAGAACGATACTGCTCCCGAGGCTGTAGAGATGATGCGGCAGGAAGCTGAACATCGGGTCCTGGCAACTGCAGAGACCCGGGCTGTAGACCTGAGGTGTCGGATCGAAGAGCTGTCCGCCAATCCCAATGATGCCTAGGGATTTGTAGTCTTCTCTCTTTTATTTTTATTTTTTTTATGCTGGGGATGTAATCCTTTACTTTTTAGATAAAAATAAAGAATTTTGTGGTGTATTCATCTTTTGTTGTCATGAACCAGTGATTTGTGTGGACCTATTATCTTTTGCGCACATTGGTTGGTAGGTACAGATAATAAGTTTGAGAGAACCGACATGTTTGCTCAGAGGTAATGTGGACGTGGCAAATATGGGGTTCAAATGTCAGAATCTTCCTACTCAGAGGTGTTATGGACATGGTAGGAGTGACTCTGGGGAGATACGTAGAACTACTCAGAGGTAATATGGACATAGAAGTTCTGCGATCGATGTACGGCAATACAGGGGTTGTCTGTACGGGATGTTTACTCAAAGGAAATGTAGACGTGGTAAACATGATGGGTAGCGTAGTCTTATGGAGGATAAGATTCCACTTTGTAGGGCATAGAGGAGCAACTCAGAGATAATGTGGACGTGGTTGTCCTTCTACTGGAGATAGAATGCAATGGAACAACTGGATTCCAAAAGCATAAGATTTTTGTGAAAGGGAGGTGTATGTGAGCTCTGATGATCAGGTCCACTAACTCCTTTGATAGGTAAAGGTAGAAGTACATATCTGAAAGATGTCAAGAGTAGTACTTCTTTAGGAACTTGCCGTTGATGTGCATCATGAACAAGTCCCCGTTTGATCGGGCGAGGCGGTAAGTACCGTTTCAGTATACCGTCTCTATGATGAAAGGTCCCTCCCATTTGGGTTCGAACTTTCTTGGTGTTTTGTGAGTCAACACCATCGGCCTCCTGACTGCTAGAACCAGGTCGCCTACTTGGAAAGTCCTTTGCTTGACCTTCTTGATGAAAGCCTGTGATATATGGTCTTGATAGAGTTCGATGCACTGTTGAGCTAGGAGACATTTTTCGTCAAGTGCCTCCAATTCTCGCAGACGACGATGCTGGTTATCTTCTGTTGTTAGTTTATTTGTGATCGCTACACGGAGTGAGGGTATCTGGATCTCGAGAGGCAGTACTACTGCGCTTCCGTAGACTATGGAGAACGGGGTGTTGCCCGTCGGTGTCCGTACCGTTGTACGGTAGTCCCAAAGACATTCGCTAAGCTTTTCATCCCAGTCGTGTTTGTTAGATGACACAACCTTTTTGAGTAGCTTGACGATAGTCTTGTTAAAAGCCTCGGCCAATCCGTTTGCTGCTGGATTGTAGGCGGTTGATGCCACGTTCTTAATGCGGTTCTTGTCACAGAATCTGCTGAAAACATGGCTGATGAACTGATGACTGTTATCGTGGATAATCCTCCGAGGTACCCCGAAATGGTAGGTGACATGGTGCTTGATGAAGCTGATCACCCTAGAGCTCTTCACTTCCGTCAGTGAAACTGCTTCTCCCCATTTGGAGAAGTAGTCGGTGATGGCCAGGATGAAGCAGTGTCCCCTCGATGATGGAGGGGTGATCGGTCCTACAATGTCTGTAACACCCAATTTTCCAAATGAGGGTAATTTTAAAATTTTACAATTATAATCATTTAATAATGATATTTAAATCATATTATAATTTTTGGTGATTTTTAATTAATTTAAAACTATTTAAAATGTTGATTGGCGATTTTGATGGTTAGCTAGTTAAATCCTAGTTTTACTAAGCCCGGAGACTAACCATGACCATGGGAGCCTAGTCACGTGATTAGAATTTCAAATTACCAATTTTTAGCCTAGGGGTATTTTGGTCATTTTAACAATTTTGTGAATTATAATTTTGATTAATTAAATATTGTGCTAATCTTTTAGTTAAGCCTTAACCTAGAAGTTAACCTAACCTAGATTAGTCTTGAGGTTAGAATTAAGGTTAGACCATTCCGACTAAGTGCCAAGGTTAGTAATATCTAGATATTCCTAGGTAGAATATTTTCCTTTTAAGATATTTGTAAAAAGAAGCCTTGAACCAATAGGAAGGCTTGAAATTGGGTAGAAAAACCTCAATCACTCATCTAAAACCCTAACCCTAATCGTTTCAACAGCCATACAAGCCCCCCTTCCTATAAGTATCCCACTTAGGGGCCATTGCCTCTTTTTAAAAACCTAGAAGAATCCTACTTTGTTCTTCCCTAAACTTCTCCCAATTAATTCAAATTGAGCCAAATCAATTGCATCATCATCCCCAACATTAGAGAAGACTTGTGGGTGCTTGCTAGCGAGGTTGGAGGACGTTTGAATCGTAGCAAATCGAGGAAGACGTCAAATCGAGGCTCTTTACATTGAGTTTGAACACTCAATAGGAAAAATCCTACAAACCCTAGTAAATTCCTGATTTCTTACCATAGATGCATTCATTTATGGTCCCCTAGGTGTAGCCCAAGTTTGGTAGGAATTCGTGTCCATTTCGTGTCCGTATCAGACACATATCGGTGTATTTAAATGCGTGTTCGACGAAATGTCACATAGAAATGGATTTTGATAATTTGCAAAACTAATTACATATATGTGTAGCCTAATAGGTATATTTTACAACCATAATCGGCTGTGTCGATTTTAGTACACTTTGGATACTGTTTAGGGGCTTGGACACGCAGCACAAGATACAGCATGGGGCTCGTGCGGCTGTCCAGCTGCTCGGGTGTCCTAGCGGATATGACACCGTGACTCATGTCACGAAACTTGATAGACACATTGTCCTAATGACTGGCACGACACCTATAAAGTTTTACGGGTTCTCGATATCTGTACGCGAAGGAATCAAGGCTGTACTGACTTTGTACTGTCTGTGCACACACAAAAATATCCCAATGATACGCGCTTCGCACGTGGACACACGACCTCCTGGACACTGTGCAGGCACCTAAACACGTACCCTGACACCTCACCTAGATAATAACACAAGCTCGACTCGTCTCGAGCTCTGTGTCATGTCCAATCGGACACGACATGGCTACACGAGGCTGCCTGCTGCACATCACTGAAACACAGTGTTCACGACTGTTTGACACGTCGTGTCCACTCATTTGGATAGGACACGACCTGTGGAGTACCCTTACACATACATGACACTACCTTGGGTTTCAGTTTGAAGTATTAATGTATTTCGAATATCGATTTTGGGTTCGAACCTAGATTTCTGATAACACGCACACACAGATCTCTGTGTTCCAGTTTGGATATTGGGATTCAATCCTGATATGGATACATTAGTTTTATGTTAATTCTTCTAGGTTTATAGTTACCCAGTGATTAGGTTTTGTTGTTTGTAATCAATTAATTTGGGTTTATGAGGTTTTGGAGTTGTAATCTTTTGTACTGGATAGTGTTCCTGAGATGTGTTCAGGATCTGAACTCTGGATTAAGTTGGTTTGAATCGGTTAACTGAGTTTAGATTTTAAATTGTGAATGAATTGGTTTCAAAATTTGAATATGTATATACATAATAATTCATATATCTTATCTATACATTCGAAAACAGGTTTCTTTTTCATTTGAACCTGAGATTGAGAAATGAACCCTGAGATGGTTTCAGGATTTTGAAACCAGGGTTTGAATTCAGTTTGGGTTATGGTGTAAACTGAAATTTGCAGAGTTGGTTTAGTTGTGCATGTGTTTTCATTCCTAGATTTGAATGTCCACTGCTGCATTCCTATTTCCTGTGTTGATGATGTATACATGTGTTATTTTACTGGGTTCGGTTTGGTTTATGACAACCTGAGATTGAACTTAAATCTTTAACATGAATGGTCACTTAAGAATGAGGATTTGGTTAAGATATGATTTACTGTCAACACAAAAACTAAGAATCCTAGTGACTAGTTACCTGAGATTTGGATTGGTTTGACACTTGATGGTTCACTGATTTTAAACTGAAGAATGATCAATGAAACTAAAACCTGAGAGTGTATTGCATATCACCCACATATTGCAATACAATAAAACCTGAGAACACTCTTCCCTGTTAAGCTATCACACCCTTCCCTATTACCCTATTAGCCCCCACACACACTCTCTACACATTTCAAATCCTAAGAGCACTCGACATGTCATGTGTATAAACTGTCAAACACACACACACAAAACTGATTTTTGACACCAATTACATTCTTGAGAAGTCTAAAACTGAGACACATGGTTGAGCACTGTACACTCACACATTTCAACTGAGATACTCTTCACTAATCTGAGATTTGTGCACTCACACTTGACTGTCATGTTTACACACAAACCTATCCACACACAGCCCTTTCCCCTTCTCTATATGTATAGATGTATGAATATATGAATATATGTATATAATATAATGTATATACAAGCATGTAGATAATGCAAATATGTATGAGATGATAAGGCATGAATGTATGCAATGTAGGTAAGGTATAGATGTAAGTATGTATAATGTTTATATAAAATGTATAGATTCTATGTAGACATGTAATGAAATGAAATGTAACTATAGTGTAAGTAGAGATGCAATGTAGGATACAATGTATATAGGCATGTATAAATGGACATGTATGCAAGTATGTATGTACCTATATATATTGTATCTATAGATGGCATAGGCCTTGAGAGTATATATGGCTTACATTATAGACTTATTGTTTAGAGTTATGAATGACCAACCCTAACTAGTTGACCAAGATAGCCTTGTTGATTGACCTAGTTTGACTAGATATTGTCTTGGTTTGACCCAGAGTTGACTAGAGTTGACTTTGACCTAGGTTGACCAAAAAATTATGTAGATTACATCGAAAACTTTATTTATCGTATTTTAAACACATTATAACCCATACTGCTCTATTTAGGACATTGTGACTATAGTGCAGACATCTGATATTATATTACTCTTTCATAGTATCAGGCGAGTACATTTTTTGATAGTTCTTTTATTTACTTGTCAATTACTGTACTTAAGTTCTAGTTAGTTCTATTTGATTCTTGTTACAAACACGTATTGTTATTATTGAATCTATGTATGCGACACACATACTTACTCGTCTTGCCTCTATTATTCGAATCACCATACGAATCACTATTCGAACCACCTATTCGTATCTTCATGTGCTGGTTGGACTTGTATTCGTCTTATGGGTTGGATTATGGATTTATTTATATTAGGCTGGGCAGAAAAATACTGATTAGATATGTAGACATATCCTCCTATTCGAATCATCCCTCTCTGAATGATATTCGAACGATAGCCATCCCGTACTTGGCCGAGTGTGCGGTGTGCCGTATTACCTACATCCGTTTACATGTCGATCTCGGTATTTTAAAACACACTTGGAGAATTTATTCGAATCATTGTTAGAACATCGTGTGAATCATTATTCGTATCACCTTATTCGAATTACCTTATTCGTATCACCTTATTTGAATCACCTTATTCGTATCACCTTATTTGAATAACCTTATTAGAACAATGATTAGAATCACATTCGACACATACTGTACTGGAATCACATTCGACTCATCTTGTATTAGAGTCACATTGGGATTACACTGGACTTATATTGTACTATCTGGACTTATCATGTTACTCTAGTTCAGTTAGATCTTATTTTACAGTCTTTCTTGCAATGCTTCTCCTCTTATTTAGTTACCTTACTTTCCTTGTACCTTAACTGTTTCTCTACGTCGTTACTCGTGCAAACTGCCATGTTCATCAATACAACTGTCTATAACTGCTTTATACTTCTCTGTCATTTACTTGGGATTTCTTGATGAATTGTACTCGTTCCTGTCCTGACTGGACCTGTTAAAAATATTATAGATGATTGCCCTGAGGATATTTGCCCTACTTGCCTTGGAGCAAGAGATGGCTTAGCTACCTTTGGCCCCGACACTGAGGAGTGATCGGGAGACTAGCTAGTAGACTTGGTTTAGTTTTCATGTTTTAGAACATGAATTGTAATAACTTGAGATACGAGTTTGTATTTGAGTTTGTTTGAAATATTATTAATTAGTAATTTATAATTGTTGTTGTTTAGTCCTTAGTTATAAACTTCTGTGTTACCTTATCATTCTTAGACTGTGATTGAGATTTCATTATATCTATACTTGTCCTCCGTTGGGAGTTGAAATTTGACAAGTAAATTATATAATTGTATGAGTTGTTGATTAGATAGTAACCTAGGACAGCGTTCTACAGTCGACACTGCGGCGTAGGCTGGACATACCCACTTCTCGTGCACCTACACTGGGTACTGGTCGTGACAATGTCCATATTCCAAGCTTCGATGGGCCAGGAGGCGACTGTAGGATGTAGTGGTTCCGACGGTGTATGGATGAAATCGGCGTGGAGCTGGCACGCATGGCACTTTTTGGCATAGTCGACAGCTTCGGCTGCCATGGTTGGCCAGTAGTAACCCATGCGTCACAGTCAATCCAGTAACTTAGGGCCAGGTTGATGAGCCCCACAAGTCCCATCATAAGCTTTTTGAAGGGCTTCAGCTGCTTCCTCGTTGGACAGGCATCGAAGGAGAAGTCCATCGTAGGAGCGTCGGTACATCATTTTAGTAGCTGTTTCGTAATAGAATCGAAGGAAATGCCTCCTGACTGAGACGGCTTCTTTCAGGTCTTCTGAGAGAATTCCGTAGACAGCGAAGTCGATGAACGGGAACCTCCAATCTCGAACATTAACACCAGTACTTGTTGTCATGGTATGGGCCATTTGTGAGCAGAGGTTATTTTTAGGACAGACCAAGTCTCGACCAACTACCATGACGTAGTGTTGAGTTCCGAGGGGTGCTGCCAATGAGGCTGCGAGGCCAGCCAGAGCGTCAGCCTCCAGGTTTTGTAACCGAGGTATGTGTCCTATGAAAAACTTGGTGAAGGTTGAAATAATGTTCAATGCAACTTCATGGTAAGGAACCAGATCTTCATGGCGAACTTCGTATTGCCCTCTAATCTGGTTAACGACGAGTTTTGAGTCGCCGTAGGCTTCCAGATGATCCACCCCCAACTGTTGTGCCAGTTGGAGTCCCATGATGAGAGCGTTGTACTTGGCAACATTGTTGAAGCACGGCTTCGAAAGGGAGTAAGCACGCAGGATGACCAGCTGATCGGGGGAGACTAAGACTACCCCCATTCCGGCGATGATTTGGCCTTTGGGGCCTGTTCTCGAAGCGCCATCGAAAAACATCCGCTAGACGGAGCTTTCTTCGGTGACGTTCGATTCTTGGACCTCATCCGGGATGTCTTCATAGAGTCTGGAGGACTCTGGGATAGGGTACGCGGCTAAAAAATCGGCCAGAGCTTGACCCTTGACGGCTTTTTGTGGGACGAACACCATATTGTACGACGTCAACAGGATCGCCAATGTCGCTAACCGGGAGTTCAATGATCCTGGCTTCGTCATGAGAAACCTGAGCGGATTGACTCGAGAGATAACATGAATTGTCTAGACCGAGATATAATGGCGAGTCTTCTGGATGGCGAACACCAAAGCCAAACACTCCTTTTCAACGAGATTGTACCGGTGTTCGACCCCGATCAGTGTCCTACTTAGGTAGTAGATAGCTTGCTCGTAGCCTACATCGCTGTTCTGAGCCAACAGAGCACCGATGGAATGATCAATGGCACGGACGTAGAGGAGAAATGGTTTGCCTGCGACGGGTGCCACCAGGACTGGTGGGCTCGTCAAGTAAGCCTTGATATCATCGAAAGCTTTCTGGCATTCTTCTGTCCAGACGTAGGAGACTCCCTTCTTCATGAGCTGGGTGAAGGGTTGGCATTTTTCGGAGAGGTTTGCTATAAACCTTCGGATGTACGCCAGATGCCCCTACAGGCCTCAAAGTTCTCGGAGGTTCTTCGGAGGGTCCATGTCAAGGATGGCTTTATTTTTCTCGGGATCGACATGAATGCCTTTCGTCGTGATAATGAAGCCCAAGAACTTTCCGCTAGAAACCCCAAGGAAGGATTTAGCATGGTTCATCTTGAGTTGGTGCGCTCGCATGAGATCGAAGACTGTCTTTATGTCTTGTAGGTGATAACCTCTAAGACGGCACTTGACAGCGATATCATCAACATAGCATTCGACTATTTTGCGTAGATGTTGATGGAAGATGGTACTCATAGCTCGTTGGTATGTAGTACCAGCATTCTTCAAGCCTAAGGGCATCACCGTGTAGCAGAAAACCCCTTTCGGTGTCGTGAATGACGTGTACTTTGCATCATCGGAGAGCATTTTGATTTGGTTGTAGCCCGAATACCCGTCCATGAAAGACATGCGTTCGAAGCCACATGTATTATCGATCATTACGTCGGTGATCGGAAGTGGGAATTCGTCTTTCGGGCAAGCAGCATTGAGATCTCTGAAGTCGATGCAAACCTGTATCTTTCCATTCTTTTTGGTGACAGGGACGACGTTGGCCACCCAATCCGAGTATTGTTCTTTACGGATAAACCCACTGGTCAGGAGTTTGTCCACTTCTTGATCGATAGCGTTCATGACGTCAGGATGAAAACGTCGTTGTTACTGCTTTATAGGCTTGGCATCAGGTAAGATGTTAAGCCTATGCATTACGATCTGGGGATCAAGTCCCGGCATATCTTCGTAGCTCCAGGCGAAGACGTCGATATATTCTTTAGCCAGTCGGACTAAAGATTCCCGGTCTGGTCCCTTTAGACTCTTGCTGATGAAGATGGGTTTGGAAGAAGATCCATCCCCAAGGTCGATCTGCTCGACTTCATCTTTGGTAGGGGGTTCGCGTAATTCAAAACGAGACTCCCACTGCGCTCCTAGGTGTTGAGTCCAAGGTTATTCCTCGAAGAATTTTGGCGTTTGGTCTTCACCTTCATCTTCTTGAGATTGTACAGATGCCATGTTGACTGATAGCACCTTCTTGAAGACTGAGCCGATACTGGTATCAGAATCCTAAGTTGATGCTTCGGACGAATGAGAATGTTCTACTTCTTCTGCCTCCGAACTCTCTAGAGTTGCCGGTGGCGTAACATACCCCAACCCCCGTCGAGTTCGATGATAGTAGTCATACGGCTTTCCTTTAGGTATTGGGAGCCGGAGAGGAAGATGTCGACCCTTGCCGTAGTTCAGGCCTTTGTTGCTTTTTAGATCGTAACCCATCTTTTGGATGAGGTACTTTGCCTTGTCCGTGTACCGATAGACTTGTATTCTGCCGGTATCTGGTTCTTGTTCGAGTGGCGGGAGGTCTTGATGACGCTCGACTTTGCCGAAGATGATGGATTCTTCGTCTCGATTCCGTGATGGGACTACGAAACAGACCCCTTGGGACGGGACAACTCGATTTACATGATTGACGATCGTTATTTGTGTTTGCAACGACCGTAGAGCGTTATCTAATGTATACGTGGCATTCCAATGTGGAAGACTAGAATAAATTAAAAGACACTCTCTTATTGATGAAACACGAGATTTTGTCCCAAGGGATTACATTGTCCAGAGAGGGTGCATCTACATCAGCAGATATGTACTCCCCTAGATCTTTATCTGTGAGTAATGGGGTTGGTTCGAGAGAGTCCACCGGAGCTTTGACCTTGGGGTCCGAGAGGGCTATGTGGGCCTTCTCCGGTAGCTTGGATGAGACGGATGATTTCGGAGGCTTGCCTTTAAGACGCACCTTCAGAGGTGCCTCTACTGCGTCTTCAGTGATTAGTGCCTTTTCCTGTAGCGTTGCCACAAGGAGAGCCGATGTTTGAGGCAGCTTTGCCTTGAGCCGCATCTTCAAGGGAGCTTCAGTACGTGTTCTACCTAGAGAAGTTAGTGCTTTTCCAGGTAGCTTGATGGTCATGGGAGGCAGCATCTGAGGCGGTTTCCCTTTGAGTCGAATTTCAAAGGAGCATCGAGAATCATCTCTGGCTCCATGTCCGGCTCTGCTGCCATTTCTGTTTCATCGTCAGCATCATTGGCTTCCCCTTTGTCGGGCAACTTGTACAAGGTAGAATCAGTGAAGTAGGCTTCGACCCCCTTGAAAGGGTCAATGTCCGCGAACTCTGTCCGGATGATGTCGTTGGTGGACACGTACTTCATACATTCGTGGAGTGTAGATGGCACCACCATGTACTCATGCAGCTACGGACGACCCAGTAGGAGGTTGTAGTTGACGTCAGCGTCCACGACATAGCAAGTCACCTCGGTTCAGAGGTTACCGATATGACATTTCAGCGGTATTTTACCCAGCGGTTCACTTTTGCTAGCATTGAAACCGCTGATTGTAGTGTTGGAAGTTGCCAGACGGTACATCGGGATCCCCAGTATTGAGAGCAATATCTTAGGAATGATGCTGAGGGAAGCCCTGGATCGATCTGAATTTGCTTCACCTTGACGGAACCGACATACCCCGTATAATATAGTGGCCTATTTTGTCGGTTGTGCTTGAGCAGCATGTCTTGTTGGGTGAAGGTTATGTTGGGGATAACTTCATCCGCACAATGGCAGTACGCACATGTGGTCGGGGTATCCTCAAGCTGCTTGACCTGACTGATGAAGGATTCAGCATCTTTCAAGGCTTCACAGAGAGCTTCACGAGTGTCCTTGGAAAGATGAAGAAGCTCAAACAGAGATAGGCATGCAGGAGTACTGGCAAGTTGTGCCAGTATGTCGAAGTTGTTGGGCTTGGCTAGCCCCGAAGCATTCTTCTTTCGCAAAGGCTTGTCGAAACGGGCCTCTATATGCTTCCGTTTATTGGCTACTTGAGGCCTGGATGGGCCTTCTTCCTGGGTAGCAGGGACGGCGCAGTGAGGCACCACCTCGACGGCAGTTTCGTCAGGTTGAGCGTTCTAATGTGAACGCGTCTGTACAGGAAGTGCCTCTTCCGCAGAGTAAGAGACCATGCGGCAAGACTTGATCTTCCTGCAAGGTGCCAAATTGGAGTGACACCAGGTTGGCCAAGACCGTTTTCTTCTCGTAGTCGACGGAGATAACATCCGCATTGATCATGCGCTGGATGTTGTTCTTGAGGACGTAGCAGTCCATAGTTTGATGTCCGACAAACCGATGGAAGTGACAGTACCTCGGATTGTCCACTCTTCCAACCTCGTCAGGACGCTTTGGGTCCGGTAACTTTATCTTGTCACCCTGCTTCAATATCTCGAAGAGTTGCAAGGTGTCCTCATCGTTGAAATAATAAACCTCCTTTGGCCTTGGTGCAAATGGAGGCTTCTGAGTAGGTGCTGATGCACCTTTGGAGGCATAGACAGTCAATGCCTTCTTCCCCTTCGTCTCTTGTCCAGGGTTGTTGGCTGCAGGCTGTTTTCCCTTGTCCTCAAAGGCAGGGAAACTGACTCCTAGAAGACGAGCATTGGACGCCTTCTTTTCTGTTGCTTCGGCCTCGATGATCAATAAACTCCAGTCAGGAGAAGGAGTAGAGTTGAGCTAGAGTTTGATCGCAGGCAGCATGTTCATGCTGCAGGAAGAGAGGAGTGCATGTTCTGGCATGCCCGGGGGCAGTCTGAAGTAGGCTTGTCGGAACCGTTCGATGAATGCTCGAACTGTTTCCTTCTCCTTCTGACGTATCTCTATGCGGGATGCCATTGTCATGTCCTTCCCTCCATCATAGAAACGATCGAGGAAGAGACGTGTCAAGTCGTCGAAGGAAGATATGGAGTTGTCGGGAAGACTGCAGTACCAGTCGTAAGCCACTCCTTTCAATGCCCCGACAAAAATGCTAGTGAGTAGCGCATCTTGCTTCGTTAGATGTCCCGTTTGAGACTGGAAGTACGTCATATAGCGACATGGAGAGTCCTTTCCGTCATATGGCGTCAATGTTTGTGGTTTATACTTGGAAGCATAAACCACTTTGTTCCATTCGAGGGGGTATGTTTGTGGGATCCCCATCTTCTGGCGCTCCTCCTGTCTGTTCTTGGACTCAAAACGTTCATGTTAGTCCCTGATCATCTCAACCACGTCTTCCGTGGAGCTGGAAATCGAAGAAGGTGGTACAGCCTGGAGTTGAGCATTTGATGGCTCCGACGTCCGTGGTGCTTCGCGGCGATCTGTATCCAAGGATACCCGTTGCAGGGGTACACTTGATTCTCCATTAGCCCTTGGGTCAGGACCGGTAGAAGGTGCCCTGGCCAAAGCTGACCGTATCTCAAACACTGCTTGAGTCAGTGTTTGCATGGAGGCAAAGAGGGTTTTGAGTCCCTTCTCCAAAGTATCCATGCGCTGGACGAGGTCTGCTGGTGGTACATCTGACTCTGTATCACCCCCAGTCATGTATATTGTCATGCATGGCTGGAAGTGGATGGTTCGGTTGAAGCCTCACTTTCAGCATCGCTCTCTTGTAGAGGATTCGCTTCTCCTGGAGCTTCATCTTGACTACCCCCAGCTATGTTCTGGGGAATATCTTCATCTTCGGAATGAAGATCGGCAAGGACTTGGCTACCCCCAACTGTGCTTTGGAGGACGTCTTCGTTTTCAGGAGGATGATCAGCAAGGATTTGGCTACCCCGGCTATGCTCTGGAGGACGTCTTCGTCTTCAGGAGGAGGATCAACAAGGGCTTGACTACCCCCACCTTCCTCCGAGCTCTTCTTTCTTCCCTGCGTGCCTTCAAACACTCTAGAGGACGGGACAGTCGTCTTGGTCTTCCTCGGCTAGCTTTTGGACGAGAACGAGGTCGAGGAATTGCCAGTCGCCTTTAGGATTGACGAGAAGTTATAGATTACGATACAAGAAGCGACCTTTGTTCTGGCTCCTCTTCAATTTACACCTTCTTTCCGAGGCGACATTGGAGGAGTGTTAATGATTGCAGCAGCTGGAACACCGACTGCCTTGGTGGTGGGACTGCTGTTTTGCAATAACAGTTGATTGTGACTACAGCACAGGTGTGCCTTGTGAGGGGTACATTGTGCTTGTCAGTCGACTCTCCAGATCGGCGCTTGTGACTGATTACATTACGCAAATCATTGGAGGAGAGTGCCACCTTCGCACCCCCATCAGGAACATGGCAAGGCCAAGCATCGGGGTGGTCAAGTGAGAGTGCCACCTTCACACCACCATCAGGAGCATGGCAAGGCCAAGCGCCGGGGTGGTCAGGTGAATGCTGCGCCCTCTGAACCAACGCAGAAGATGCGCTCAGATCAGTAGTGGAGGTAGAACATTTATAGTGACTTGAACCAGCCACAGGCGCAAATCCTATGTAGGCGCTGGGGTTCAAGACCACAGAGTTTGCCTTGCTCGAATTGGTTGCGAACGCAACAGATGCACCCAAGTGAGACAAGGACTTTGAAGGTCGGTTCATTTCTGGCGTAGAAGCACCCGAGTCGACCTTATACAGCTTACCATCAGAAGCGCGCCTGATTGTGAGCGTATGCTTCTGGTTTGCCGCTGGCGTAGCATGTTTGAGGCGCATGGCCCGTGCTGCCTTAGACTTCTTCATACCAGCCCGCTGGGGTGCATAGTACACAGAGTCCAAATTCTCCTCGCCACGACAGCGAGTGAGTCTGTCAAAGATAGAAGCCTTCTGTGGCGCATCAGAGTTACTGTGCAGGGTGTTAGATGTGCCCCTGTCACGACCCGCACCCTAGAGTAAGGGCACGAGAACGTAACAACGCCCAGCCTACGCTACAGTATCGGCGGTAGAACGCTGTCCTAGGTCAATCATCTAACAATATAAAAGTACCTGTACAGTTTATACTCTCCGAATGAAGGTAACATCACAACATGCTGTCTCAATCACATCTAAGGTAGAAGAATGAAGAACAGATAAATAGATAGTAACTCAAAAAGAACCATAGTATAGATGAAAAAGTCTAAGTGTCTAGTACAACATAATATCCAGAATGTCAACTCATAATACAACAAGTCTAAGAGTCTATATACCTCAACATCTCAAAATACAACTCAGACGTGAGACAAAAAGATAATACCGAAAGACTGTCTAGCTAAACTAGTCTAGACTACTGGAACAACATCCTCAGCTGCAGGTGGATCCTGCTGAGGGTCCACAACATAAGTATCATCTAGTCCTGCTCCATAATAGGTAGACACCAGGCCTCATCCTCATCCTCTGTAATATTTTCAACAGGTCCAATCAGGACGGGAACGAGCACAATACATCTCACGCAGTGCATAGAATGATAGGAGATATAAAGCATGCAATAGAGTAAAATACAGGAACTGCTGAAGGAAGATACATGTAGCAAAAGAGATAGCTGTAAAGGAAATATCTACTGTATATAGAGAACTAGCAGTGTCTAGTGAGTCAGAGTAAAATATAGACATGTGAAATAGCATAGGAGATTCATGACTACAGCTAGAAGTGATTCATGACTACAGCTACTGGGGTAATATCCACATGACTATTTCCACTCCCCCAACCCCAATCAATACACAAGGATCCATTCAGGTTATGTTAAGATTCGTGATAAGCCCATAATTGGGTGATACGTGAGTGATTCATGAAGATTCATGGAGGCTCGGTGATCATGAGAGTACATGAGTCACTAGCTGATACATGAAGATACATGAAAATAGAAGCATGAGATACATGATGTAAGTAAAACACACATGACAAAAGTACCTGATGCTCCCGAGGGGGATAACATCTCATGAAAAGATCCATATAGTACCAATCCGTGATAACAATCGTGTCAGCATCAAGTAAAGTAAGCTAGAGCAAGAATATAAATCCTGGCAAATATAAAACGGTCAGAGAATGTACTCGCCTGATAACTGAATGTCTGAAGAAGATATACTGTCTGAGGAGAGGTGTATGGCTCCTAATCAGAGCAATACAAGTCACAATGTATCCACAATGGTAAAAATAAAGTATACAATGCATACTACATGATTCTAGGTCAATCTGGTCAAAGTCAACTCTTGGTCAACTCTAATAGTCAAACTAGGTCACAGGAAGTCATACTAGGTCACAGGAAATCAAACTAAGTCAAATAGAGTCAAACAAGTCAAATACTAGTCAACATGATCAATCTGGGTCAAGTCTAGGTCAAACTCAGACCAACTAAGGTATTGGTCAAACAAAGACCAGTCAGTAAGGTAATTAGGTCAAACAAAGACCAGTCATTAAGGTAATTGGGTCAGACTAGTTAAACTAGTCATTTTAGGTTAGTCCTAGTCAAATCTAGGTCAATTAGGTCAACTTTGACCTAAGGTTGACTTTGGTCAACACTTAGTCAAAGGGTCAATTAGTTAATGTTTTGGGCCTTTAGGGCAAGCCCCAAATCATGGGCTAGTAATCTTGGCCATAGGCTATTGGCTATAGGTTTCCTCTAAACCTATACCTTAACAAGTTATACACATATATATATATCTATATATATATAGATATTCCCATATATCTAATGCCTATACATATACATAGGCCATAATACATATATATATACATATCTATAATATATATATACAATACCCAATATATATATAGTACTCACTTGTATACATAATATATATACATATATAGATAGCTATCCTATAAACATATATATATATATATATATATATATTCCACATATATATATATAAACCCATATATACACCCTTAGCTATATATACCAAAATATATATATAACTATATACAATATAATGTATATATATATATAACATATATATATATATAGAGGGAATTAGAGAGAGAGAGAGAGTCATAGAGAGAGGACAGAATGACTGATCAGTGATAGAGCGGGGGGGGGAAACTGTTCTCAGTTTCCTGAGAACAGGAAATCAAAGCCCCCAACACAAAACTAAAACACACACACACACCCTTCACATATACATACATGTATATACACATGTATATACATGTATACAACCCAAAAACTCACCCACACACTCTCATACACATATACTACCCATACACATACTAAAAATATACTAATACATATATAAATCACATCAAAAATCGATTTGAAACTCACCCTTAAAATCTGGAAATAAACCCCAAAACAGGTTACTGTGGACTGTGCATTTCGAAAACAGGGTAACTCGATTTACACCCTCTAAAACGAGCTAAGACTCGATCCTATGGGTTGGTAACTGGAGCCCCACAGATACCCTAGTGTCCTAGGTGCCTGACACAGAAGTCTCGTGCACGTGTGTGCAATGTCACAGCGTCGTGCACGCGTGCACTTAGCTCTAGGACACGACACACGTGTCTAGAAGTCTCGTGCACGTGTGGGTAGGTTCGCCTAGGGTTGGTCTAGGGTTTAGGTAGCCTGTCTCGTGTCCACGTGTCCTCAGGATACGGCACGAACTCTATATCAGTCGAAGAAAATCGACTAACACTCAGTGTTCTGCACCGCGTCGTGCATGGGTTCTCGTGTCTCGTGGACACGACACGAGCCACGTGGGGCCTCGTGGTCATATCCACATGTAGCCCACATGATGGGCTATACACTCGTACAAACACGAGGTGTCGAAGTGTCGTGTCCGCGCGATACGAGACGCGCGAAGTGGACTCTGTGCGTGCGTGCACTGTCAGTGCACGACCAGTACACGTGTCCTCGTGTCCTCGATACGACACGAGGTGTCCTGAAAGTTTAGGGGTGTGTGCGCAGACACAGCCCCCTTGTGTCCACCAATTTTGGTGTGTCCTAGTGGCCTGTGTAGTGAGAACTAAGGGGGTGGTAGCAGGGGATTAAAGTGTGCACTGTGCTGCGTCCTGGCAGTGTGTCCAAGTCGATTTTCGACACAAAAATGACACCGTGTCGTGTTCAGTCAAGTGGGATTGTGACCTAGGTGTCGAGGGCTACCCAAAAACATATTTTGTTTCACATTTTAATAAAAACCAGTTCTTTGTGGCATTTCAACAAACACAGTTTCCTAGTCTAGGATACGTGTCCGATACGGACACCAAACCAACTCAAACCTTCACCAAATTTGTCCTACAGTACCCTAGTACCTAGATGCATGCAAATATGAAGAGAAAACACAAAATTAACATGGTTTATGGACGTTTACCTATTTGGTGAAAAATCAAGAAAACACCCAAGTAGGGGGGGGTGTTCTTCCACTTGGTGATGCCCAAAAGCTTCCGAATTCCTTGATAGCAGGCCCTAACTAGTACCCTCTAGTGTAGGGGAGTCCAATGCAAAAGACTAGAGTGAATTTGGTTCAAATTTGAAGAAGTTATCAAGGTTTGAAGAAATGGGATTTTTCTATGTTAAAATTCATGTAAAATTCTTCATGAATGATACATTGGGTTAATATAGGATGGTGTAGGGCTAGGGGGTGCCCTATGGCCGGCCAAGACTAGGGGGGGTGTCCTTGGGCTTGCTTCATGGAGAAGGCAAAGACTTTAGGTGCTAAAGGCTTGATCTTTTGAGTGATTCAAGCAAAATATCTAAAATGTAATATCTAGATATTTATCCTCCTTTACCCAATGTAAATATCTTTCCCCTTATCATTCTAGGTTAGTGGCTAACCTATGGATTAGGGTAGACTAGGTTAGGGGCTCTCATGACACTTAACAATAATTTAAACAATAATAAAAACACATAATTCCAAATAATTCTAAATAAATTCTAGAAAATTACCAAAATACCCTTTTAGGCTAAAAAGCCCTAATTTGATGTTCTAAACCTATGGCTAGGCTCACATGATCATGGTTAGTCTCTAGGTTATGAAATCTCTAGGATTTACACTAGGGTTATACTAACAAAGTCACAAAGTCATAAGTCATGACTTAGCATGACTTAGAAAATGGTTTAATCTAACTAAAATCACCAGAAAATCATACCATGACTAAAATACCACTAATAAATAATAAAAATAATAAATTTTCAAAAATCTCCAATTTCAGAAAACAGGGTGTTACAGCCCCTGCTCCGTCGACACATCTTCCTTGTCTGAGAAGGAGATGGCTGGGGAATGAGGTCAGCACCATGCTTTTCTGAAAGATGAGCTGCACCGGTGGGCGCATCCTGGCTGCTGATGTCACAACCCGCATCCTAGAGTAAGGGCACGAGAAGTGGGTACGTCCAGCCTATACCGCAGTGTCGGCGGTAGAACGCTATCCTAGGTTACAACATCTAACAATATAATGCTAAGCAGTTTATACTCCCCGAATGGGGGTGACATAGCAGAAAATAAACTCAATCACAACTAAGGAAGAAGAAGCACGATATGATATAGAACTCAAATGAAATACAGATGATCAGAAGAGTCTAAGATAACATCTCAGCAAACATCCAGAATACAAGGTCTCAACTACAGAGTATGAAAGAATATATACAATCCAGATCTCAAGAACAGAAATAAAGCCTAACTTAGCTAGTCCCAATACAACATAAGTAAGATAAAGCCTAACTAAACTAGTCTAGGCAGTAGGGTAATGTCATCAGCTAGAGCTGGGTCCTCCTGAGAGTCCAGCTCACAAGTGTCGTCTAGGGCTGTCTCATAGAAAGTATCTACACAGGCCTCCTCCTCGTCCTCTGTAATATTTTCAACAGGTCCAGTCAGGACAGGAGCGAGCACAATACATCTCAACAGTTCATATCAGGTTAGAAAATATAATTATACAATAAAGTAAGATACAGGAACTGAAAGAAAGTACAGAATGTAAACAGAGAGAGAACTGTAATAGAAATATCTACTATAAGTAGAGAACTAACAGTGGCTAGTGAGTCAGAGTACAATATAAACATGTGAATGGCATAAGAGATTCAGATGAGACACTACGGAGGTGATCAGATGAGATACTACTTGGATATTATTCACATGTCTACTTCTACTCCCCCGTACCCCCAATCAATACACAAGGATCCATCCAGGTTATGTTATGATCCATGTAATGGCCCACAAGGGGTGATACATGGTAGGCCCAAAAATGGGTGATTCTAGGAATGCCCATAAATGGGTGATTCAAGGAAGACTCTGTGATCACGAGAGTACATGTCACAAGTGATCAATGAACCATGAAGCATAGTGATACATAATGTAAGTGAAACGCACAGAACATGTAGTATCCGATGCTCCCTGAGGGGATAACTTTCAAGAAGGGATCCATATAGTACTAATCCGTGTGACCAACGTGACAGTATCAAGTGAAGTAATTTAAAGCAGAAGAATAATTCTAAAAAGGATATGAAATGATCAGAGAATGTACTCGCCTGTATCCTGAGTATCTGAAGAATATCTACTGTCCGAGGAGTGGTGTCTGTCTCCTATAGAATAGTACAAGTCACCATAAGTCTAAAATGATATAACAGACTGCTACAATGCATCTACATAAAGTTTGGGGTCAAACTGGACTAAAGTCAACTCTTGGTCAACTCTAGTCAACTAGACTAGTCAAACTATGTCAACTAGGTCAAGTCCTAGCCCAAACAAGTCTAACAAGTCTTACTAGGCCTAACCAAGCCTAGGCTAGCACTCACACAATCACAAGACAATGTGAACCACAACAATGCATAATATAAAATAGATAATATTTATAAATACATACCTTCATACATACATGCATATCCATATTACATACATATTTTTATATATATAGGCATATGTTACATCATGCATATTTACATAGTTACATAGATATATACATTCATGCACATTTACATACATACTTTTATACATTATATATGTTAACATTCATTACAATGCATTATATTTTACTTGTACCTTTGATTGATTCATTCATTCATATATGTCATTCATTCATGCATTTATACATTCATTCATATCCCATATGCATGCATATTTCAGTTCAGGCATTATATCCATTCACATATCATTAAGTTGCATACATATACTTATTTTTATTACATACATGTCATTCATGCATATTACATACTTACATGCATCTATACATTATATACATTGTATACAACATGTAAAACTAGAAGAAAAAAAGGGAAAAAAACTGAAAAGGAAAGGAAAAGGAAGGAAAATGTAAGAAAAAGGGAAAATAGTGGACATATACATGCTTGCATCATATATTCTACATTACTATACATGCTATCATTATATATTGTATTATATTATTTATATATTATGCATTCACATCTATCATTACATGTATACCTTGCATTCATATCTAGCATTCATTATATACTTTAATGCTTACATTGTATATCATTCTTTCATTCATGCATTTATGCATTGCTTACATACATTATATTAATTGTATTCCTACATGCTTGCATTCAACCATATATATACATTAATGTAAAGAGGATATATATATATCATTTCATTCATCTAACATATCATGTATTACATACTCTATATTCATTTAATATCCATACTACATAGGCTCATAGGTTACACAAAATGCATATATCGTATATCTACTATTCTACTTAAAACCAATACTGTACCAATTGGGCATATACTAAATTCTAGGATTAAAGTATGTTGTTGCCCTTCGTGTTAGCTTTCCGAACCTTTAAACGGATCGTATTTTCGTGTCAGAAAGCTCCCAAAATCGCAAAAATACCGAAACACGTTCGTCTTTCGTATAGCTGACACTCAAATAATTCTACAGAAAGTTACAGAAAGAATTTGGCTTATTAAAATATATATTTGGAAAGCTAACTTCGATACAGTTCTTTAAAAAGAAAAGAAGATAAATCGGAGTTCTAAGCTAAAAGTTATGACATTTCTAAGTTGCTTTGGTTAATAAAAACGTGGATGAATATTATGACGAATTTAAGTTGTTTTGGACAAAAGAACACATATTGGCCAAAATACTTGGATACAAACATAGGTATCCAAATGAAACTCATTCTAACCATCCTAACTAAGATTAATCCACTCTCTAACCATTCTAAAACTGAATTTAAATATCTATTTAAACTATTATCATACATACATACACATGTGGTGTCCTAATTTGGGATCTATCAAGTAGGACACAAGACACATATCTAAAATCCTCAAGAGAGCTCCAAACGGCCTCAAATTTGAATCTAAATGGGACACATGCATGAGGATGGATCCTATGGATTCAAAACTAATTTACATGCAAAGAAAATCGATTTAGAGAATAGGTTTTACCTATTGGGAGTGGAATCCCAATAAAATTCTTTAGGACACGGCTCCGATACGAAGATCCCTCAAAGTGGACACTCCTCCTTGCACTCCTCTTCCAATCCTTGGTAGCACCCTTCTCTTGGAGAATGGGAATAATTGAGGGAAGGTTTGGTGAAGGAATGATTTGATTTGGAGATCAAATCAATGGGAAGGCTCTCTAAAATTAGGGAAGAACAAAAGGAAAATAAAAGAGGCAAAATTGTAATGAATGAAATGAATCATTCTTCCCTAAAGGTGGCTGCCATAAAGTGTCCATTAGGGCTAATGGGAAATGTCATAATTGCCCCTCTCTTGTCTCATATGGTTAAATCTAGACTAGGTTCAAGTTTGGGGTCAAAATGATCTAGTTTTGAGTCTCTAACTTAACCATTCTAACATGATAAAAATTAGTTTAATTAACTAACTTAAATGTTGCGTCTTGTGAGCCATGCTTAACTTAATATTGGGTCCCATCTAGAGTTTAAGCTACCCGGATCACAATACAAGTCGGAACGAGACGAAACTCAAACCCGACTAAACAAATCCAATAAAAACAATATTAAAAATATAAAAAATTTCCAAAATATTAAAATATAAAAATGACCAAAATCATAATACATCAATTTAAATATTATTAAAATAATCTAAAATTCACCAATTAATTAAAATCCTAAATAATTCAAAAGTCACAAAATGACCAAAATACCCTTAGCCTAAAAAGTTGTAAATCGTCATTCTAATCACATGGTTAGGTCCCCATGGTCATGGTTAGTCTCTAGGCTCAACAGTTCTAGAGTTCACTAGCTAACACATCAAAATTATAATTTACCAATTTTAAATAGTATTATATTAATTAAAAATTCTCATAAATCATAAATCCTATTATTAAATAATAAACTTTTACAAAAGTTCAAAATTACCCTCATTTTAGAAAAGTGGGTGTTACAAGTCTACCCTCCTTAGAAAATTTTGTCCTCAAAATTAAGATGGTCGTACTTCTTCTAGAGTCTCGTCCCCAACAATCAAAGTCTCAGAACTTACATAAATCATAAAATTTAAAAGAATTTCATACAGGATCATGGCATACGGTGGTAGTGAAAGTCTTATCTAGGTATATTAGTCATGTTAAACCAAAACGGTCATCGGGTATCAAAATATACAAGCAATCAGGGGTGTTAAACTGGAAAAGATACAAAAATAACAAATCATCTAAACTGTAAGACAGTCTACCATCCTATATGAAAACTGGTACTTATCAAAAAATAAAATAAGATAACTACCAATTATCTATAAAGGGGTACTATTCAAAGAAAAATCAAAATCAAAAGTTAAAGAATGAAAGTCAATTGCATTGAATTCCAATCACAATATATATATATATATATATATATATATATATATATATATATATATAGAGAGAGAGAGAGAGAGAGAGAGAGAGAGAGAGAAAGAGAGCGAGAGAGCGTTAGAGAGGGAAAAGTTAGCATTATGTAAAGGTTGTGTGGTTCGTGTGTGTATGGGTGTATGTGGACATGTTCATATGGTTAGATAGTAGGCATGTGTGTATGTGAATATACATGAAAGTGTATATGAGGATTTGGTTCTCAAGACAATAGCTATCCAGTTACAATACTCATGGCATATTGGTTAACAATCTACAATGCTCAACCTATTTACTCATAGCATGCATGGCTAACCATATATATATATATATATATATATATATATATATATATATATAGGTAGAGATTTAGTTATGTATCTATATACATTATAACATGTATGCATAAACTCTATATATCTATATATATATATATATATATATATATATATATATATATATATATATATATATATATATGAACATAACATACAGAGGAAGGGTTAGGTTTATATGGCAGTGTATACTAAGTTAGGGTGTGTGTGTCTTCGTACAGGATTATAACTTTAGTATTGAAAGGTTAAACCTAATTTTAGTTCAGCATTTACATACAAAATCTGAAAAAAGCTAACATTTAAACCAGTGTAATATTAACATAATGCAGTTTCAGATTTTAGGGTTTGAAACATCACAACCAACTCAATGCTCCCAACACATCCTAACATATTGGAGATGAAACCCTAACATACTATCCATACATTTAGCTATGCATACAGTTCAATATTACATATTAAATCTGAAATTGAGCTAAATATTTGAAATCAATATAAAAATGTTAACGTGTATTCAGTTTTAGGATTTTGGAAAAATTCAAACATCGAACCAACCCAATGTTTATCACAACCTAACATGTAAAATATGAAACCTAATATTATATCCCTACATACAACAATGTATATAGCTCAAAATATTATATTTAAAAAAACAACAAATTGAACTAATCATTTAGAATCCAGTATTAAGGGTTAATATGCACACAGTCTCAGATTTGACAAGTTCAAACACAAAACTCAACCAATTTCTTTAAGAATTGAAACCTTGTGTATAAAATACATGTACAGTGATGTAAACAAAACTAATAACATGAAATTTATATTTAAGTTACGAATTTAAACTGGAAAAGCAGAGAACCAGTCTCTGATACTGTACTGTATCAGAATATTAGGGTTTTGAGAATTTAAACATCAACAACATATTAATATGTATTTAGATGGGTGAGTAATCAAAGTGTAGCATGCATATGTGTCAGACAAAGTGTCTGTGTCCACTATATGTATTCTCATGTCCCAATATAAAAATCAAATTCTATATCAAGACCAACATTTAGATTCCTACCAAGATTATAAAGTAGGTGATTGATGTAATCAAGACAGTTTTATTATTATTATTATTATTTAATACAAAAATAATAGTAAGAAGAAAATAACGATAAAATTTGTTCTGCTTATCTGTTTAAAAGAAGGAACCATTTTGAAACCAGAGCTATAATATCAAATCCAAGATAAGGTCTAGCAAAATCATCGATTCATTATTTTAAGAAGAGATTCATAGTAAGAAATTACACAAAGGTTTATAATACAGCTAAAGCTACTCCTACTCCTAAGTTAAATAATAAGAAACAAAACAAACAAAACAATTTTTTTTGAAAGACTGAACAAAAGTAGAGAAAACTTGTTCAAGAGCATTTAAGGTACAATCTGATAATCATATGCGTCTATCCAAAATCATGGTGCTCCAAATCCTCGTTATACTAGTAAGCAAGGCTACGATAATCACAGAGTCGTTGACTAAGGTACATACCTCTAGGTTCATGGTATTTAAAATTTCCGCATTGCCGCATGCGACGGCAAAAATCTTAAATTTCCACACCCAAAAATAGGTCCAAAATCTGACTATATGTCCTCACTATGCCAGCTAACATGACTATTGAAGATTCTAGATCCCATAACTGAGGTGACCTAGCCTATATGATTTTTTTTCTCAAAAGAAAAAAGCAAATATAACACAGGAACAACAGAACAAATTGATCAGTCAACAAGGAACAGATGGAGTCGAATTTCAAGATAGTTATAAGAGACAATTGCGGAAATGGAATAGAGAAGAACGGAACTTACAGCAAGATCTCTAATGGTCTGTGCATCCTCGACTGTCCTGACGATAGCTCGCCCTACTGGTTTCTCCTGGTCTGCTGATGATGCTACATGAACCGCTGCTGCTGAGAGAAATCAAAAATGATGAGAAAAGTCTCTGTACAGATAGAGCTGCACCTCCAATATAGCAGAAACACCAACCTGAGTCAGCACAACAGGAGCTGCGGTCTCGAGGCCCTGATGAACAGGACGAGAGGTGGCCAGCCTCTCAATAGTATTCTTCGGACCGGAGCGATAAGATCGTGTCTTCATAACCATCATGATGATAGATCAAAATAAGAAGCAATTTCTGAGAATGAAGCAAAAATTCAAAGGGGGACAGTTTATATTCAAGGGAAGTTAATAAGCAACAATTTAGATAAAGGAATATGATTAAGAGTTTTTCTAGTGTGATTGAGTACCCTCAAAAATATCCTATTCCTAATGCAGGATGTAGTGATACTCTGGTTCGAATACCACTACACTTCTAGTCTCGACCTGCATGGGCCACCACTAAAAACGTGTCACGACCCGCACCCTAGAGTAAGGGCACGAGAAGTGGGTACGTCCAGCCTACACTTCAGTATCGATGGTAGAACGCTGTCCTAGGTCACAACAACTAACAATATAATGCTAAGCAGTTTATACTCCCCGAATGGGGGTGACATAGCAGAAAATAAACTCAATCACAACTAAAGAAGAAGAAGCACGATATGATATAGAACTCAAATGAAATACAGATGATCAGAAGAGTCTAAGATAACATCTCAGCAAACATCCAGAATACAAGGTCTCAACTACAGAGTATGAAAGATTATATACAATCCAGATCTGAAGAACAGAAATAAAGCCTAACTAAGCTGGTCCCAATACAACATAAGTAAGATAAAGTCTAACTAAACTAGTCTAGGCAGTAGGGTAATGTCATCAGCTAGAGCTGGGTCCTCCTGAGAGTCCAGCTCATAAGTGTCGTCTAGAGATATCCCATAGAAAGTATCCGCACAGGCCTCCTTCTCGTCCTCTGTAATATTTTTAACAGGTCCAGTCAGGACAGGAACGAGCACAATACATTTCAACAGTTTATAGCTGGTTAGAAAATATAATCATGCAGTAACTGAAAGAAAGTACCGAATGTAAATAGAGACAGAACTGTAATAGAAATATCTACTATAAGTAGAGAACTAACAGTGGCTAGTGAGTCAGAGTACAATATAAACATGTGAATGGCATAGGAGATTCTGATGAGACACTACGGAGGTGATCAGATGAGATACTACTTGGATATTATTCACATGTCTACTTCTACTCTCCCGTACCCCCAATCAATACACAAGGATCCAGCCAGGTTATGTTGTGATCCATGCAATGGCCCACAAGGGGTGATACATGGTAGGTCCAATAATGGGTAGTTCTAGGAATGTCCATAAATGGATGATTCAAGGAAGACTCTGTGATCATGAGAGTACATGTCACAAGTGATCAATGAACCATGAAGCATAGTGATACACAATGTAAGTAAAACACAGAGAACATGTAGTATCCGATGCTCCCTGAGGGGATAACATCTTAAGAAGGGATCCATATAGTACTAATCCGTGTGACCAACGTGACAGTATCAAGTAAAGTAATTTAAAGCAGGAGAAAAATTCTAAATAGGATATGAAATGATCAAAGAATGTACTCGCCTATATCTTGAGTATCTGAAGAATATATACTGTTCGAAGAGTGGTGTCTATCTTCTATAGAACAGTAGAAGTCACCATAAGTCTAAAATGATATAATAGACTGCTACAATGCATCTACATGAAGTTTGGAGTCAAACTGGACTAAAGTCAACTCTTGGTCAACGCTAGTCAACTAGACTAGTCAAACTAGGTCAACTAGGTCAAGTCCTAGCCCAAACAAGTCTAACAAGTCTTACTAGGCCTAACCAAGCCTAGGCTAGCACTCACACAATCATAAGACAATGTGAACCACAACAATGCATAATATAAAATAGATAATATATGTAAATACATACCTTCATACATACATGTATATCCGCATTACATACATATTTAAATATATAGGCATATGTTACATCATACATATTTACATAGTTACATAGATATATACATTCATGCATATTTCCATACATACTTTTATACATTATATATGTTAAAATTCATTACAACGCACTATATTTTACTTATACCTTTGATTGATTCATTCATTCATATATGACATTCATTCATACATTTATACATTCATTCATATCCTATATGCATGCATATTTCAGTTCAGGCTTTATATCCATTCACATATCATTAAGTTGCATACATATACTTATTTTTATTACATACATGTCATTCATGCATATTACATACTTACATGCATCTATACATTATATACATTGTATACAACATGTAAAAATAGAAAAGGGAAAAAGGGGAAAAAAACTGAAAAGTAAAGGGTAGGGAAAGAAAATATAAGAAAAAGAGAAAATAGTGGACATATACATGCTTGCATCATATATTCTACATTACCATACATGCTATCATTGTATATTGTATTATATTATTTATATGTTATGCATTCATATCTATCATTACATGTATACCTTGCATTCATATCTAGCATTCATTATATACTTTCATGCATACATTGTATTTCATTCTTTCATTCATGCATTGCTTAGATACACTATATTAATTGCATTCCTACATGCTTGCATTCAATCATATATATACATTAATGTAAAGAGTATATATATATCATTTTATTCATCTAACATATCATGTATTTAATACTCTATATTTATTTAATATCCATACTACATAGGCTCATAGGTTACACAAAATGCATATATCGTATATTTACTCTTCTACTTAAAACCAATACTGTACCAATTGGGCCTATACTAAATTCTAGGATTAAAGTATGTTGTAGCCCTTCGTGTTAGCTTTCCGAAACTTTAAACGGATCTCATTTTCGTGTCCGAAGCTCCCAAAATCGCAAAAATACTGAAACACGTTCGTCTTTCATACAGCTGACACTCAAATAATTCTACAGAAAGTTACAGAAAGAATTTGGCTTATTAAAATATATATTTGGAAAGCTAACTTCGATACGGTTCTTTTAAAAAAAGGAAGATTAATTGGAATTTTAAGCTAAAAGTTATGACATTTCTAAGTTGCTTTGGATAATAAAAACGTGGATGAATATTATGACGAATTTGAGTTGTTTTGGACAAAAGAACACAAATAGGCCAAAATACTTGGATACAAACATAGGTATCCAAATGAAACTCATTCTAACCATCCTAACTAAGAACAATCCACTCTCTAACCATTCTAAAACTGAATTTAAATATCTATTTAAACTATTATCATACATACATACACATGGGGTGTCCTAATTTGGGATCTATCAAGTAGGACACAAGACACATATCTAAAGTCCTCAAGAGAGCTCCAAATGGCCTCAAATTTGAATATAAATGGGACACAAGTATGAGGATGGATCCTACGGATTCAAAACTAATTTATAAGCAAAGAAAATCGATTTAGAGGATGGGTTTTACCTATTGGGAGTGGAATCCCAATAAAATCTTTTAGGACACGGCTCCGATACGAAGATCCCTCAAAGTGGACACTCCTTCTTGCACTCCTCTTCCAATCCTTGGTAGCACCATTCTCTTAGAGAATGGAAATGATTGAGGGAGGGTTTGGTGAAGGAATGATTTGATTTGGAGATCAAATCAATGGGAAGGCTCTCTAAAATTAGGGAAGAACCAAAAGAAAATAAAAGAGGCAAGATTGTAATGAATAAAATAAATTATTCTCCCCTAAAGGTGGCTACCATAAAGTGTCCATTAGGGCTAATGGGAAATGTCCTAATTGTCCCTCTCTAGTCTCATATGGTTAAGTCTAGACTAGGTTCAAGTTTGGGGTCAAAATGATCTAGTTTTGAGTCTCTAACTTAACCATTCTAACATGATAAAATTTAGTTTAAAAAAAGAAAGATAAATTGGAATTCTAAGCTAAAAGTTATGACATTTCTAAGTTGCTTTGGATAATAAAAACGTGGATGAATATTATGACGAATTTGAGTCGTTTTGGACAAAAGAACACATATAGGCCAAAATACTTGGATACAAACATAGGTATCCAAATGAAACTCATTCTAACCATCCTAACTAAGATCAATTCACTCTCTAACCATTCTAAAACTGAATTTAAATATCTATTTAAACTATTATCATACATACATACACATGGGGTGTCCTAATTTGGGATCTATCAAGTAGGGCACAAGACACATATCTAAAGTCCTCAAGAGAGCTCCAAATGGCCTCAAATTTGAATATAAATGGAACACATGCATGAGGATGGATCCTACGGATTCAAAACTAATTTATATGCAAAGAAAATTGATTTAGAGGATGGGTTTTACCTATTGGGAGTGGAATCCCAATGAAATCCTTTAGGACACGGCTCCGATACGAAGATCCCTCAAAGTGGACACTCCTCCTTGCACTCCTCTTCCAATCCTTGGTAGCACCCTTCTCTTGGAGAATGAAAATGATTGAGGGAGGGTTTGGTGAAGGAATAATTTGATTTGGAGATCAAACCAATGGGAAGGCTCTCTAAAATTAGGGAAGAACAAAAAGAAAATAAAAGAGGCAAGATTGTAATGAATAAAATAAATCATTCTCCCCTAAAGGTGGTTGCCATAAAGTGTCCATTAGGGCTAATGGGAAATATCCTAATTGTCCCTCTCTAGTCTCATATGGTTAAGTCTAGACTAGGTTCAAGTTTGGGGTCAAAATAATCTAGTTTTGAGTCTCTAACTTAACCATTCTAACATGATAAAATTTAGTTTAATTAACTAACTTAAATGTTGGGTCTTGTGAGCCATGCTTAACTTAATATTGGGTCCCATCTAGAGTTTAAGCTACCCGGGTCACAAGTCGGAACGAGACGAAACTCAAACCCGACTAAACAAATCCAATAAAAACAATATTAAAAATATAAAAAAAATTTAAAATATTAAAATATTAAAAATGACAAAAATCATAATACATCAATTTAAATATTATTAAAATAATCTAAAATTCACCAATTAATCAAAATCCTAAACAATTCAAAAGTCATAAAATGACCAAAATATCCTTAGCCAAAAAAGTTGTAAATAGTCATTCCAATCACATGGTTAGGTCCCCATGGTCATGGTTGGTCTCTAAGCTCAACAGTTCTAGAGTTCACTAGCTAACACATCAAAATTATAATTCACCAATTTTAAATAATATTATATTAATTAAAAATTCTTATAAATTATAAATCCTATTATTAAATAATAAACTTTTACAAAAGTTCAAAATTACCCTCATTTTAGAAAAGTGGGTGTTACAGCTGAGGACGTCAGCGAGAAGGGTGGACTGCATCGGCGCATCCCCTTCAGTGGTGGTGCCAGAGGCCTCGACCTTGTGCACCCAGACTTGGCGAGTCTTCTTCGGCTTTGGCAGCCCTTCGAAGGACTTGCGCTGCCTTCAGAGATGAACTCCTCATACGCCTGTTGATTGAGGCGTACGACCAGCGTCTTATGGGAGGAGCCCACCTTTACATCGTCGAATTGCGACACAAATTTCTCGGTGGAGGAGAAAGAGGTCCCCAACAGAGTCGCCAGCTTGTTTGCCATTAAAATATCTTTATTGCAATTTCAATTACAAACAGAACAATATTACAATGTAGGACTTAGATGTAGTCTTAGGAGAACACTTTTGTTTATCTGGGTCCCTATGTCGATGGAGCGAGTGGTAATGCGTTGACTCCGTTGACGATCTGATGACGGTTCTCGGTTCTCTGAAGGTCTGAGTTGCTCTTGTTTGCCATTGATTATAAAAGAACAGAACAATTTTATGGGAGGACTGGACTTTTACTTCACAACTACAAACTCGCTTATACAGAAGAAAGCATAGGAACAAAACCTAGAAAAAGCAATCTAAAGTATAATTGTTTTGTTTTTTTGGGGATGACGGTAGAGGCTCGGAAGAGTTCTATCAACTCTGCCTTACTCCTTGGAAGATCGGACGTTGCTTCTGCTCTGATGAAGAAATGCCCTTGCTGGATGCACTTTGCTCTATACTTCTCTTTATGTCTTCGTCGCTCTCTCTGTGCTCCTCTCTTTTGCAAGAGAATAGAACCTTGTTATTTATAGGGCTTTGTGATAAGTAGGGTGTGCATTAATTGCTCCTTGAAAATTGGGCGGTTAGGGATTTGGTTAAGATTAGCCTTGATCTTGTTTGTTGGAAATCAATCTGGGCTATTTAATGTTCATTGCAACAAATCTTGGCAGTTAATGTTGATTGTAACAAATCTGGATAGTTTGTTGGAAATCGATCTGGGCAGTTAATATTGATTGCACCAAATCTGCATTGTGATGATTTGTTGATAGCATCAAATCTGATGGGATAAGTTATGGTCAATCTCCTGCCACGTGTCCCAAATGCCTGTCATATCGATTGCCATAAATCTGAATTGTTGGGATTTGATCAACTCTTGCCACGTGTCCTAACTGCTGTGAGCCGCATGGATGACTGTCATAGTTGAGCCGCATGGGAGTCCTTACAACTGAGCCGCATGGAAGTCCTTTAATCTGAGCCGCATGGAAGTCTTTTAATCTAAGCCGCATGTGGGTCCTTGCAGCTGAGACGTATGGAATTCCTTTAATCTGAGCCGCATGGAAGTCTTTTAATCTGAACCGCATGTGGGTCCTTGCAACTGAGCCGCATGGAAGTCTTTGCAACTGAGCCGCATGGAAGTCTTTATAACTAAGCCGCATGGAGGTCCTTACAACTGAGCCGCATAAAGAGCTTTAGAAATGGGTGGATCGTGCCAGCTATAAGGATTTTATCTCGTCTCTCTAGGAACATGCCATTATGATAGGGCCATAATTTTACCTTTATGTCGGAGCTGTCCATCCATCGTTGTCAGAGCTGCCGCTGTATCAGGGTAATTAATGAGCCAGCTGCTCGGAGCATTTATGGCCAGCTGTAAAGGCCTATTTTGAGCCGCATGAGGCCACGTGGCTTCCCCTTCATCTTTCTGAGCTGCATGAAGCTCTCGGGTCTTTTGAGCCACATGAAGGCTCTTTCAGATATGAGCCACATGGGGTTGATTTTCGGGCCGCATAAGAATTTATTTATATTTTTCCATGCTTCTACAAGACCCCCTTCAAACTTTTCAGTTTGCAAAATTGAAATACTTTGAATAAGAAGCATGGATATGTTTGCTTAAGCTCTTCCTGCCGTATAGACTTCTTTGGCCGCATGGGATATTCCGGCCGCATAAATCGCTCTGGCCGTATGGACTGCTCTGGCCGCATAGACTTCCTAGCCGCATAATAGTCCTGTGCTACTTGGGTGTCTTATTATTGCTCTTGATTTGTTTTGATTTGAAGCCTTCTTTTGGGCAAGATCCCAAGAGTCGACTTTAAATATAATTTGGATTTGCCTCGATGACCCAAGAGTCGGTTCTGTCTCCTAGGAGGCCCATAACCCGAAGCGCCTATCGGTCCACGTGCTCTCTGTCCATCTATAAATATGAGAACGTTTTAGAGAGAGACTCTTTACTCTCTTCTCTTGTTCAAGCTTTTCTTGCCTTAGCTGTCGTCTTCTTTTCCTTCGATCATCAATGGCTCCCAAGACTTCTAAGGCCTCCTATAGCGCTGCAGTGAAGGGTAAGGGAGCGTCTTCTTCATCGACTGCGGCACCCCATGTTCACCCTGATGTTCACTCCGACATTGCTGGTAAGATTGTTGGGAAAAAGCTACATGGACTCAAACCCTAACCATAACGGCTACGTCGCATGTTTATGCGTGAGCCCTTCTTCGTCTTCATGGAACTGTTTAAGTTTATTATGATGATACTGTGCTGTATGTGCCACAGAAAGTCATCTTGTGACCGCATCAGCACTTTGCAAATTGGGCCACACCAAGAACCATCGAACAGTGCTTCATAAGCTTTCTCTTGAACTGTACCGCATGAGACCCTACCAAATCAGAGCCGCATAAGGTATGTTAAACTGGACCCATAAGCACTCGCTAAATAGAGCCACATGAGTTCACTGGATCAGAGCCGCATAAGGCCCCACCAAACTAGAACCGCATAAGCCCTGTTGAACTAGACCGCATAAGCACTCGCTAAACAGAACCGCATGAGCTCACTTGAACTGGGCCGCATAAGCACCCGCTGAATCAGAGCCGCATAAGTCCCCACCAAACCAGAACCGCATAAGCCCTGTTGAATTGGACCGTATGAGCTTACTTGAACTGGGCCGCATAAGCACCCGCTGAATCAGAGCCGCATAAGGCCCCACCAATCAGAACCGCATAAGCCCTGTTGAACTGGACCGCATGAGCTCACTTGAACTAGGCCGCATAAACATTCGCTGAATCAGAGCCGCATAAGCCCTGTTAAACTGAGCCACATGAGGCTGCGCTAAACCAGAGCCACATAAGCGCTCTTGAACTGGGCCGCATGAGGCCTCGCCAAAATAGAGCAGCATAAGCCCAGATACACTAAGTGGTTTTACCTGGCCATCTTCTAACTTGTTTCCTTTATCTTTTTTCAATGAATCTGCCAGTCAATCCTGCGGGAAAGCCATTGGTGGGTTCAGCCCAATCTGCTGTGGGTGTGCGGTTCGACCACATAGTCCAGTATGTGGTGAACCAGCTTCCCAAAGACGAGCCTGTGGAGAGGCTGAATGCTATCAAAAACTAGTCCTTTTATTTTCTCTGTGCCATGATGAACTCGGGGCGATTGTGGGGAGAATTATTGAAGCCTGAGTTCCTCTTCGGGGATGCCTTGACTATGAAGAACCCCCAAGTTCTGGATATATTCGAGAGCTGGAGCTTCATTTCTGACGGAATGGCGAACCATATTCCTCAAATGGAGCGTCATTTTCTGCTGTCGTGGTTTAACATGCTGCCGATGGACAGAAAGATGGTAGATGTCACGACCCACTCCCGAATAATCGGATACGAGTCGGACACGCCCAGCCTTTGTCGTTTGACACAACAAAGTAAGCTATACCAATCTAGAGAAACTAACCAGATAAACATGAACAAGTATGAAATCACAGCATCTATAAATGTGTTCTAATCCTAAAGTAAAGTACAAGTATCAGAATTTTATTACATTCCAGCAAGATAAAAGATAGAGTCTACTAGTCTCAAGTACAAGGTAAAAGTAAAGTGCTAATGGTAAAGCTCTAGGCTTCTGCAGCCTCTAGGTCCAACACAGCTCCAGCTGGCTCAGCAAGAATAGCAACATCCTGTCCATAATAGGTGTCGCACAGGGCCTCCAACTTATCTGCAACATTTCCTATTCAGGAGCGGAGCAAAGTACAGTTCTAGGTAATGAAACATAAACATGGTATGAAATGAGTACAGGGGTACATGAAAAAGATATACAAGAATGAACAGAAAAGTACAAAAAATAGTACAGGGAATGAGTACAGGAACTATAGTAAATGAAAATAAAGTACAGGAACATGCAAAGAATAGGAAATATAATGTACATGAATGAAACTATAATCCTGTAGTACCAGACATGATAAGTGCATAATATCGAAATACATCTAGTCCATGTGACCGGCTGGGGTGAGAACATACATAGTTGTACATGAATATGGTACGACTTAGGGCCCGCATGCACGATACGAGGCCTAAGCTAGGCACATGAATATAGTAACTGGGATTGGTCACATGGCTAGTGTATTTCCCCACCCGACACTAATAAGTACAAGAGCAAGAGTACAGGAGTATAGGAGTACATGATATCGTGCCATGACGTGTCACAAGAAGGAGTACAAGAATGTAAATGCACAAAACCATAGAAAAGTACTTGCCTGGCTCCGGGAAAGTACGGATAATCAAGGAAGCTGGATATCCTCCTATATTTTAAGTACGAGTTCATTAATTTCTAACCATCTATATTTGTTAACTTCTAAAAATCTAACTTAAAATTTACCAATATTACCTATAAAATAGTTACTCACAACCAAGGACTTAATTTATAAAATCCTACTTCAATTTATCAATATAGGGGTTGGCCATATCAAAACTATGAGTGGCTAAGAGGCTTTTCTTAGTAAGTTTCAAAATCACAATTAGCTTAAAAATACTTAGTCATAGCAATGGTTATACTCCTAACTTAATAATTACAAATTGACCAAATAAGATAATCCCTCTATATATCTAATGATCCTTCCATGATATAAATGATACTACTATATGTCTATGCTTATCCAATTTACTAACTGGACTCAAAGAGCCAAGGTATACCTACGCATTACCTACACTACTCTGGAAGCATAAAGGGAACAATGTAAGCCCTCACTCTTTAATGTCACTGTATCCTGTCCACCCTCTTCCTAAACTTCCAATCTGAATTATCACTCAAATGTCATGTTCTCATTTAGAGCTTACCTATCTGTCCTCACAGTCCCATGTGCATTCAGTCTAGCAGGTAAATTCCCAGGTTTCAGAAATGAATCAGTCTTGGAAAGACTGATATAATGCCAATTGCAGTGATGCAAGCAGTCTCAGTTGATAGTCCATTATCAAGACTTTCTACAGTCTATACCAGTCTCAATATTGAGACTGATACAAGTCAGTCATGTGTGTTAGTACACACAGTCTACCATAAACTCTAATTGAATCTCAGGTTCCATGTTTAAGTCTAAGGCTGATATGGTTCTCAGGTTTCTCACTGAGAATTACTTCTCAGGTCCTGAGATGAACTCTCAGTGTTCAAATCTGGAATGCCCAGGTTTTACTGAGATCATTCTCAGAGAAAAACTGAAATAAACTCTTCAGTTCTCAGGGAAAAACTGAAATGAACTCTCCTCAGTTGAAGATATCACATATGGAAACCTTTAGTTAAAATATAAATGAACATCACTCTCAGGTTCAGTAGATGAGTCACTCTCAAGACAGCTGAGTTACTCTCAGGAAACTGAGTTAACTCTCAGGAAACTGAGTTAACTCTTTGGAAAAATTGAGTTTATCTCTCAGTGTTAACTGAGCTAACCCTCAGTGTAAACTGAGTTAACCCTCAGTGTAAATTGAGTTCACCCTCAGTGTAAACTGAGTTATTAGGTTCAACCTTTCATCAATTGCATACGCCAACTCAAATTCATTTGACTGAATTTATCCAGTATCATGTTGGTTTCAGGTTTTCCCTGAATTAAACCAAACTGTTCATGAAATCGAATTCAGTAAAATGAATCAAATATTGGTATAGGTAATCAGATTCAATTAGTGGAATCACATTGATACAAGTCCCTATTTCTAGGATTCACGTTCTATAGCTGAACTAGGACATCCCATACGAGTCCCAGGTTCTTAGTCTAAAATTCAATCTGATCTTACAACTCCATGCAAATGTTTAAAGTGAATTCCTAATGAATTAAATGTTGATATAGGAAATTCAGTTCACATTTGTATTGAACATCATAGAGGAAAGTCTCAGCTCATACATTCGACCAAAAATAGGAAATGAAATATAGCCCTAGAGCCAACAATAACTCATCTTGCCATAAGTAAATCCATAGTTTAATAAGATGAAACCACATATGTGAGCAAACCCAGTTCAATAAAATGCCCCAACACTGATATAAGCAATTCTAGATTATTCAATGCTCTTACTACCAATTGAAGACTGAAATTGAATAGGAATTACTATGCACATAAACTCTGAGTATTGTTACAGAGATTAGGACCATCACTATATGGTGGACTAGTTCAGTAGTCACCTGAAATAAGATTTAATGAAACTTGGTGTCAGCATTAAATTGGACACGAGTCCCAGGTTCATCTGGAATTTAACAATCTCGAAAAAAATAGGATAGATCTCAGGGAAACTCCACAGTCCTAAAATTACTCATGACAAAATGCTCAAATCAAGACTTACCCCAACGTTCTATGAAGACAATAATTATCGATCAATTGATACTCAATGAAAACTCCTGATCTACAAAAAAGCAAATAGATTCCTCAGAGTTACTCTCAAGATCCAGAACAAATTGAAAAGGATTCCTATAACTTACCAAAAATGTATAGAACAGGCAATTTGTGCCGATCTCACAGTTTCGTTGGCAACATCACGAATGAAAGAGTGTTTCAACCTCCAAGAGAAAATTAGAAACAAAATGAACTTACTGCAAATAAATCCCAAATTGGAAAGAAATTGAGATCTATTTCCTTACCTCCTCGTCGTCGATCTACTGAAATGGAAAGGAGGGATCAAGTTGACATCATCCATCTTCCAAAGGAGACCTCAGCCATTAGTGCCATTTCTAGCCAGAATTGGTGATGAAGGAGATTGAGGAAGGATGAGATCGAGGGAAATTGTTCCTAACCAAAATTTCCTTGATAAAACAATGGGAGAGGAGAGCTTATATAGATGTAGATCGCATGGGTGCATGGGGATCAAGCTACTACTCGGCGAAAATAATTGATTCTTCACTCTGCCAAAACGGTTAGAGAGAAAAGTTTGTTATAGAAGAATGAATTGTATTTCAACATTTTAAAAGTAAGGAGTTGAGGAACTGGAGAAAATGGTGGGCTGCTGGTTCAGTCTTCAATTTCAGGACTAACTAATAGGCTAATCCAATGGACAAACTAATGGCAAATCCAATGGGCTAACTAATGGGCTTAGGATTTAACACAATCAAGGCTTAACATCTGATTTAAGAATACCAAAACTATTTGTTAACTCTAATCTATCTATTTATTGAACCAATAGTTTATAATATTAAAAAAATCTCGAGAATAGGGAAAATGGAGTTACAAATATCCTCCCCCTTAAAAGAATTTTGTCCTCGAAATTTAAGGAACAAAATGGGTTCTCAAAACAAAATCACGACAAAATGTTTTAACACAATCATTTATTCAATTAAGAAAATCTCAAACTAAGCAACGCAGTCAAGCAAACAAATTGGGATATCGCTCCCGCATTTCGTCTTCGCACTCCCATGTGGACTCTTCCGGAGAGTGGTGTCTCCACATGATGCGGACAAGTGAAATATTCTGATTCCGCAGGGTACCAATTTCAAGTTCTCTCAAGCCGATACTTTCTTGAACCAACTTGCTAGGAAGGGGTCCTATTCCGTTGGCCTGTTGGCGCTGTTGAACTGGATAAACCCCATCCCTTCGTGGGCTAATTTGACCACGTAGATTCTGCAGAAGTATGTGAATCTCCTTCATGAGATTGGCCTTTATCACGCCATTCGGGGCACCTGTCATGGTCTGCCCATGAATAAGATGCTGTTCATGGATCTCTTGGAGATGTACAACCGGCGGACGGAAAGCTTCTTCACGCCTAGAGAGGAGATGGGATTCGCTCTCCATGAGATGCATGTAGTTTCCAAGATGCCATGGGGGAAAGAAGTTTTTGATGTGTATACCCCGACGAACGAAACGTTCGAGGATTTGGATCGGCGGTTCCCAGGCTTTGTCGTCGTATACCGAGAACTACTATGTCATTATAATACCTGCCACCAGACGTCCATTAAGAAGGACGGTAGCTCGGAAGGAAACCTTCCTCACACCCGGACATGGCTCACACACTTTTTTACGTTAGGTACCTCCGGTCGGGTTTTCCCTCAAAATCCTCAAACTCAAGAGGAAGTTCAGGATCTGGTGTTAACTGCCAAGAGGTCACGGGCCACAGGCGACGGGTTTGGGAGTAAAACTGACTCCTTCAGTTATTTTTATCAGGGTACACAGCAGCTGTCAGAGGAGGCACTCCTGGCAGGGTTCCTGATGGTGTGGCTGCGGAATTGCGTAGTCTCGGGAGGGGCTGGTTCTATTGAGAGGATCAGCCATAACTTTATCCTCCCTGCCGTGAAGCTGGTCTTCGGGGCCAGACTAGCTCTTCTTTCGACCATGGTGTGCAGCATACACCGTGGCCTCCACGCCTTCTCGTCCAAAGTCATCGCCCGTGATACGGTGAAGGACTTTGAACGTGTTGAACTACCCTATCACTATCTGATAGGGTGGTTGTTGATGCACTACCGGTCTTTGATGAGGCCTGGCACAGAAGACGACGTTACGGCTGATGATGCCTTTATCTTCCAATATCACCATCAGTCCTGGGAGTGCAGTACTATACCAGCCTGTCGGAGGGCTCTGACGAGAGTGGACGGATACAACTTTTTTTGTATGTTCTTCGTTTGACTGATGAAGAAGTGAAGGGCGTATATATTGATGGTACCGGGCCTCCTCACCTCTTGCCTGAGAAGATGCTCCTTTGGTTGCGTATCATCCGTCCTGCGTAGTATACCGTAATCGCAACATCGTCTACTTGGAGCCTTACTTGCCTAGGAGGTTCTTCCGGCAGTTCGGTATAGTCAGCTGCTCTTGGATAGTCCCAGCCCTTGCCTGGGTTTCGAAGGTAGCATGCTTGACGGCATCAGGGCCTGGCATTATTATGACACGGTTCACACCCATACAAGTTTCTCAGTTCCTGATGCTGAGGCGCCAGGAGAGATTTTGTATTTGGCAACCCTGTACCATGTTGCGGTGAGCAAACCTCATGTTGGCTTTGACCCGAATACCAGCTTTATTATTGGTACAGGCTTGGCGGAGAAGCCCCAGGGGTCCAAAGCGAGGAGAAAGCGGAAGAACACAGTTGCTTTGTCGGTCTCTGAGTCTGCCGATGCGGACGAAGAGGATGACGAGTATGACCCTAATAACTCTCTTCCTTCTGCTGCTGAGGTGGTGGCGGATCAGCCGTCGATCGTTCCTGGTCCTTCGTACAAGCGAAGCAGGCCTGAGCCCGTTGTTGGTGGCAGGACTTATTTCGTGAAACGGACTGCATCTAAACCTCGCAGGCTGCTCATCAAGGAGAGAGGTGAGGATGATGCCGTTTCAGAGGTGAATTGAATTACACCCATCTTCTTCTTTAGCTCTTCTTTTGAACTATGACCTAATCATTTTTATTTCTTTGTAGGTGTCAAAAAAATTGGACCCTCGAGAACTGGCCCTTGACTCTGAAGTCGACCCGGCCTTGACCACTTTAATTAGTGACATGTGTGCCGAGATTATTTCTGTCGGGGTTCTTTCGGTGACGGCTGAAGCTCCTCCTGTTGCTGAGGTCTCAACCCAGGGTGACGTGGAATCTGCTGACCCCATCCCCGAGGCTGCTGAACTTCAGCCGGGTGATACTGATCCAATTGTATCTTCTTTCGGGGTGGCTGGGGCAGATGAACCAGTTACCTTCGAGTCAGACGTGGCTGGTAAAGAGGCTACGGTGGCTGAGAGCGAACCTCAGTCCCAGCAACTCTCCCCTGGTAAGCTAAGTCACATCTTGACCAGTTAGGAGATTCATTTGCTTTATCATCACATCCTTCGGGTTAAGTTGATTGATAGTTGCGTCGGACATACAGGTCCTGCTCCCTTACTGCCAACGACAGACACTATCGAGGAGGGAGCTGGCCAGAGAGAATTTGGTGGAAGAGAGTGTGCCTCCTCCAACTCATATTGAGGGGCCTCCTGCTGAACCGAGTTCGTGAGAGCAGACGGTGGAACGGCCGGGGCGAAGAGAAATGGTCCCCACCCTCTCCTCTGTTCATGTGGCTCCGGGGGTCAACCTTTATGCCCTGTCGAGTCTCCAGACCCTTCGAGCTACGGGGAAGGAATTGGCTACTATTCAAGCGTCCTTTCGCTCGGAACTTGTTTCCTTTATGGCGGGGGCAGCAGGTTCCGGTGCATCTTCTTCGTCCCTGCCAGCTACCCTTCCTTTGACGTCGTCTTCTACGAAAGTTCTGGATGAAGCGTCAAAGGATGTGGTTGACAATTTTTACCGCTATCTGAGGCGAGGAATCGAGACTGCGGTAGAGAGGGGGACCTCTTTTGCCTTGGCCCGTCAATGCGCCCGGGGCCAGATCGAAATCCTTAGAACCCTCCCAGCCGGGGCAGGGATAGTTGAGCTCTTGGAGTCCAGATTGCTGGAGGCCGATCAGCTTGTGGCCCAGTTTCAAGTGTTGCGACAAGTTGATCTGTCTGCATCAATAGATCAAGAATGCGTCTTTCTCATAACTGCCATGGAGAAGGTGAGGGTTGCTCAGCACACGGCCAAGCCGATTATAATGGGGGACCTCCACCGCTTGACTCTGTAGTATGATCATTTGAGCCGCAGGAGAGAGGATTGCATGGCTCGGGAAACGGCCGCTTCCCATAGAGTAATTGATACGAGAGAGCAGATCCTCAAACATCAGAGGAAACTGACTTTCTTGGAATCTGAGCTTGAGGCCGCCCGTGCGGATAAGGAGCTGGTTGTTCAGGAAGCCGACAGGGTCACTCGAGCTTCTGCTGGCTTGGAGCGTGCTCTGGAGAAGCTTGAAGAGGGCTGGCGTGCCCATTCACATCTGGAGGATGCGGAGCTGCTGACTCAGGAGGCCGAGCGTCGGGCCAAGCAGCGGTTTGAGCGGTCGACTGCCTTACTGAGGGACCGTCCCAGAGAACTACGTATCACCGAACCATAGTCGGCCTTTTTCTTATTTATATTCTTTTCTTTTTTTGAGAGGGACGTAGTTCCAGAACAATTAGTACCTTTGACTTCCAAATAAAAGAGTATGTTTTATTTTACTCTTCATTTGTATTGCTTGTTGCGTTTGTGGTGTTATGGTATTTGCCCCACTAGGGGACTATTTGGGGACCTATTACCCTTGGTATACCTTGGTTTTAGGTACGAGTAACAAGTTTGATAGGGATACTTAGAATAATTCCACGGTAAGGTGGCCATGAAAGTTTCTGGTATCGGAAGAAAGAATGCCATGGAGAAGCTGGGCTCCCGAGGCATGGTGAGAAATGAGGCGCATGTACATAGAAAACTTAGTACAACATTTGTGGTCAGCAGAGGATATTTGTGGGCCTATTATCCTAGGTGTACTCTGGTTTTGGGTACGAATAATAAGTCGAGAGAAAACCAACATACTTGCTCAGAGGTAATGAGGACGTGGCAAGTATGGGGGTTTTACCGCAGAGTCTTCCTACTCAGAGGTAATGAGGACGTGGCAGGAGTGGACTCAGCGAAGAATATTTGTGGTCAACAGTGGACATTTGTGGGCCTATTGTCCTTGGCGTACTCCGGTTTTGGGTACGGATAATAAGTCGAAAGAAAACCAACATACTTACTCAGAGGTAATGAGGACGTGGTAAGTATGGGGGTTTTACCACAGAGTTTTCCTCCTTAGAGGTAATGAGGATGTGGCAGGAGTGGACTCAGCGGAGGATACATAGAACAACTCAGAGGTAATGAGGACGTAGAAGTTCTATGTGGGGGTTATTTGTTTTTGGCGGAAGAGAAACAACTCAGAGGTGACATCGATGTGGTTGTTTCGGGAATTTTATGGACCTGTTACCCTTTTTATGCATTAAAAGCGCGGGTAATAGATCATGAGAAAGATGCTCTTTTGGGAAGGAAGTTCAGAGGTATGATCATACATGACTTACTACCCAGAGGTTGCGATATAGATTCATTTGGAGTGACCAGAGTGTAAGTTCAGCGGTACATGTGGGTACATAACTCAATAATCTGGAAGATTTGGAGTCAGAGTATAAGTTCAGCGGTACCAGAGGGTACATAACTCAATAATCTGAAAGATTTGGAGGATGTCATTTTAGACATAATACTTCTTTAGGAACTTGTTGTTGATGGACAACATGAGCAAGTCTCCGTTTTGTTTTGCGAGGCGGTAAGCACCATTGGAGAATACAGCCTTGATGACAATTGGGCCTTCCCACTTTGGCTGAAATTTGTCGACGGTTTTGTGAGTCATAACCATTGGCCTCCGAACTGCCAGAACGAGATCGTCCACCTAGAATATTCTGAGTTTAACCTTCTTGTTAAAAGCTCTCGAGATACGTGCTTGGTACAGCTCGATTCATTGTTGAGCTAACAGGCACTTCTTATCTAGGGCTTCCAACTCTTGTAGCCCACGATGGTAATTATCATCCATCGTCAATCGATAGGTGAGGGCGATACGGAGCGAAGGGATTTGGGTCTCCAGTGTAACGACCCGCTTCGCCCTAGCGGAACGCCGATCCAAACGGCAAGTGCAACGACTCAAACGAGCAGTCGACCCGAAGAGTTGGCATCGACCTGATGAAGAATCAATGCAAGGCTTACATTGGCCCGTCAAGATGAATCCAGACTTAGACTTTCAAAGGCGTGCTCGGAGTATCGCTCGGCCGATGCGAACATCGCTAAGGTGGGTGGCTCCGATGAACCCATCTTTGCTTAGCCTAGACACAGAACAATATGGACACTATCACGAGAATCGCTAGGCGGTAACCCCGCGCATGCTAATAAATGAATCAACGCACCTAGCTAAGGGAATAATCCCGTCTTGCATGTTTGTTTAGAACATGGAAAAGAACTCGACAAATATAAAAACTCTTGCATCGCGCTCTACGCTCGTGCTAAGGCACAAGATCACGTTCAAGTACCTTACGCGTTCAATAATGAAACAATAAATGGGTTACAACAATGAAACGAAAGACTATCGACATAGTCGTTCCGAGTAGAGTATAGCAACATTGAAAGACTTCGGGACCGATGGGTCGCCAAGGCGACTCCCGCACGGGGAGTTGCATAATGTATGAATGAACAAATGAATGAATCAATGAGTGAATGAATGAATACGTGAAATATGAATGAATGAACGAACAAGTGAAAGAAAGAAATAAAAGAGTGAATACAAGATAAGACGTGAAAGACGTTAGCGACAGGTATGACGGGCACATGCAACGGGGCTCGCTACCCGCGCTGTACGGACGCCAACCTGGTCGATAACGCATTATGGCTCAAGATAGCCGCTATGTTAAATGATAAGTAAAATATGAAATGGTCGTGGACAAACGGCACGGGCGATGGGGGGGAATACCGTGGCCGTCATGAGGAAGGATTCTGCGGTACGGGCGATGGGGGGAATACCGTGGCCGGCCTAGGCAGAATCAGACATGGGGCTTACGGGCTGCTTTGAGTGGGGGCTCGGCCGCTCAAAGAGACGTAAGGCCAGGCATTTCAAGAAACTATGAAGGTGTACCAGCCATCATGCTTCGATAGGTGAGAATGCCCACGTGATATGTCCAAAATGGCTTGTAAAGCCAGCGACCCATGCATGTAGATTAAGTGGACTATGCTGGTGGCAATCCACGTACAAGTTCTTGCATTAAAATCAAAGTAGTCTAAGAAAACTAAATGAAGTATCTCCAAAACATGCTTGAAATGTAATCTCCAGAACATGCTTGAAATGTAATTTCCTGAACATGCTCGAAATATAACACTCCTGAACATAACTGAAATGTAACACTCTGAACATGCCTACGACGTGCTAGAACATGCCAACGACGGGCTAGAACATGCCTATGACGTGCTAGGACCTGAGACATGGACACGCTCGTAACATTGAATGTTTACATGAATCACGTAATGTTATTACACATGAATTGTTGACTAACTTGCTTTACTTTGGACGGGAAAGGCCGGACGGTAAGTATGGGTAAGTCGTGCATGTATTTTAATACAGACACTTGAATTCGGCAACACGATATGGGTTACGATATATGCCATGAAACTGATCCTAAGGCAAGATTAGAAAGACAATGAACGATAGACGGTGCACAAAAGTAAATGCAACGTGTTTGGTAATGATAGCATTGTGGGCGAGCTAGCCTCCCCTCCAGTACATAACAATGTACTGATAACCCCACAGTCTGCTTGCAGGATACAGAAGACGCCGGCGGGTGCGGAGCTTCCATCGAACGTGTTAAAGCGCGGAGCCAACTCTGGGGCTTAGAACGTTGCAAGAAGCTGAAGCACCCTATACAGGACATAATGTATCGGAACATCGCCATGTATCATTCCATCTTGTAAGCCACTTGGTACGCCTTTTATGTTTCAGAGAGAAAGCTCAGGCGATTTGTAATATCGGCCTAGCGCCGCTTGTAACCTTCTTGAATATCAATAAAGAGTTCGGATTCGCTTCTACTTGTGTTTATTTACTTTCCGCTGCAATGGGGACACTCTGTGCGACTCTGTGGCCTAGCTCAAATCGGCCGTTTCTGGACTTGGCCTTGTACGGGCGCAACCTAGGCCCGTGCGGCATCACGCCTTCGCGAGGACGATCACTCCTACGGGAGCGGGGCGTGACATAGTGGTATCAGAGCACGGCTTTACGTCCTTGGACTTTATGTCGATTTCTCAGTTTTGAAAGCTCATCGTTGGAAAAAGAAGTATACGCTCTCTCTCGTTGTACCTTGGGATGTTCCATACAATAAGTCTAATATTTTTAAAAGCTCGTACAAGTACTCGGTTGAACGGGATCGATAGGCGAAGGCCTTTGTGCCAAACCACGAAAGACTTGAGTCGAAGGAAAACTAAAATGCTAGAAGTTAGCAAACGTAAGGCGTGCTTGAATAACCTTACGCTAACAATGTCGAACGATGTTAAACTTGACTCGATAGAGAACATATGCTAAGTTAACATGTCGCATGCGTGCCTGACTAGTCTTGTGTTGACCTAACAAGTGAGCATGCAAACTTGAATATAGTCCACACGGGATGGTTATGCGGTACAACTTAGTCCTCGTGTCGCGTACCTCGACTTCTGGTACAATCGAGTTGCGAGCGATATCAAGTACCGCTCGGTCGGGAACGGAGATACACTTAGAGTGTATATCGATAGGAACGCTATCGAGTTAACGCTTAGACGTAGCCGAAAATATTGGCTTAGATTTTGAGGATTAGTACGAACGACTTAGTACGTCGAGGCGATGTGAGCGATTACGCTAGAGATTCGTCGAACGAATCTGAAGGATGTCTTAGCGCGTGATGCGAACGTGATTGAGGACTAGATTGTATGACTTGAATCCGAGTGGTGTATGTGATAGGTTCGAAGAAGAATAAGAATGAGTATCGATGACTAAGTCGAGTGGCTCGAACCCTGAGTGGTGTATAGACGTCATAGAAATTGTTCGAGCGAGACTAAAGGATTTACGGATCGTATGAGTATGTCGGCAAGCGATGCGATCGCACAAAGCCTTAGAACGTGTCACACTTAGTTGGCCGTGACTTCAAAAGTCCCGAACAACTTGTCAATGGGCAACGCGAATTAGAAAATGGTTCGGAACGATGAATGAAAATGAATGGTCTTGACAAAGGAAACTTAGAGGATCGCGCATACGATTTCGGATCGATTCAAATGAATTGTGACTTGAGTTTGAACAACGATCTTGAAACTAGCTCGAGGAATAGCGGTCGAACTTGATCTTGGATTGAATCGAATGGAATTATGGTATATCCAGTTCGGACAATAGCATCAGTCGTACGACTCGATATTGGTTGCAAAGGAAGATCGTCAGGTTATGCATATCGTCGATGGTATTGAGGCGTATCAAAGATCGATATGCGATAACTCGGGGGTACTCTGACTCGGCGACTGACGATCGTACAAATGTCATTGTTCCGTTGGATGCTATACTTGGGATGTTGAAACATGTCGAGGAAAATATAGACGTGGCTCGAGAATTTTCTAGTTGAACGAAATGACGAATGGAGTATCGATCTTGGCTTAAATGAAAATGAAATGCTTGGATTTACTTCGACGATAACCCCAACGTCTACATGCTTGTCTTATGCGAGCGCACCTCCAGCCTCGCATATGTGTCGCGCCGATTAGGGCGATCACTCCGCGTGAGCGCTGGTATGGTGATTCATACAGCGGGGGTGATTGAACTAGCATGACGTAGGAATTTGTGTGCTTCGACTTGTGGTGACGCGAATGTGAACTTGAGTATGACTTGGGTGTACTTGATGATTGAGCTTAAGGATTGCGTAGGTCCAATTCGCATATCGAGAATGAATTGTCTAGACACAAGCAAGAGTTACGCCCCGATGAGAATGATTATTCAGCAGGAGCGTTGCATGGTGATTTATGAACCACCGTGGATAATCGGACTCGCGTGAGATTGGGGTGCAATATATTGTCAAAGCTAGATGAACTCGTGATCGAATACATGAATTGGTTAGAATGGATATGTGAAGTATGTCAATTTAGTGATTTGAATGGATTTGAATTCGTTGCGGTGTACGACGAATGCTTTGATGCGAATAGGTGATCGTGCTCGATGTTTAAAAATTTGAGTGACGCGAGCTTGGGTAGAAAACCCCCCGTACTACCGACTTTGTTTTGACCCTAGGATTGGGGTCAGTGTTGGCATTATTGTTGGGAAACTATGATTCCAATCCTGACATTGACTTAGCCTTGAAAAGAAATGGCCTAGCGGTTAGGCGAGACGTCCTGTTTCTTGAGTTATCAATCAAAAGATTGATATTGAGGATTGGCATGGATGGATAATATGAATCACGAATATAGGAATACCCCTCACGAGATTCGGCTGACATGCATATATTTTAGGGACGCTTGAGTATGTGTACGATACGACTCGAGTGAGAATGATAAATTTCTAGATCATGCGGCTTGCCTGAATGCATATATTTTGGGAAGGCTTGGAATGCGTGTACGATCCAGCTAAGTGATACATTGAGTTCAAGCAAGACTTGAGGAATGGAAGAGTGTCAAAGATCTTGAAATTTCGTTAAGTAAAGGATCGATACTAGTACGAGCGAGGCTCGGAATCAAGAAACGTGTGAGCGGAGTGTACATGAACGACAACGAGATTGGCCCTAAACAAGTGAATAATATGGAATCGATATCGTGCAAGTAAAAGTTGGTATAACAAAATTGAACCATTGATAGGAAGATATACTCGATGATAGTAAATACTTGGTCTTGAATTGGACGAAAATTACTTAGACTTGGTCGACCCCACTAGGAGGAAATCATACTGATTTCGTGGACATGAACGCTTGAGAAGTGAATCGGGTCATCTCGATGACTGAGATAAATGAAAGTGAGTTTGCCTCAGCCTACGACCCTCGTATTTGACGAATTACAACGTGCCTCGTGAAACCATTTCTGTCCCATGACACAGAGAAATAGCAACCAAGACGAAGAAACACTTGAATTGAATAAGTATCATCAACTCTAAAATGAATAAAAGGTAATTTAATAAAATCGACCAAAGGCGTGCGACACAGAACTTAGAAAGATATCAAGTATGGTTCGATGCCATCGAACGATAGAGCCGTTCGATGAAATTGTCTAGGAAATACGACGATACGAGTTAAGGAATGGTAGGATGACCTGCACTCAGAAAGTCTCGAGGACGAGACTTATTTTGAGTGGTGTATTATGTAACGACCCGCTCCGCCCTAACGGAACGCCGATCCAAACGGTAAGTGCAACGACTCAAACGAGCAGTCGACCCAAAGAGTTGGCATCGACCAGATGAAGAATCAATGCAAGGCTTATATTGGCCCGTCAAGATGAATCCAGACTTAGACTTTCAAAGGCGCGCTCGGAGTATCGCTCGGCCGATGCGAACATCGCTAAGGTGGGTGGCTCCGATGAACTCATCTTTGCTTAGCCTAGACACAGAACAATACGGACACTATCACGAGAATCGCTAGGCGGTAACCCCGCGCATGCTAATAAATGAATCAACGCACCTAGCTAAGGGAATAATCCCGTCTTGCATGCTTGTTTAGAACATGGAAAAAACTCGGCAAATATAGAAACTCTCGCACCGCGCTCTACGCTCGTGCTAAGGCACAAGCTCACGTTCAAGTACCTTACGCGTTCAATAATGAAATAATGAATGGGTTACAACAATGAAACGGAAGACTATCGACATAGTCATTCCGAGTAGAGTATAGCAACATTGAAAGACTTCGGGACCGATGGATCGCCAAGACGACTCCCGCACGGGGAGTTGCATAATGTATGAATGAACAAATGAATGAATCAATGAATGAATGAATGAATACGTAAAACATGAATGAATGAACGAACAAGTGAAAGAAAGAAATGAAAGAGTGAATACAAGATAAGACATGAAAGACGTTAGCGACAGGTATGACGGGCACGTGTAACGGGGCTCGCTACCCGCGCTGTACGGACGCCAATCTGGTCGATAACGCATTATGGCTCAAGATAGCCGCTATGTTAAATGACAAGTAAAATATGAAATGGTCGTAGACAAACGGCACGGGCGATGGGAGGGAATACCATGGCCGTCATGAGGAAGGATTCTGCGGTACGGGCGATGGAGGGGAATACCGTGGCCGGCCTAGGCGGAATCAGACATGGGGCTTACGGGCTGCTTTGAGTAGGGGCTCGGCCGCTCAAAGAGACGTAAGGCCAGGCATTTCAAGAAACTATGAAGGTGTACCAGCCATCACGCTTCGATAGGTGAGAATGCCCATATGATACGTCCGAAATAGCTTGTAAAGCCAGTGACCCTTGCATGTAGATTAAGTGGACTATGCTGGTGGTAATCCACGTGCAAATTCTTGTATTGAAATCAAAGTAGTCCAAGAAAACTAAATAAAGTGTCCCCAGAACATGCTTGAAATGTAATCTCCAGAACATGCTTGAAATATAATTTCCTGAACATGCTCGAAATGTAACACTCCTGAACATGCCTGAAATGTGACAATCTGAACATGCCTACGACGTGATAGAACATGCCCACGACAGGCTAGAACATGCCTATGACGTGCTAGGACCCGAGACATGGACACGCTCGTAACATTGAATGTTTACATGAATCACCTAATGTTATTACACATGAATTGTTGATTAACTTGGTTTACTTTGGACAGGGAAGGCCGGACGGTAAGTATGGGTAAGTCGTGCATGTATTTTAATGCAGACACTTGAATTCGGCAACACGATATGGGTTACGATATATGCCATGAAACTGATCCTAAGGCAAGATTAGAAAGACAATGAACGATAGACGGTACACAAAAGTAAATGCAACGTGTTTGGTAATGATAGCATTGTGGGCGAGCTAGCCTCCCCTCCAGTGCATAACAATATACTGATAACCCCACAGTCTGCTTGCAGGATACAGGAGACACCGGCGGGTGCGGAGCTTCCATCGAACGTGTTAAGGCGCGGAGCCAACTCTGGGGCCTTAGAACGTTGCAAAAAGCTGAAGCACCCTATACAGGATATAATGTATCGGAATATCGCCATGTATCATTCTATCTTGTAAGCCACTTGGCACGCCTTTTATGTTTCAGAGAGAGAGCTCAAGCGATTTATAATATCCGCCTAGCATCGCTTGTAACCTTCTTGAATATCAATAAAGAGTTCGACTTCGCTTCTACATGTGTTTATTTACTTTTCGCTGCAATGGGGACACTCTGTGCGACTCTGTGGCCTAGCTCAAATTGGCCGTTTCTGGACTTGGCCTTGCACGGGCGCAACCTAGGACCGTGCGGCATCACGCCTTAGCAAGGACGATCGCTCCTACGGGAGCGGGGCGTGACATCCAGAGGAAGAACTGCCTCGCTCCCATACACCAGAGAGAATGGTGTGTTCCCGGTGGCCGCCCGAACTGTAGTACGGTACGCCCATAAGCATTCGCTAAGCTTCTCATTCTAGTCGCGTTTGTTGGAAGACACGAATTTTTTGAGCAGCTTGATTATGGTTTTGTTGAATGCTTCTGCCAACCCATTCGCTGTCGGATTGTACGACATTGAAGCAATATTCTGGATTCTATATTTGTCGTAGAACCGATAAAAGGCTGGCTTGCGAACTACGGACCATTATCGTGGATGATCCTTCGGGGTAGTCCGAAGCGATAGATGACGTGATGCTTAAGGAAGCTGATCATATTTGATGTCTTCACTTCTGTAAGCGGAACAACTTTTGTCCATTTGGAGAAGTAATCTGTGATTGCGAGTATGAAACGGTATCCTCTGGACGAAGGTGGAGTGATCGGACCGATGATGTCCATTTCTCATGCTTCGAATGGCCAGGATGCCACCGTTGGATATAAGAACTCGGATGGTTGATGGATGAAATTTGTGTAGATTTGACAGGATTTGCATTCCTTGCATAGTCTATCGCATCCGCTACAATCGTAGGCCAGTAGTAGCCCATTCGGCAAAGGCGGTCTTGTAATTTCGGGCCAGGCTGATGGGCTCCACAGACGCCATCATGAGCTTCACGTACGGCTTCTTTGGCTTCTGTATTTGACAGAAATTGAAGCAGAAATCCATCGTATGATCGTCGATACAGCGTTTTTGTCTCCGCATCATAGAAGAATCTGAAGGAACGCCTTCTGATGGAAGTGGCTTCTTTTGGATTCTCCGACAAGATATCGTAGGCTACGAAGTCAATGAATGGCTGTCTCCAGTCTGGTGCTTCGTCGACTGTCAGAGCGGAGTAACTCTCAATACATTGAATATTGTTCTTGGGACAGACCAATTCACGGCCTATTACTTCAACCAAGTGGTGAGCATGATTTGGAACCGCTAAGGAAGCGGCAAGGCCTACTAGGGCATCGGCTTCAAAGTTCTGGAGCCGGGGAACGTATTCTATGAAGAACCCTTCCAGGGACGAGATGATGTCAATAGCTATTTGGTGATAGGGGATCATGTCTTCATGACAAACTTCGTATGAACCCCGAATATGATTGACGATTAACTGTGAATCGCCGTATGCTTCAAGATACTCTACCCCCAGCTCGTTTACAAGTCAGAGGCCAATGATCAAAGCGTTGTACTCGGCCACGTTGTTTGAACAGGGCTCCGTGAGGGAATAAGCCCGATTGATCACTAGTCCGGAGGAAGAAATCAGTACCACTCCGACTACAACGACGATGTTACCCTTGGGCCCAGTTCTGGAAGCACCGTCGAAGAAGCCATACGACATCATGAAAGGCCACATTTGAATTGGCAACCTCATCAGGAATCTCTTCATCTATTCTGGTTGACTCCGAACCTGGATGAGCTACTAAAAAGTCTGCCAGAGCTTGACCTTTAACAGCCTTCTGCGGGACGAAGATCATGTGGTAGGGAGACAATAATATCGCCCAGGTAGCGAGGTGAGAGCTGAGTGTACCTGGCTTGGTCATGAGGACCCTGAGGGGGTTAACTCTTGATACGATATGGATGGTTTGTCCCGTGACGTAATGTTGCATCTTCAGAATGGCGAACACAAGAGCAAGGCACTCCTTCTCCATGGCAGTGTATCGATGCTCAGGCCCTATCATCATTCGATGGAGGTAATATATAGCTTGCTCATGGCCTACATAATTATTTTGTGCTAGTAAAGCATCGAGAGAATGCTCCATTGCTCGCACATAGAGCCGAAATAGTTTTCCAGCAACCGGGGCCACCAGGACTGAAGGGTTCGACAAGTATTCTTTGATGTTATCGAAGGCGCGCTGGCACTCTTCATCCCATACGAAGGAGACGCCTTTCTTCATGAGGTGCGTGAATGGTTGACATCGTCCGGAGAGGTTAGAGATAAACCTTCTGATATAAGCTAGCCTTTCTTGAAGGCCTCTGAGTTCACAGAGATTTCTTGGAGGACCCATCTCCATAATTGCCTTCGTCTTCTCAGGGTCGACATGGATACCCTGGAAGGTAACGATAAAACCCAAGAACTTTCTACTGGATACGTCCAAGAAGGACTTCGTGGGTTTCATCTTCAAATTGTGCTCCCGCGTCAGGTCGAATACTGTCTTCAGATCATGCAGATGATCTTTAGAGCGGCTCTTGACGGCGATGTCGTCGATATAACACACTACTATTTTGCGTAAATGATCTCTGAAGATGACGCTCATGGCTCATTGATATGTAGTGCCAGCATTCTTTAAACCAAATGGCATGACTGTGTAGCAGTATGTGCCAATCGGTATTCGGAATGATGTATACTTTTCGTCATCAGGGAACATCTTGATTTGGTTGTACCCTGAGAAGCCATCCATGAATGACATGCGCTCGAAGCTGCAGGTGTTGTCAATCATTATATCTGTAATATGGAGGGGAAACTCATCCTTAGGACACGCCTCGTTCAGATTCCGAAAGTTAATACAGATTCGAATCTTTCCATTCTTCTTGAGGACTGGTACTATGTTGGCTACCCAGTCTGGATGTTGTTCCTCGCGAATGAATCCGCTGGCTATCAGTTTGTTGACCTCGGCCTCGATAGAGTTCATGATGTCTGGGAGAAATCGTCGTTGCTGCTGCTTGACCGGCTTTACATCCGGACGAATGTTGAGTTTGTGAAGTACAACCTCGGGGTTTAGCCCTGGCATGTCTTTATAGCTCCAGGCGAATACGTCGATATATTCTCTGACGAGTTGCAGTAGCGATTCTCGCTCTTCATCTGTCAGACTTTTGCTAACGAAGATTGGTTTTGGAGAGGACTCATCGCCGAGGTTAACTTGCGCAACCTCATCTTCAGTGGGAGGCTCTTTTTATTCGAACCGCTTCTTCCATTGCGTGTCTAGCTGTTGGGCCCACGGCAGTAACTCAAGAATTTCCGGAATGTCTTCATCTTCTTCATAGGCGTCGGCGAATGCCATATTGACAGACAAGACTTGTCTGAATACGTCCTCGATGCTGACATCCAAATCAGAAGTTGGTTATCCGGTTTAGTGTGAATGCCAGTCGCATTCCTCATTTGAGCTTTCAGGGGTCGTTGTAGGTGTAACATAACTTAGCCCACATCTGGTTTTATTGTAGTAATCATGTGGTTTCCCAGCCGGGACTGGTAACTATAAGGGTATCCGTCGACCAGTGCCATAATTTAAGCCTGGCGTAGTCTCTAGATTATACCCCTATTTTTGCATAAGATACTTGGATCGAGAGCTATACAAAAAAAGGGGCAGTTTACCGGTGTCGGGTTCGAGATCGACTTCTTCTATCCTGAAGGGTTGTGGATCATTCTTTCGGCCAAAGATGATTGGATGGTCCTCTCCTTCGACTATGAAGCAGGCATTTTCCTTGGGAGTAAGTTGGTTCGCGGTGTAAACATTTGTCACCTGTGTGTGTAAGTGGGTACCTATACCGTGTTCTATGGCATATATTGTACAAAGCTTATTAAGCTCGAGGTAGTTCAAAGATAGCACTTTATTGACAAGGTAAGGTATCTTTTCCAGTGGAATTACATCATCTGCAGATGGAACATCAGTGTGAGCAGCCACATACTTGGCCAGTTCTGACTCTTCTTTGGCTACCCCCTGTGTCAATGAAGACTGGGAGGATGACTTGGGCAATTTAATCATCAGGGGCTCCATTGGTGGAGCAGAACGTGGAGTCGTTGGCGTACTAGCGACCCCCAGTTTGGTGCTCGATGCTGGGCGGAGAGTGGTTGGCTGGCTAGCAGTCCCCGGCTTAGCATTCGGCTGCCAATTCATTCTGGGAGGACGAATCGTCATCTGCTTGACAGAGGGATTGAGCTCCTCTGTTTGTTGCTGGCTAGCTTGTAGCCAGCCTGATTGTTAGTGGCTCTGTCGTGGGTCTTGGCGCTTTTCCAGACCTTGGCAGTCGGATTATCATCTGCCCTTCCTGTGCGGAGAGGCTGATTGCATCCTTACGCAGAGTGGCTGTAAGGGGTGCAGTTCTGCCAGGTTTACCGACTTGAAGGTGGATCGTCAGAGGTTCTTCTGCTCCAGTTGCTGCCTCAGTTTGAGCTTGAGTATCTCCTTCGTTAAAGGTGCCTTTTTGACTTCTCGTACAAGCATAAATCTGAGTATTAGGATTCGACCCCTTTAAAGGGATCGATGTCGGCAAATTATGTCCTTACAAAGCCATACTTGTCGACGTACTTGAAGAACTGGTGTAGTATGGAAGGCACGATCATGTAATCGTGTATCCAAAGACTCCCCAGGAGAATATTGTAGGAAGTGTCCGCATCTATTATATAATAGGTCACTTCTGACTAAAGGTCACCGATTTGGCACTTCAGGCGAATCTTCCCGATCGGATAGCTTATGCCTGAATTGAAACCGCTGATGGCAGTGCTTGTCGGTGTTAGGCGATGCATTGGGATGCGCAGATGGTACATCAGACTCTTCGGGAAGATGCTTATGGAAAAACCGGGATCAATATGCATCCTATCAACCTTGATGTCGCCAATGTATCCAGTATAATACAAAGGGCGATCATGCAGGTTGGTTTTGATAAGCATATCCTGTGGAGTGAAGACAATGTTGGGCATTGTACCTGTGCAAGTGCTGTCTTGGAGGTCTGTAGGCGAGCTCTCCCCGGTGAGATTGGACTGAGCCAGATATGCGTCTGTATTCTGGAGTGCCTCACTCAGTACGACGCGAACATCTTTGGATAGTCTTAGGAGCTCGTATAGCGACAATTTGGCCGGTGTGTTGGCCAATTGTGCCAAGATGTCAAAGTTGTAGGGCCTCTCCAGCCCATGAGGCACCTCTTTTCGGAGTGGTTTGTCAAAGCGAGTTTCCTTCGGCCTAGGCTTGTCGGTCGTCGGAGGCTGAGAAGGTCCTGGAGCATCAACAATAGCCGGCTAATGATCTTCAGCCGGGTTAGCCGGTGTAGGTTGGGATTGTGCACCTGACCGGGTGACGACAGCTGTAACTTCTTCGACCGGCAGGATTTGACTTTTACATTCTTCTTCTTGCTGGTGGAGGGTGGTGCGGACTGAGTCACTTCAGGTACTAGGTCCGGATAGACCCACATGACCTTCCCTCGTGATGTGGTAAGGGGCACTAGACCAGCAGTCTGGTATCGGAAAGGTGGAAGATTAGCAACCTCCATTGTTGTCCGAGGGATGGGCACTACGCCGTCTTAAGTCTTTGTCGAAGGGAAGTTGCTGAACTATACTGACACCATGTTGGCTGTCACGATTACCTCTTCGAAATCAATGGTGATGGCCTTAGGATCGATGAGATGCTGGATGTATCGCTTCAGTTGGAAGCAATCTTGCGAAGCATGGTGGACGTAGCGATGGTAGTGACAGTACTTAGGGCTCTCCCTTTCTGCCGGCCGAGGTTCCCGTCTTGGTGGGTGGAGCTGAATTCTATCCCCTTGTATGAGTATGTCCAAGATGGGCTTGACATGGCGGTCCTCGAAGGAGTAGGTCATCTGAGGCTACTGCTTTTCTGTCGGCTTTGGTTCAGGCTTCTGGGCTGTGTCGGCCACCATAGCCTGCTTTCTCTTGTTGTCTCGGTTGTTGGAGGAATTACCGCCGTTGTTGTTGTTGGCATTAGGGCGTTTACCCTTGTCCTCTCCTTCCGAGATGTGTAGTCCCAGTTGGCGAGCTTTCTTCAACTTGTCTTTTGTGCTAGTAGCACTGGTAATGAACGTCTTCCAGTCCTTAAACTAACTTTTGCCCATCCAGAGGCTGATTGTGGAAAGCAGCCTCTTTTGGCAGATTTCAATCAAGAAAGAATCTGGATTGCCAGAGCACAATTTCATCGCGGTTTGGCAAAACCGCTCAATATAGTTCCTTGTTAGCTCATTCTCACCTTGAACAACGTCCATGAGGGTGGACATTATCACATCTTATCCAACCTCGTAGAATCTTTCAAGGAACATATTTTTGAAGCCGACGAAGGAATGGATGCAGTTGTCTGGCAAGTTGCGGTACCAATCGAAGGCGACCCCTTCCAATGCTCCAATGAACAACCGCGTAAGGATGGCATCGTCATGAAGCAGATGGTTGGTTGTGTCTTCGAAGTAGGTGATGTACCTGCTTGCAGATGTCTTTCCATAATACGGATTGATGTTGAATGGTTTATATCTTGGGTAGAAGGGAATATCTCTCCATGCAGCAGGATATGTTTGTCGTATTCTGATGTCCTGGCAGGTTTTTCAGACGTAGAACATGGCTCGGAGCTCCTTGACCTCTCGTCTTACCTCCCTGATTTCGTCTACAGCAGTAGGAGCCGATATCTTTGGAGGGTTGTCACCCGGGGTTGAGTTTGAGTCCGCATTGGCCGCGGGACCCAAGCTTGTCTGGCCAGGCATCCTTCCTTGCAGAGTTGGTAAGGCCGCTTTGATCTCGTCCATGGATTTGACCAAGGTATGGAGTATGGCCTCCAGGGTATCGATGCGTTGGCAATCAGTGGGACCATCTTGGTCGTTGTTTGTCATGAATACCGTCCTCACATGAGGAAAGATGGAAGGAACGGTGGAGGATGTGCCCTCTGAATCATTCCCTTGCACTGAGAAATCGTCAGGGTATGTGGAAATGTTCTCCTCTGGTTCGAACTCAGAAGGAGTGGTACCCCCAGCTTTAGAGCTTGCCTCGTCTTGAGAGCTGTTGACGTCCACGGGGACGTCGGAGCCTGCTACATCTGTTGGGAAAACTGTTTCTCCAGGATTATCTTCTTGGAACACCGGATTGTCTTGGATGTTCGGAGGAGTGCTACCCCCGGCTCCAGTGCCTCCCAGAGATGTGGACGACGAATCTTTAAGTGTGACAGATTTCATTTTTGAGCAGGTACCTTGGTTAACTCCTCCTGTAACTGTCATGGACAACCACTTAGAAGAGAGTTTCTTGGTTACGCTGGTTGAGATTTTTAGGCTGGAGACATTTATTTTCTTTCCTCTCCCGCCGCCAGGGATTTTCTGCACAAAATTGCAGGAGGCGACGAGAAGTGCCTCGTCCTCTGAGCTTGGTTGTTGCAGTCTTTGAAAGACGGATCACCGGTCTTCTTGTACTGCCACGTTGTTGCAGCAGTTGACAATAACTTGGGTGCAGTGATGTCCATGGAAGGACTCTCTGCACATCGAGGCTTTTTCTCTTTTCTTGCGCTTGTGAAGGATCACGTCACGCAAGTCAGGTGCGTCTCGAGCAACCTTTATACCCGGTTTATGGGCCCAGGAATCCCGAGCATCCGAGTGTGTTGGCACTATGTTTGCTCCCTGATTGTTGGAAGACTCTTGGGAACCACTCTATCCGTTTACCGCCGGGGGCTAGACTCGAGTGGTTCTGTACAACTTTCCATCGAAGGCCCGTATAACAGTAAGCGGAGCGCTCGGATGGTTAGAGGTTAGGACAGCTGACTGAGCTCGCCGAGCCCGTGATGTCCTAGACTTTTTTGCTCTAGCACCCGAGGGTACATAGTAGAAAGAGTCCAAATGGTGTCGCACAGAGTTTGGCACATTTTCTTGGAAGCATCTGGAGTCACGACCACATGAGAGGCGGTCAAAGACTGAACCCGAGCAGCCTGGAACAGATGATCTGCGGCTGGGATTGGTGGCCGTATAGGCTGTCTTTATACGGCTGGCATTTGTGCCGCTTGAGCAGTTTGCATACAGCTGGGAGTTGTGGCCGCATAAGCCTCCTTTATGCGGCTCGTAGTTGTGGCCGCATGAGCTTTCTCCATACGGCTGAAAGTATTGGCCGCATGAGTCTTCTCCATGCGGCTGGCCTTTGTGGTTTCATGAGTCTTCTCCATGCGGCTGGCTTTTGTGGCCGCATGAGTCTTCATGCGGCTGGCGTCCTTTTGCGGCTTCCGCACAGAGTTTCTCCTTGTTCCTGCAAGTCCAGCATCGTAGTACTTTCTTCTGTCGGACTTGGGAATAACAGGGTTCTTTGTGGCTTGAAGTGGGGCCGTATGTGAATCTCTGCCGTCCTGGACAGCAGAGAACACTTCGTCCGGAGCTTGGGGAGGAGAAAATGATTTGGGCCTCCACTCCCTGCGGACCTTCTTCGTGTGGGTTCGCTTCTGGACCGGGCCAGCGCTCCCGTCGGAGAGCATTTCTTCAAACGCATGTTGGTCGAAGGAGACGACCAATATCTGTTGCGTGGAGCCGAGCTTGGCGGCGTACGATTACATCACCAACTTCTCAGCCGTAGAGAAGTTAGTCCCCAGCAGAGTCGCCATCGTGTTTGCTATTAATTATTAAAGAACAGAACAGTTTTATGGGAGGACTGGACTTTTACTTCACAACTACAAACTCGCTTGTACAGAAGAAAGCCTAGGAACAAAACCTAGGAAAAGTAATCTAAAGTACAATTGTTTTATTTTTCTGGGGGTGTCGGTAGAGGCTCGGAAGAGTGCTATCAACTTTGCCTTACTCCTTGGACGATCGGACGTCGCTTCTGTTCTGATGAAGAAATGCTCTTGCTGGATGCTCTTTGCTCTATACTTATCTTTATGTCTTCGCCGCTCTCTCTGTGCTCCTCTCTTTTGCAAGAGAATGGCACCTTGCTATTTATAGGGCTTTGTGATAAGTAGGGTGTGCATTAATTGCTCCATAAAAAGTGGGCTGTTAGGGATTTGGTTAAGATTAGCCGTGATCTTGTTGGTTGGAAATCAATTTGGGCTGTTTAATATTGATTGCAACAAATCTGGGCAGTTAATATTGATTGTAACAAATCTGGATAGTTTGATGGAAATCGATCTGGGCAGTTAATATTGATTGCACCAAATCTGTATTGTGATGATTAGTTGATAGCATCAAATCCGATAGGATAAGTTTTGGTCAATCTCCTGCCACGTGACCCAAATGTCTGTCATATCGATTTCCATAAATCTGAATTGTTGGGATTTGATCAACTCTTGCTACGTGTCCCAACTGCTGCGAGCCGCATGAAGGACTGTCATAGTTGAGCCGCATGGGGGTCCTTGCAACTGAGCCGCATGGAAGTCCTTTAATCTAAGCCACATGGAAGTCTTTTAATCTGAGCCACATGTGGGTCCTTACAATTGAGCCGCATGGAAGTCCTTTAAGCTGGGCCGCATGGAAGTCTTTTAATCTGAGTCGCATGTGGGTCCTTGCAACTGAGCCTCATGGAAGTCCTTTAATCTGAGCCGTAAGGAAGTCTTTGCAACTGAGCCGCATGGAAGTCTTTGCAACTGAACCGCATGGAAGTCTTTACAACTGAGCCGCATGGAAGTCTTTGCAACTGGGCCGCATGGAGGTCCTTACAACTGACCCGCATAAAGAGCTTTAGAAATGGGTGGATCATGCCAGCTATAAGGATTTTATCTCGTCTCTCTAGGAACACGCCATTATGACAGGGCCATCATTTTACCTTTATGTCAGAGCTGTCAATCCATCGTTGTCAGAGCTGCCGCTGTATCAGGGTAATTAATGAGCCAGCTGCTTAGAGCATTTATGGCCAGCTATAAAGGCCTGTTTTGAGCCGTATAAGGCCACGTGGCTTCCCCTCCATCTTTCTGAGCCGCATGAAGCTCTCGGGTCTTTTGAGCCGCATGAAGGCTCTATCAGCTATGAGCCGCATGGGGTTGATTTTCGGGCCGCATAAGAATTTATTTATATTTTTTCATGCTTCTACATCTCTGGGTGCTGGAGTTTGCAGATGGGAAGAAGACGTTGAGTGTCTCTTCCGATCTTGGTGGATGATAACTCTGATGCCTTTTTTGTCTGTGTACGTATCTATATTACGTGGTTCGTAAGAAGGAAATCTTCCCTTTATTTATAGTTTGCAGGCTGGCTGCTCATGCGCATATATGTAGGATGCACCTATACGTGGGTACGCCACGTGGTTGAAGCTGTGGGAGGCGCATGGATGATGCACCATCATTTGTGGGTTGAATCCTTTATGCTGCATTTGCGAGCTGACACGTAGTAGGGGAGAGGATCTTTCAATTGCTGAGATCTTGGGTGATTAGCACCCCTTCATAGGCTGAATTGAGTCAAAGGACACGTGGCGTATGCCCGTTGCTCAAAGATCTTGGATTTTGTGGAGAGTGACCTGATAGGATACGCCTGGGATTGGGCGCATGAGAAGACTTTGGCTCACAACCTTCAGGAGTCATGAACCGGTCTGGGCGTACGGCTTTTGAGGCGCATACGGGTCTTCAGGCACATGGCCGCTGAGGCACTTGCGAGTGGTTGGTCGGCCACGTGGGTCGTAACCGTCGGAGGAAAGTAATGATGATGTTGATGTCAGCGACGCTTCGTCTTCTGAAAAAGCTGCTAACTGTCCAGTCCTCGGGGGACGTGCTGCCAACTCTGTCACTTGAGCATTAATTGCTTGATGGGTGACAAGTCGAAATGGGCACACGGGTCCATATTGATTAGGACGCATGGATCTGTGCTTTGTTGGGTGCATCCATACGGGGCGCTTCGGAACTGACGGACGCATCTGTACGATGTGCGGTGTCTGACCGGCGCATCCTTTTGCATGACGTACCTTTATTGGTCCAACTTTTGTGTTCTTTAAGTGCTTTAAATAGCCGTTTTGACTTGGCCGAATTCGAAGCGTCAGGTTCATCACCATAAATGCAAATTCGTTGCACGGGATTTGGAGAGCTTGCCACTTGGCACATGGGTTTGATTTGCCCGGTCTATAAATAGTGGCAAGGAGAGAGTTTGCTTCTCATTCTCTCACGTCTTCCCGAATGAACTTATTTGCCCGAGAATATTCTGTTGACAAGATGCTCCCGAGGGTGAAGATGCGACGATTTGTCTTCGTTCATGCTCGTGAAGGTGACTGTTACATCCAGAAGTCGGAGTCGAGGGCTTCTGAGGCAGGCGGAAGGTGCCTGTTGCATCCAAAGATTGGGATGCTCGAGCCCTGTCTCCGTTATGCTGGAAGAGCCGCAGATCGAAATTGTGGTGCTGCCATCTTCCTTGGGCGTTGGAGAGCTCTTTCTTCTGCTAGAGTGGGGTGTTGCCCACTCTGGTTGTGCTGAAAGCTGCTCCTTTAGCCGAAGCACTTGAAGTGGAGCGCATATACTGAGACTTCATGATGCGCATAACTGAGACGCTAAAGAGACGCGCCTAACTGAGACGCTGAAGAGACGCACCTAACTAAGACACTGAAGTGATGCGCCTGGCAGATGATGCGCCTGGCGGAAGGCGCATGGCAGTTTGCTGCGCCTGGCTGTAGTCTTAGGATCTTTTTTTTATAAAAGTTCTCCTTTGTAAAGCCTTTTTTAGACATGTAATAGACTTTTATATAAAATAAAAAATCTTCTTTTGATGTCTATACTTTTGCTGTTCTTTGCTGTACCAAGTACTTCGTTAGAGCTCCCTAGTGCATGTAGTGTTAAGCGCATAGGAATTCTGGCCTGTAGATGCGCTTGAAATTCTTTGAAACTTTGTAAACAATATGTGTTATTATTTTGTATTTCAGAAGATTACTTTCCAAAATAGTTTTAGAAAATATAATTATCTTAGACAATAAAAAGATTTGCATAGTTTATGCCTATAAAATGAACCTTTCCTTCTCCTCACTACACACAGAAAATTATACAAAAAACACTCTAAAATTTTGTCCTTCCGGAGCAGTTCTGTTCTTCATCCTTGCTCTGGGTATAGCTATGTCATAGTCGTAGTTTCCGAGTTGTGTACGATAAGGAGATACCGGTAGAGCAGAAAATTTTACCATTAATAAGGTTCGGACAAACTCTGCACATAGAACCGGATTAACACTTAGGGCAGTGCTACGTGCGTGACTTTCCCGGAGGCCGACAACCTTTAATTCTTCTTTATTTTGTTGCAAATTTCACAAGAAGAAAATAAAATTATTTCTAACAATCTAAGAGTTATTTTTATTATTCTCGCTAAACATCCACTAATATCAGAATGATAGAGCAAAAATTTTGTTTTCACGTACCTTCACCCTCAGAATGTTTGAGCTTTTTCTCACAAGTCACAACCTCTAATGCATCTGACTTAGAGAGATAACATTATAAGATCATGTTAAGGATAAAAATAAATTTGTATTAGCTTTACCATTAACATTTTGCTTCTTCCCAGAAAGATGAAAATTATTTATAATGATCCTATCTTCGAAAAAATAGAATTTAGTATGCATATTACAAGGAAGGTAACTGAAATGATATAGGCCCAAACTTGTTCATTCTGGCATAACAAAGCATTTGCCACAATAATTTAACAAATACTAGATCAACACAAATGGTCCAAATTCAACAAGACAACAATCATGTCTCTAGGAAATTTCATGAATATAAAGAGATCCAAAATTAAATTTAAGTATTTGTATAATAGATAATATTAGGCTGATGATTCAATCTTCAAACAGTAGATGCCAGTTTTGCATATTAATAAGAAATATAATTTGAACCGACACACAACTTGTTCATTTTGGCACACCAATATATATGTCGTTTATGAATTAAAGTATTTCAACAATTTTTTAGGGTAAATATGAAAACAAAAATTATGGAGAATTTATCAATATTCCCAAATACTGAAGTCTAACATATATTTTATTTATATAATACAATGAAAGAAAATATCTGGCATGTGTCAACTTTTTTCGTAAATAAAACAATTTATATACACATAACATAATATTAAACAATAATATTAGGCTGATGATTTGGTCTTCAAAAATCTAGTTTTTAGTTTTGCTTATCAATAGGAAATGTAATTTGAACCTACACACAACTTGTTCATTTTGGCACACCAAATTTTTCTTATGAATTAAAATAATTCAACCATATTTTTATGGTAAATATGAAAACAGAAATTATAGAGATGCTATCAATATGCCCAAATACTAAAGTCTAACATATATTTTATTTACACAATACTATGAAAGAAAACATCCAGATATATAGTAGCATGTGTCAACTTTTTCGTAAATTAAACAATTCATATATATATATATATATATATATATATATATATAAAAAATATATATATATATATATATATATATATATATATATATATATATATATATATATATATATATATATATATATATATAGAGAGAGAGAGAGAGAGAGAGAGAGAGAGAGAGGTGTTCTTTCTCCAAGCCGGACTACAGCTATATAAGCCACCCAGCATACTCAATTTCTAGAAGGTGTAATCTCTATTTTCCTTTCGTCTTCTATTTCATTTTCTAGATATTTTCATTGCAATGGCACCTAAGTTCTTAAGTTCTTTAGAAAGAGAAAGAAAGGTGATGAAGGATCCTCATCCTATCAACAACCTTTAATTTTCTCTCTGATCTAACCGGATGATGGATCTTTTTGTGGTTTCTCATTCGTGATGCTAGGCCAATTCAAAAAATGGTCTAGTAATTTTTATGGCAGCACCGCCTGTGCCGAATACCCGATAAATTTTAACATTTTTTGGATCATCTCACAACTTTTTAGCTTTTACAACTCAAATGCTATTAGGTTATTTTATTGCTATTTGACTTATGACTCTGGTGTTATCTCTTTCTGTCAAGAGAATTGATATTAAATTTGATGCGAAAGATTTAGCGGCTATCCTTCGAGTACCCAATGAAAGAGAAGCGCTAAACGACCTCTCCAAATTTACCATATATTATATATACATATATATATATATATATATATATATATATATAATATTATATATATAATATATTATAGATATATATATTATATATATTATATATATATTTATATATAATATATATTTTTATATATATATAATAAAAAATAATATATATATATATATATATATATAATTAATATTATATATATATATATTATATATATATTATAAATTTTATATATATATATATATATATATAATATATATATATATATATATATATATATATATAAATTATATAATATATTATATATATATATATATATATATATATATATATATATATATATAATATGGTAATAAAAAAAAAAAAAAATATAATATATATGGTAAAATATATATATAAAATATATATATATATATGTATATATATATATATATATATATATATTATATATTATAATATATATTTTATATATATATATATATATATATATATATATATATATATATATATATTTTTATTTTATATATATATATTATAAATATTATATATATATTTTATATAATATATTATATATTTTTTATATATTTTTATATAAATATATATAATTATAGATATTATTATTATATATAATTTTTTTTTATTTTTTTTATATTATATTTTATATATCAATATATATATATATATATCTATATATATATAGATATATATATATATATTAGATATATATATAAAATATATCTATATACATAATAATATATATATATATATATAGATATTATATATATATATAAATATATATACTATTTTATTTTATTTTGTATTTTTAAAAATTTTTTTTTTTAGGGAAAACAAAACCTTTATTGAAAGATAGGCACAAAATGCCGAAGCCTATACAAGTAAGCGCGCCTAGCGCGAAGACCGACACAAAGTAAAGAGAGAAGCACAAAGTGTTGCCCACAAAACGGTTACTGGACCGGGCATCAGAATGTTAGGTACACAAAGCGAGTTCCCAAGGGCACCTCGACCCTGCCTCGGTCAGCAGTCCAGTGCGGCCCAAAACTGGTTCGATGTGTGAGAGCACCACCTCTTTCTTTTGTAGATTTGTCGAACCACCTCACTGTATAATTGTGGAGGCTGGAATTGACGGCCCTCGAATCTGTACTTGTTTCTGTTTTTCCATAGAACCCAAAAAGCGGTGGCAGCGACGATCTGATGCCCGTGGGACGTATTCCAACTGGCCAATAGATCGTTGGTGCCCTCGGCTGTGGGGACCATTTTGCATCTGGAGTGAAGGTTTGTCCAAATATGAGAAGAAGACTCCCCAGAAATAAGAACGTGCTCGATGGATTCAGAATGGTGCTCTACACAGCAGTGGCATCTGGACGCCAGACTATATCCGAAGGATTTAACTGCATCATCCGTGGGGAGTTTCCGGCACGCGGCACGCCAGAGAAGAATGGACCATTTCGTCGGAATACACGTGTGCCAAAACTTGGCGGAAGGAAAAGTCGTGATATGTATTTCTCTGAGGATGGCTCTAGCCGAAGCAAGGATGAAGACTCCTCCCTGGTTGGGGGACCATCTGAGCACGTCCTGAGTGTCAATGATCGACAGATTAGAAGAACCCAAGCTCGCCGCGGCTGCCGGGCAAAACCAGTCATGCACCCTATCCCAATTCTACCCTGACGCGTCATCATCCCATAAATCACGGATCTCGCACATCGGCGGAGTAATTGTTGGAGTGGGTGGGGTTTCCAACCTATGTGGAGAAGACCCCAGAGTGCGACGAGCACCGTTCGTGTGTCGAAGAAGCTCGGGAAGTCAGAGTTTCTGCTGCTGCTGCTCCATGGGAGGTTCTGGAACAGGGGATCCGAGTTCGGGCCGAACTCGGTCCCATGGCGAGTTCGGGCCGAACTCGGTCTGGCTCCTCCAGAATGTTGGCGTGAGGTTCTGTTTGCTCGACACAGAGTTCTGGCCGAACTCTGTGTCGTCGGGGGCTGAAGCGGATTTCTGGATGAGTTTTCATCATTGGATCTAATCCAACGGTCCAGGTTGGTTGCGGGATTAGGGAGTTATATTAAGATTTCTCAACCCTAATTCAGAAGTGCAACATATCGCAAGAAACACAAGTTTGAGAGAGGAAGGAGGCAAGAGTGCCATTACAACTTCGGAGAAGAAGATGGAGGATTGAAGGTCGCTATTCGAAGGAGATCGTGTTCGGGTAATCTCTACTCGTCGTTCTCGCTCTTCGTAGCCTTGTAATCATTGTTCTTATCTCTGAGTGTTATGGGGATCCGATTTGGATCGGGAGGAGTTTGTAGAGGGTGTAATTCTTCTATTCCATTAGTGGAGGCTTCTTAGGGTTGGACTCCGATCGTCCCGTAGTTTTTTTCCCGCAAGGGTTTCCACGTCAAAAATTCTCTGTGTCTGCGTGGATTGTTTTTGTGTGATTGTTTTTGGGTTCGTGCGTTGTATTGCTCGGTCCTCTTGCAGGTACTCTCCGGTTTGGGGAAAGGTTTTCCGCGTTTCTTTCCCAACAGAGTGGTATCAGAGCTTTGGGTTCAAAGGGTGTCAGGAGTTGACAGAGGAACCAGAGAGGAGAGATGGACGCGAAGCCGGTGCGCATGGTGAACCTTAATGGCACAAACTATCATTATTGGCGGAGCAAGATGAAAGATTTGCTATTTCTCAAGAAGCTGCATCTACCCGTATTTGCATCCGAGAGGCCCAGTGATAAATCCGAGAAGGACTGGACATTCGAGCACATACAGGTGTGTGGGTACATAAGGCAGTTTGTTGATGAGAACGTGTACAATCACGTTGCCAATATTGAGCACGCGAAGACGTTGTGGGATAAGCTGGAATCCTTGTATACGAAGAAGACCGGGGTAAACAAGTGTTCCTGATCCTTGTTCCTGATCCGAACGATGATGGGTATGCGGTACAAGGATGGGGCAGTCTATTTCGGATCACTTGAGTGAGTTCCAGGGCGTGGTTGACCAGCTATCTTCTATGGGAGTCAAGTTCGACGACGAAGTTAGGGACTATGGCTGCTGTGTACATTGCCAGACTCGTGGGAGACCGTACGAGTATCTATGATCGCTTCTGCTCCAGAGGGACGTGGTCATCTGGAGTTTGCCAAGAGCGGGGTGTTGAATGAAGAGATGCGGAGACGTTCTCAGGGCACTTCATCCGACATCCCTACCACTCAGAGGTACTTGTTTCAAGAGAGCCACGGAAGGGGCAAAAGCAGGGGTCCAGGTGGTAGCAGAGACAAGAGCAGGAGGAAGTCCAAGGGTCGTTACGAGGACTCAGAGTGTTACCATTGCGGTAAGAAGGGCCACATCAAGTCGCTTGGAAGAGAGAGAAGAAGGGCGACAAGGGAAGCAAGAAGAGAACACTACAGCGGCGGCCTCGGTGCATGGAGGCGATGTGATCGTCGTAGGTAATGAGGTCATTACTAACCTCGCCTGCGATGACAATTCTTGGCTGGTGGACTCAGGGGCTTCAGCACATGTATCTCACAATAAGGCACTGTTTGCCACTTACACTACAGGCGACTGTGGCGTGTTGAAGATGGGCAATTGAGATGTGTCGAAGGCGGTTGCCGTTGGAGATGTGCATTTGAGAACGAAGACGGGTAGCGGTTCTTGTTCTCAAGGATGTTCGTCATGTCCCTGATATTCGTTTCAACCTGGTGTCGGTTGGAAGGTTGGATGACGAGGATTCTTCAGTCTCTTCGGGAACAGTTCGTGGAAGCTTTCCAGAGGTTCGATGGTGATTGCCAGAGGAAACAAGAAGTCCTGTCTCTACTATATGGAAGGGGAGCGCTGAGGGGGCACAGGAGGTGAACGCAGTCAGTGATGCGTCTACCGAGTTGTGGCACAGGACGGCTCGGCCATATCAGCAAGAAGGGGATGAGCTACTTGGTGAACAGGAAGGTGATTCCGGGGCTCAAGTCTACAAAGTTGGAGAAATGCACGCACTGTTTAGCTGGGAAGCAAAATAGGGTGTCTTTCCAAAGTCACCCAAGTTCGAGGAAGCCGGCGTTGCTCGAGTTGATTCACTCGGATGTCTGCGGTCCTATGAAGGTAAAATCTCTTGGTGGTGCTTCTTACTTTGTGACTTTTATTGATGACTGTTCCAGAAAGGTTTGGGTCTATGCCTTAAAGACCAAGGATCAGGTGCTGCCTACTTTCAAGGATTTTCAGGCCTCTGTTGAAAGGGATACGGGCAAGAAGTTGTTGTGTGTTCGGTCCAACAATGGCGGCGAATACATTGGTCCCTTTGATGCGTATTACAGAGAGAAAGGGATACGACACCAGAAGACTCCGCCAAAGACACCTCAGCTCAATGGTGTAGCGGAGCGCATGAACAGGACACTGATGGAGAGGGTGCGGTGTTTGCTGTCAGAAGCAAACTTGCCGGACAGTTATTGGGGTGAGGCTCTTCTCACAGCTGCTTATATTATTAATTTGTCTCCTAGTGCTCCTTTGCAGGGTGACGTGCCTGACAAAGTATGGTACGGCAAAGAGCCGTCATACAATCACCTGCGGGCGTTTGGTTGTAAAGCCTTCGTGCATGTACCGAAGGACGAGAGGACCAAACTTGAGCCGAAGACGAGGCGATGCGTCTTTGTCGGTTATGGTCGGGATGAGTTTGGCTATAGACTCTACGACCCAGTGGAAGGAAAGCTCTACAGAAGCAGGGACGTGATGTTCATCGAGGATCAGACCATGACCAACACCCAGGATTCCGAGACGCCTTCTGAGGCTGAGGAATTACCTGAGTTAGAGTCATTTCGCTTCGAGCAGTTTCCAGAGGACATCGCAGAGGATCCAGTTATGGGGGAGCCGGTACATGGAGTTGCTCCCAACCTTGATCATCAGCCTGCTGATGGTGGTCAGGGTGTCCCTCAGGAGGATGAGCATGCCGGAGAGGTAGTTCCTGAAGGGGCGGAGGCTGTCGGTATACAGCCAGCACCAGTGGCTCCACTGAGAAGGAGTGACAGGGATCGTTGACCATCTACGAGATACTCACCGGATGAGTATGTGCTATTGACTGACGGGGGGAGCTCGAAAGTTTTGCAGAGGCTATGGAAGACGAACATAGGCAGGAGTGGATGGTGGCTATGCAGGAGGAGATGAGTTCCTTGCACACCAATTCCACTTATGATCTGGTGCGGTTGCCAAAGGGCAAGAAGGCTTTGAAGAATTGATGGGTGTTCAGAGTGAAGCAGACGAAAGATGCTACTCGCCCTCGATACAAAGCGAGGCTAGTAGTCAAAGGCTACGGTCAGCGGAAAGGCGTGGATTATGATGAGATCTTTTCGCCTGTCGTCAAGCATTCGTCTATTCGGGTGGTGCTAGCATTAGCAGCCAGTTTCGACTTGGAGGTCGAGCAGATGGACGTGAAGACGGCATTCCTCCACGGTGATCTTGAGGAGGAGTTGTACATGGAGCAACCAGAGGGATTCTGCGAGAAGGGCAAGTCACATTTGGTCTGCCGGTTAAGAAAGAGCTTGTATGGTCTGAAGCAGGCTCCGAGGCAGTGGTACAGGAAGTTCGAGAGATTTATGGGGGAGCATGGTTATGCACGGACGACATCGGATCATTGTGCATTTGTGAGGTATTTTGCCGATGATGATTTCATCATTTTGTTGCTCTATGTAGATGATATGCTATTAGTGGGTCGGAATGCCACTAGGATAGCGGACTTGAAGCGCCAGATGGGCGCGGCCTTCTCTATGAAGGATTTGGGCGCAGCGAAGACTATTCTTGGGATGGAGATCAGCCGAGAGAGAGAGTCCAAGCTGCTACACTTGTCCCAAAAGAAGTATATTCACCGGGTACTTCAGCGTTTCGGGATGGACGGGTCGAAGAAAGTGAGTTCCCCCGTCGCGGCTCACTTTAAGCTCACTGAGGGACAGTGTCCATCTACCGAGGACGAAAAGAAAGATATGGAGCGAGTTCCATATGCCTCAGCTGTGGGAAGCCTTATGTATGCTATGGTGTGTACGAGGCCAGATATTGCTCATACAGTTGGTACGGTTAGCAGGTATCTTTCAAATCCTGGAAGGGTACATTAGAGTGCGGTCAAGTGGATTCTACGATATCTTCAGGGCACTGCTGGTTGGAGACTTTCCTGTGGTGGTGACGAGCCAAAGCTGGTTGGGTATACCGACGCTGATATGGCTGGAGATGTAGACACGAGGCGATCGACTTTGGGCTACGTGATGATGTTTGTGGGAGGAGCAGTATCGTGGCAGTCGCGGTTGCAGAAGTGTGTTGCCTTGTCAATGATAGAGGCAGAGTACATTACGGCGACGGAGGCTTGTACGGAGCTATTGTGGATGAAGAAGCTGTTACAGAAAATGGGACTGAAGCAGGAGCAGTATACTTTACTTTGCGACAGTCAGAGTGCTATCCACCTTGTGAAGAATCAGACGTTTCATAGCCGGTCCAAGCACATCGAGACCCGGTATCATTGGATACGGGATGTGGTTGAGAAGAAGGACACGGAGCTTGAGAAGGTGCATACAGATGACAACGGAGCTGATATGTTCATGAAGATTCTACCAAAGGGGAAGTTTGAGTACTGCAGGCAGGTCGTCGGGATGACGACATCCTCCCCATAGTTGTGAAGGGGAGATTTGTTGGAGTGGGTGGGGTTCCCAACCTATGTGGAGAAGACCCCGGAGTGCGACGAGCGCCGTTCGTGTGTCGAAGAAGCTCGGGAAGTCAGAGTTGCTGCTGTTGCTGCTCCATGGGAGGTTCTGGAATAGGGGATCCGAGTTCGGGCCGAACTCGATCCCATGGCGAGTTCGGGCCGAACTCGGTCTGGCTCCTCCAGAATATTGGCGTGAGGTTCTGTTTGCTCGATACAGAGTTCTGGCCGAACTCTGTGTCGTCGGGGGCTGAAGCGGATTTCTGGATGAGTTTTCATCATTGGATCTAATCCAACGGTCCAGGTTGGTTGCGGGATTAGGGAGTTATATTGAGATTTCTCAACCCTAATTCAGAAGTACAATATATCGCAAGAAAGACAAGTTTGAGAGAGGAAGGAGGCAAGAGTGCCATTACAACTTCGGAGAAGAAGACGGAGGATTGAAGGTCTCTATTCGAAGGAGATCATGTTCGGGTAATCTCTACTCGTCGTTCTCGCTCTTCGTAGCCTTGTAATCATTGTTCTTATCTCTGAGTGTTGTAGGGATCCGATTTGGATCGGAAGAAGTTTGTAGAGGGTGTAATTCTTCTATTCTATTAGTGGAGGCTTCTCTGGGTTGGACTCCGATCGTCCCGTAGTTTTTTTCCCGCAAGGGTTTCCACGTCAAAAATTCTCTGTGTCTGCGTGGATTGTTTTTTTATGATTGTTTTTGGGTTCGTGCATTGTATTGGTTGGTACTCTCGCAGGTACTCTCCGGTTTGAGGAAAGGTTTCCGCATTTCTTTCCCAACAGTAATATCGTTGGGCCTGAGGATATAGTCCCCCAGCCATCGTTCCTTGCAGGCCCACGAATGCCCATTGTCCAGGGTCAGCCGAAAGGGTGGTTCCGCCAGGATACGGCCACAGATGATGTGCCGCCACGACGCGGATGATCTGCTATTGGCAGACGCCTCAGTTAAGTAACAGAATCTGGAGTATCTCGCTCGCATGAACCTGGTCCAGATGGAGTTTTCAGTGCGAATTTTCTACCACAATTTAGCCGAGAGGGCGTCGACCATATGGACAAGCCTGCAGAATCCCAGACCACCCTCATCTGTAGGTTTGGCCATGGTAGCCCAACTGGCCCAGTGATACTTGTTCTTGCCCTCGAGATGACCCCAAAAGAAGTTGGCGAGGATGGATTCAATAGAAAGGAGCACTTTGTTGGGGGGCGCACATACCGCTAGGGTGTATATGGGGATGGAGGATAGGACGTGCTTAATGAGAATTAATTTCCCCCCGCAGGAAAGGGTGGCGTTGTGCCAACCCGCAATTTTCTGGCGAATTTTACCCACCATATGTTCGAAAATACCAGAATTCGCTCTACCGTACACCAACGGGCAACCTAAGTACAGAAAAGGGGGGTAAGCTGTGGAGAAGGAGGTCATGGCGGACAGCGCAGCCGAGTGAGTTCTATCGGCTTTGTGATGAGTGTAGATCACGCTCTTGCTGTTGTTGATTTTCTGCCCAGAGCAACGAGTGTATTTAGCAAGAGTGCTAATAACCACCTCAATGGCTCCAATAGTGCCAGCAGAGAAAATGAGGATGTCGTCCGCGTATGCCAGATGAGTTATGAGTGGGCAGCCGATCGTGGTGTGATAGTGTTGGAACCCGGAAGATCTCGGCATGATTTTGAGGTTTCCGCTCAGCGCTTCAGCTGTGATGATGAAAATGGTTGAGGATAGGGGGTCTCCCTGTCTAACTCCTCGAGTGGCTTTGAAGAAACCCTGAGGTTGGCCGTTGATGACCGTGGAAAACCAGGAGTTGTTGATGGATCTAAAGATGATGTCGATGACAGGTTCCAAAAAACCAAAAGCTCGGAACACCCAGATCATGAACTGCCAATCAAGACGGTCGTAAGCTTTTTCCATGTCCAGTTTGATGGCAACGTTCCCCCCTGGACGGGAATTTCATACACGTGATCATCTCCTGAGCCAGGAGAATGTTATCGGTGATATTACGGCCTTTGACGAAGCCGCTTTGCTCTTCGGAGATTATTCTGCGAAGGATGTTCGACATTCTGGAGGCGATGATTTTAGAGATGATTTTGTTGGTGAAAGTGCAGAGGCTGATAGGTCTGAAGTCCCTAAAGGATTCTGGATTGTCTTTCTTGGGGATGAGGATGATGTGAGCGAAGGATATAGATTTCGGATAAGTGGCCCCTTGAAAGAAAGCGGTTGTGGCATCTCCGATGTCGGACCGAATGATGTCCCAGCAAGAGCGGAAGAACACCCCGTTGAATCCGTCCTGACCCGGGGCGCTGTCGGCATTAATGGACCACACAGCGGTCTTAATCTCGACTCAGAGGGGGGAGTGCGAAGTCTTTCATTATCCCTGTCACAAATAATGGAAGGGATCTCGGCCAAGAAACCGTCGTCTTTGAACACGTCCTCTTTGGCGAACATGTTGGAGAAATAGTTCGTGGCGGCCATCTGAATATTCTCCTGGTCGTCAAGGATTTGGCCATTATCATCGCGGATGCGATGAATCTTAATAGAGCTTCTGCGTCCTTTGACACATTTCTGGAAGAAGCCAGAATTCTTGTCCCCCTCCAAGTCCCAGGATAATCTGGCCTTTTGTCTCCAAAATTCAGATTCAACCCTGATTCTGGATTTGAGGATGGCCTTGGCGAGGTTGAGAGAGGCACGATTCTCCTGTGAATTGAAGCGGGCAAAATCGATCTCCGCACGGGTGACATCGTCCTCAGCCTCCTTGATGGCCTGAAAAATGTCGCCGAACGCCGTTTTGCTCCAAGACGTAAGGGCTATTCTAGTAGCTTTAAGTTTGGTAGCAAATCTGATTAGGGGGTCCTGGTGGGTGACGGAAGCCCACGCCTCCTCCACGATGGGCATGAACTGGGGGTGGTGGCGCCAGAAGTCAAGGAAGCGGAAGGATTTTTTGATGCTATTATGAGTGAAGTTGATCTCGAGAAGGAGGGGGGAGTGATCAGATTCGGTGGAGTTCAGGTACGACAGGTTGCTGATCAATCCCAAATCCGACCAACGGTCATTCACCATGGCACGATCAAGGCGGAAGTACTGCCTACGCGAACCGTCTTGCATGTTGCACCACGTGAACTGGTTGCCGAGGAAGGGGATGTCGGAAAGGTGGAAGGTTAGAACGAAGTTGTTAAGTCTTCCATAGCCGAATGAGGGGGGTCGCGACCCCCGAATTTCTTCTCACGGCAAGAGACCACGTTAAAATCTCCGATGCAAAGCCAAGGCAAATCCTCGTGAGGAAGGGAGGGGCCCGACAGGAGCTCCCAAAGGACCTTGCACTCCTGGATGTTGCAGCTACCGTAGATGGTCGAAAGGATAAAGCGGGACTTGAAGGCGGGGTGCTCAACCCAACAGGAGAGGGCTTGGGGGGAGTCATTGATAATGCCAAAGCGGAAGTCAGCCGCGAAGAAGATCCAAATGTCGTGACAACTGGTAATCGCGAAAGGGAATCCCAGCTTGAGTTGAATTTCTTTCAATCTTTTGTGAGGAATTTTGGGTTCTATAATGACTAGTAAATCAATCCGATGTGATTTAGTGAGACTGATGATCCGATTCATCGTCTATTTATTCCCAATGCCTCGAACATTCCACGAAAGAATGTTAGGCATTAATGTAGGTGGAAGGGGGATTTTGCAGCTTTGCGGCGGATCTCGTTGTCATCACCGTACGCTGCCTTTGTTTCTTTGATTTCTTTTTTTTCTTGGGAGAGTAGTTTTCGAGGCTGGTGTTGACTGAAGCAAGAGTTTTGTCTGAAATCGAGTAAACAACTGCGGCTGCTGAGAGAGAAATGTCAGGGTCTTCGTATTCCGACAGAGCGCAAAGAGGATTGTCTCTATCGAGGAAGCCCGCTTTCTGAGCCTGCCAAAATCTTCCGGTGAGCGGGGATGCCGGGCGAGAAGGAACGCTGGCCGATCGGCTGGTGGAGGGTGGAGCGGCGGAGTGCTGAGCCCCGGCACCCTCCACGCTGGATTGAGATCTGAGACTGGCCGAAGAACCAGGAATCATAATATTAGAGGAGGAGTGTTGTGGTGGGGCAGCGAGGGAGGGAGGGGTGGTGGAGAGGTTGTGGAGGGGAACTATGTCGAGGCCGGACAATGGAGGGGAAGGGGGGTTGGGGAGACCATCGGAGGTAGGCGAATCCTCCGGATCTAGGTCAAGGGCTGCGAAGGAATTATGGAGAGTAATGGTGAGAGTAGGGGATGAGGGGTTAGTGAGGCAATCAGGGACCGGCATTAAGGTAGCACCCTCAGCTGACTCGAAATCAAACTCTCCGCTGGAATTGTGGAGAGTGATGTCAAGAGAAGGGGGGTGCTGCACCAGAGTCAGGGAGGTTGAGGGAGCTCCGAGCGGGGGGTGGTGGGTTGGGGTGATCCGCGTTGCGGGGCGGGAAGGGGGTGCTGCGCCGTTATCACGCGCTTTCCTGGGGATCGATTTCTTGAGATGAAGGTGAGCGCAGAAATAGTGCTGAAGAGAGTGGCCGCACATCTGGCAATGTTGACAGAAGATAATGCTGTTGTCGTAAACCAACGTTTGACTGAATGATATATCTTCGAGTTCTATCTCTATCACTTTGGGTGGCTCGTTTGTGAGGTCCAGCTCTACGCAAATCTTTGCGTAGTTATATTTAGAGAGGTTTCTCGTTTCATCGGCGATGGCTACAAGAACGCCGAAAGCGCTGGCGATCCTCTTGTGGGTTGCAGCAGGAAAACAAACAAGGGAGAGATTGGGTAGAGTAACCCAGGAGGTGACGATGGTGGAATCGATCTTGGGGTTAAAGTTCGGTGACCATTTGACAATTTTGGCAAACTGATTGTCAAATTTGGTCGTGCCTTTCATCCACACTTTGTTGAAGTCCTGGTCGAAGGAAAGATGAATGAGCAGATGTTTGGGGTCGAGAGGAGCTATCCGGTAAGACGTCGATAGTCCCCATCTAGAGATGGCTTCCCGAACGATAGAAATTTTAGGGCATCCGGCTCCGAATTTGAGAACCAAAGTCCTGAAGAAGGGGGAGGAGAGGGAGCAGATCTCCTCACAGGAGAATGGGACCCGGATCGGGTATCCATCCGACGGAGGTGCCAGAATGACGTCAGGCAGGACCACGTCGACGGCCGGAAGCGGGTCAGCCCTAATCCGATCAGGTCTCAAGGCGTCCGCAAAGGAGCGAGCGTTAGGGGGGACAGGATGTCGCAGGGACCGGGCCAGTTGGCGATCCGCATCCCGAGGAGGGGAAAGCATCCGGATGGACCTGAAGGGAGAGGGGGTCTGTCGAGGAGCTCGGGAGAGAACCGCCGGAGCCCACACCAGCAGCAACTGAGGGGAAGGAGGCTGGCGCCAAGGGAGAACCCAAGCAGGCAAAAGCCTGAGGGGGGAGAGCAACGCCGACGACAGCCAGCGGAACCGGAGCCTGACCCAGAGAGAAGCTGTCCGAGAGGGCATCGCGCGATGCACCAATGTCGGAGACCGGTAGAGGGAGGAGGAGGCGGCTCCACGACCATATGGAACCGGAGACGGGGTCGAGGCGGCATGACCCAACCGAGAGTGGGCGGAGTTGGGCCACGCGGAAGCGACCGAGGGCGTGACCATTGCGCCGGGGCCGGGGACAGGGGAGGGGGATGATCTACCACGATCGGAGAGCGTGACCGAGGGGAACGAGCAGGGAATAGCGACGGGGACCGGTAGGCGAGGAGGGGGAAGATAAGGACCCAAGCGGGGAGAGGGACCCAACCGGGGGTCCGCGATGCACTGGTGAACCAGCGCAAGGGTATATATATATATATATATATATATATATATATATATATTTTATATATATATATATATATAATATATATATATATTTATATAAAATATATATATATATATATATATATTATATATTTATTATATATATATATATATATATATAAAATATATATATATCAAATATATATATATATATATATATATATTATACATATATATATAAATATATATATATATACATATATATAAATATATATATATATATATATATATTAAAAAATACATATATATATTTTAAAACATATATATATGTTTAAAATATATATATATATATATATATATATATATATATATATATATATATATTATTTTTTTTTAAATGAAAAGACTTTATTGAAAGCACAAACAGAACACTGAATGGGCCCACACCACTGGCAACCCGTTCCAAAAACCTAAACAACAAGCAACCTAAACAACAAGCAACACGCGGCCCAAGGGGCCAATTCAAAAATCAAAATGGAAAAGGACTAGACACGTGGCTCAAAGTGGCGTGGGGCCCGAGGATGGGGCCTGTTGCCTGCCCGAGGGGGCACGAGGCCCGCGGAAGGGGGCTAGCCCCGAGGACCCGGCGCAACCGACCGGGAGAGGGAAGGAAGGGGGGAGCCGCCGGTAGCCTGGGGCGCAGACCTGCCGGGTGACGGGAGGGAGCCGCCGGATGGGGAGTGGGCTCGACCTGGGGAGGGGAAGAAGGGGGAGGGAGCCCCGGCCTCGGGGGCACGTCCTGGGAGGGAGTCGAGGAAGGAGGAGGCAGAGCCTCGAACCCGGGGGAGCCGACCACAGCGCAGGGACGCCTCCGCGAGAGAGCGGGATGGAGGGCTCGACCTGAGAGAGCTACGGCGGAGGGTCACTACCCGGGGGAGCCGGAGGGGGAGATGCTCGACCTCGGTGACGGGCCGGGGAAGGGGGGTACGGCCGGTTGAAGGGGGCCGGGTAGACCGCGTGGAGTTCGGGAGGGAGCGTGCACCACGGGCAGGAGCATGCCCTGGCGGCGGGGGGGCGAAAGGGAAATATATATATATATATATATTTATATATTATATATATATATATATATATATATATATATATATATATATATATATATATATATATATAAAGTTATATTGTAAAGTTATAAAGTTATATTGTAAAATTGAATATATTTTTAACAAAATATATTTAAAAGTCAAACTTAGTAATAAACATTATCTATATATATGTATATATATATTTCTAAATGAAAATAATTTTCACGTACATATCGTAGATACTATTTTAATCCATTTAAGAACTAAAAATAGACTATAGAATTTAGATCTATTATAACATAATTTGACATAAATTTAGGATTTATCAAAATATTTTGTTATGCCAAATGACTTTTCAAATGAGATAAATTATTTCTCAACTATTTCTCAAACAAATAAATCAATTTCAAAATTACTTCTCAATGAGATAAAAATAATTTCCAGCAAATAGTATATTCTATTTATAAAGATGCAAAAAAAAATTTGTAACTACAAACAACAAATTTGATTTTAAGGTTGACATGTAATACCAAAAATTACTATGCAATATAAATATATGCAAAAAGTCTACAGATGAATATTGAAAACACGATGAGTTAAAAAAGGTTTATGGATATATGTAACAACTTAGACTGCAAAATAGTTGCTTATTTTGGTGCAAGGATGGACGGGGATGGTCGCTTTAGTACTCATTTATTAAAACATGATACTTCTTAAGTCAAGTGGTTTTAACAAATTACAATGATCCAAAGTTGGATGAAAAACAAAATATTTCTTTAATCGAAGTAAATATAACATAAATGTTCATCAACTATGGTATACTATAAATTAGTGTTGAACCGAAAGAAAATTAGTAAAAAAAATCAACACATTAGCTGAACATTTTGTTCCAGACTTGGTTCAAATTTGAACGTAACATTGCACCAAAATGTCTAAATAGTAAATTAGCTAATCAAATCTAGTGATTTGTTTTGTGACAAACATTTTTTGTCCATTTGTGTAACAATTACATAGAGGCAATTTGATTTGCCCCATAGGAACAAAAATTTATGAAGCAATCCAATAGTACAGTACCTAAGCATGATAATTTCTAGGCATGCATGCCCTTTAATCGCTTTAATACATAATCAGGAGCAAAACTTTCTTATGTTGGACTTTAGCAAATACCCCAATAGTTCTTAATCACAATGGTGTAACCTCCTGATAAGTACAGAGGGCAAGGAGATGTTAATCATGGATGCTTCTTTTATTCCAGAACAACATGAACCTACAACAAATACTCACTCAGTAGATGCCTATAATAATGTAACTTCCTACGCGAACAGAAATCTTATATGTTATAAGCATTACACCCTGCTCATTGACAACGAAAAAGAATATGTTTTGATAGCGGGGTTAACATTAGCCAATATAATGAGAGATTTTAATCTGATAAGACTCCGAGTCCAACAAGTAATCTGATGATGGGTCATATTTCCTGTCCAGTGGTTTTGGATGGCTCAGAATAAAAATGCGTAAGAGTTATAAATTCGTAACACACAGATCAGCAACATACATACTACCAAGTCTATTTGATGCAAACAATGTTAGGTATGTAGGTTTAAAACAAGCACTGTGATTGCGCTCATATTTTCAAATACGAAACTCATAGTAGATTGTAATATACCATATTAAAATAAATATAAGAATATAACTGAATAATCAAAATAAAAGCAAGAGGGTAGTATTCGAATAATCTCTTAGATTGTTAGAGTAAATTATTTCTTTATTTCCTGAAAAATAATAAGGGGTTAAAGTTACCGGTCTCTGAAAAAGCCGTATATGAAGCACTGTCCTAAGAGACTATTCGAGGTCTATGTACATACTTATACTTGATTTCTCTTAGATGTAAAACTACCATGCTACCGGCTTCTCGTCACTGCATACAGCTTCTAGGGAGTGACTCGAATTTAGTTCTTGCCCAGAGAAGGAATTGAACAAAGTAGAAGAACGTAGTGATATTGCTTTGTTGTTGGTAGAACGAGGATGAGAGTATAGGTATATATATCCAAAGAATTTTTTTTTCAACCAAGAAAAAATGACTCTTTATATAGAAAACACCCTAACACATATGTTAATAAAATTGTCTGATTTAAGGCCATAGGAAACGGGCAATGGGACTTGGTTTTAAGGCCATAAGAAGTAGTCAATGGGACTTGGTTTTAGGGCCATAAGCAACAGGATGATCAGAAGTTAATCTGGTCTGCATATACTGCATGTCATACCTTGTATACACATGGATACTATATGGCATGTTAAGCACACGGAGACACAGACGACGTAGTATTTTGGTGCTCGTAGTGCACTATTTTTATATGTCTCTGAATTCAACTAGTGACATACCTTAAATAAGTCCGTTAGCAGAGTAGAGATGAGTTAAAGAAGTTTGACATCCTCACATAAACAACAAAAGTTCCTGCCTATGTATAAATATAGAAACTTTTTAGTAACAAACAGAGGTCGATATGTCCGAGTGGTTAAGGAGACAGACTCGAAATCTGTTGTACTTTGCCTGCGCAGGTCAAAATCCTGCTGTCGACGTTATTTTTCACTTTCAACTTTTTCTAATGCGAGAAAATGGTTGTCCTTTTTTTTTTCTTTCTGACGTTTTTTTTCAGTTTCAACTTTTTCTAATGCTAGAAAATGGCTGTGGTTTTTTTTCTTTCTGAGTTAGTTTCCTCCAAAGTTCTGTACTATATATATATATATATATATATATATATATATATATATATATATATCTATATATATATAAATATATATATATATATATATAATATATATATATATATTATATATATAAAAATATATATATATATATATTATATATATATTTTATTTTATATATATATATATATATATATATATATATATATATATATGCTTAATCCACTTAGAATTAATGTGTATCAGAAGATTCGAAACTAGGTTACTCTGCACTAGAATTCTACAGCGTTAATGAAGGTTGGATTTAATATTGATATTTATTCAATTCATGCTGCTACATTACAAAGATCTTGTCTGAATTACAATTACATACGGTGCAAAATTTTATTTTACAGTTATTCCAGAAGCTTGAACGTGGGTGTTTATGAATGTACATATAAGCCATTTCTTGAGTATGCATCTGAACTCTGAAATGTAATTTGATACTGAAGAACGCAGAAGTAAGCAACAAGAAGTAATGCTGCCCGTTGAAACTTCAAATTGTTTTTAATTCCGAGGCTACAGTATGATACTGAGGTGTTGGGATCATAAGCTACGCAGAAGAAGCATTCGTTTGTTTTCTGGTGATATTATACAAGAATAAAACTAATCTTCTTGACATATGAGTAGAAGAATTTTCATGTGCATCGTCTTGGCATTAGTATATTTGAAATTGCAGTTCATTATAAAAATATGGAATAAGTCCATTAGCAGAGTAGGGGTGATTTAGAGAAGTCTGAAATTAGGCATTTCAATGGTAGCTTATTGGTCGGATAGTGGTATTACCATATCCGAACCATTAACTATCGAATGTATCTGATAACTATCTGATATCCTATCGGATAGAAGTTTTGACTACTATATCCGTTGTCGATAATTTTAACAGATATCGGATAATATCCAAACCAATAAGATTACTAGAAAAACATATTAAGAAATAGAAGAAAAAAATCAGAATCATCAGATTTTGTCATGAAAGAACAAATTTCTACATTGAAACGACAGATTTTGTCAAGAAACAACAGATTTCCACATTGAAATATCAGAAGCAGCAGATTTTCACATTGGAACAACAGATTTTGTCAGATATATGTGCAGATTTTCACATTAAAATATTATAAGCAACATATTTCCATGCATACATTGAATACATTTGCACAAAAATTCTCCACACAAGCACATATAACTAATAGTCCCATGCATACGTTGAATACATTGCACATATAAGAAATTCCCCACACAGTTAGAAATTCTCCACACAAGGCCCCATGAACCACGATCCACATACATAATATATAGTTCAGTAGATGTCTTAATACAAAGCTATGTAATGCTTGAATTAATAGGTATAATTGTGTCTATATAATGCACATTCAGGCATGTTAAACTGACCAAGTTCACATGCTAGAGAATAAATTTAGTGCTCCCGTCACCAGTTCACATGCTGGAGCCTGGATAGTCTCCATCAGCTAGATAACCAAAAAAAAATCAATGTAAGATAGTATAACTAACAAGAACTAAGATATTTTTTTAAAAAAAATTAAATCAATTTCTAAGAGATTGTTACCAACTTGACAAGATGACAGATGTAGCATCACAAATCTCCGATCCTTCCTCCAAACTAATGACATTATCTAAATCATTGAAGATAAACAAGCTTGGTAAGAGCATTATCATATAAATTATTGAAGATAAACTAATAGTGGTGGCAACCAATTCTTCACACAACTTAGTGATTCAACAATGTCGAGAGCCAATGAAGATCGATATGGAGTAACCACTCTATCACTACAACTAAATGTTGATTCTGGTGCTATAATAGATACTGGAACTGCTAAGAGATCACGAGCCATAGTTGCAAGTATTGGATAAGAAGGTGTCTTCAGTTTTCGCCAAGTTAATATGTCAAAACTTCTCGGATCATCACCTTTTGGAAACAATGGTTTATCCAGGTACTTCTCCAATTCAAATTTTTTATTTAACTGAGACATATCCTTGTGCAAGTTGTCAAATTTTGATTCTGTTGGCCCAATGATTACATCGTGTTTTTGAATATGGCTAATCAGTTAAGTTTAACATAATAATGTTACTAATATTCATATACTCACTATCATGTTGCTACTTAAACTTTGCATTGTCCTAATTGTCCTATATTACATTGCTATGCTTGTATCGTACTGCAACATATTTTACTCGTCTAACATGTATTTGTAGACATACAGTAAGCATGATCTCACATGATCAAACCAGGATATAGACAATGAAGAATTAATAATGGATCCAAGACGGCATCATATAAAAAGATTTCTCCGAACCGCCTAGCGACCTATCCGGGGCCTCGCATCGGGGGTTCTGTGTCTGCTATCCGGTGCCTCGTATCAGGTATTCAGATTTCTAGATCTGTTTATCTTTGGACGACTGTTATCAAAGAAAAAGACGTCTTCAGGTCTGCTCAAATATCAGAAGAAAGGCGTCATCAAAGGGCTCTTAGTTTTTCTATTTGTTCCAAGTCTGTAATCTTTAATTTATTGAGACTAGGAGAATGTGTACAATGAGTCGCACTGAGTCATCTCAACCCCTAGACATATCTCTCCAAGCTTTACCATAAAAACAGACTAATTCCTAAACCAAGCCCAAGCTCCACTAAAGCCCAAAGGTCATTTGAACATTCTGCCACCAAGGAGGCAGAGTTCGGGCCGAACTCTGCTCCATACAGAGTTCGGGCCGAACTATGTCCCGTGGTTTCCAGGAAATGATTTTTAGGGTTACCAATTGTTAGCTGGTACAACAGCCATATTTTTCAATTTTGATGACAGAATTCTGGCCGAATTCTGCCTTCCAGACTACTATATATATGGCATGATTTCAACCATTTTTATTCATCTCTTCATCATCTTTCTATCTCTCACTCTCAATCATCTAAGCCTTATACTACCTAAGCCTTACTCTTCCAATCTACTAGCCACAAAACTTCCTAAGCCCCAAGGTGCTTAAGTGCTATTCAGCTATAAGTTTTTGTACAAGAGTTAAAAAGATAGGTCACTTGGATAATTCCAAGTTTCGCCACTTGCGAATCTGTAAGAAGTTGACGAGCTCTTCTGAGTAAAGGTACGTGGTTGTACACTATTTCACAAATAGTGGATTTTAATCCTGAGCTAGAGTTCTCAGGCCTGGACTAGTCCTCCACAAGGGAAACCAGGTTAAAACTGATGTGTCTGCGAATGCTCTTCTGATCTTTATTTACTTCCATATTTTTCTCTGATTTATTTTCTATCTTGATAGTTGTTTTGTGGAGGTAATATAGAGTTAATTTTTTATTTGGTAATTATCGACACAAACTCTATTCACCCCTCTCTAGAGTTGCCTACACGTTATTTCAATTGGTATCAGAGCAAGGACTCTATTATTAGGCTTAACATCCTTAGAGTAGATCCTTGTTTATTTGTGTATGGCATCGTATTCCTCCTCTTCCAATAAAGAGGGTTTTACTTCTAGTAGCATAGACAATCATGTTTCTTCTAAATGCAAGAAATGCTCTAAGTGGAAAGCCATGGCTAACCAATCCTTAAAGTTTTCTAAGGCTTTTCATTCTACAAATGAAGAACTTTCAGAAAAGGTTATTCATTTAGAAGAATCCAATGAGTTTTTGAAAAATGAAAACAATGATTTATTATTTAGACTTGACTCACAAAACTCATCTTGTGTTTCTTTAAACAATTTGAATGATTCTTTAATTTTGAAAATCAAATCTCTTTCCTCATCAATAGAAGATCTTAAGAAGCAAGCACATGAGCTAAATCATTTGCATGATTCTTCTATTGATTCTTTAAAGAAACAAAATAATAATTTTATTTCTAGAATTGCTTTATTTGAAAAAAGAGAATTATGCTTTAAATGCTAAATTTGATTCTCTTACTTGTTTGCATAATGATTTGCTATTAGAACATGATATTCTTAAGACCAAATCCATGCATGCTCACTCTAGAGATATTTATCATGCCAGTATGTCACATATTCATAATCATGCTCATTTCGATACATGTGTACACACTAGTATTAGGTGCTTCTATTGCTCTCGTATTGGACACATAAGTGTAACTTGTCCTATTCGTAGGAGTTTTTCTACCAATGCTAGAGTAAATAGTATATGTGTCCCTAAAGCTAACAAATGTGAATCCAAGTTTATTTGGATACCAAAGTTTTTGCCTCATATTGTAGGTGGAGCTACTTGTATCAAGACATAGCACCGAGGAAGCGTGTTGGTGGTTGCAAAGCTCAAAGGTCATCTTCCAAACAATTGTACCAACACAAGTGTGGCCACTAGAGCCACTTTGGTAACATGCTAAACGATTCTCTTTAAATGGCTTATATTTGTAGAATCTAGCATGTTTCTCTTGATGTCTTGCTACTAGCTCACATTGACATCCTTTAGTTGCTTATTATATAAATCAATGTGAGATATAATACTAGCATGCTAAGTTAATTTTCTTATTATTTCTTTATCTAGCATGACTAGTTACTTAGCATAAATGATTAGTTCACACTATGTAGTTTAACACTCATTTTCTATTAGTTTGACATATTAACATATACATACTCGATATTTTTTTGTCTTTATTTATAAAGCATGCATATCACTCTAGTCCATAGGACATTGGTTTTAATTTGAGTTAATATAATTTTAACTCTTCATCTTTAAAAGTTTTGAGATAGTTACTTCTTGCCGATTTGTATTTCATATGTAAAATTTATCTTAATCGGTATTTGTGAATATATGTGTTTAGCACATGCTTCTTATCACTTGACAAGTATACACTTATACTTCCATTTTAACCTTGTTCTTACATAATATATTCATTATTGATTTTCATGTTTTATTTTTGATTAAACCTCTTATGAATCAATTATGTATTTTCCTAATAAATCTATTTATATGTGCTTTTGAATTTGTTATAGTTTTTCAAACATTCATTAAGGATACATGACTATATTTATCTCCATTTCTATGTAGTTCATGTATTTCCTATATTGATATCTATCTTTGTATAAATATCTTTATGTGGGCAGATGAGTTGAGCTCAAGTTTTATATTATTTTGAAGAGTATCTATTCATACTTGTGCTTACCTCATACTTTAGCTATTGATTCTTTTGACCAAATTTGTGTTATCTTTTCTTGAATCAATTAGCTTCTTTCTTAAAGCCTTCTTTTGATGATATCTTATTGGCTTTTATTTGTTAACTTTATGGATACATACCTTTTAATTGATTTTTGATCTTTTCATATATGCCTCTTTGTGATATATATGAATATATTAAAGATTCCTAACTTTTGATATTTATTTGTTTTACTTCTTCAAGTTAGGATGTTGAGAGAAAATATTTATTAGTGTCTTGTTCATGACTTTTATGGAAGTTCTTTTAAGAATTGCTTGGTTTTGTGCTTTACCTTACTTGTTGAAATCATCGTACGTATTAGTGCACATTTTGATCATGTATCTTCTATATATTTATTTCCATAAGTGCATTATGAAAATATTTGTTTTGAAAATATTCTTAGCAAATTTTGATGATTATTCTTTGATTATGATTTGGATATTTACCTTCCTTATACTTAGGGTTTTTGGATTTTGATGTTGTTTGATGATACTGCGTATATTCCTTTAAATCTAAGTTCTTAAAAGTAAAGAACATTTTGGGAACAAGCCGAAAGGGTCCTTCTGTTATACAGGTGTAAATAGCCTGAAGCGACACGGTGTACTATTCTTCGGACTACCGCTAGCTGGGAACCGCCCCCTACAGCTAACCTAAAGTGATCAATACTTTATAGACTTAAGATTTATTAAGGTCTACTTGAAACCATTATCTAGTTCTAGATCCACCCCTATGTTCTAGAATACTTCATCATATCTAGCCCTATATTTTGAGCTATAAATATTTTATTATTATTGCCTAATGATGTTTTGTAGCACATGAGAATACATGTAATTGATATATCATACTCCTTATGTCTTTAGCTACTACCGGTATAACTTTTACGTTGAGATTTTCCATTTCTAGAGAATACACTTTCATAATGGCTATAATTTTGCATTCTCTAGATCATTCTATCATTCTATTATTTCATTATCTTGGGTTAATCTCAATTTTTTGGCAAAAAGATTTGCTCTATTGTGTTTTCATGAACATCTCTTTTGTCCTTTACTTGATGAGAGTCTAATTCATTTACTTGCTATCTTATACTCTCATCCTTGCTTAACAAAGAGTATATAAATTATTTTGATCATTCAAAATGTATTGCCCTTATTGTGAACTTTATGTTTAAGCATGTATCTTTAGTGTTAGTGACTTAAAATTTAATGAGCATATTTATCCTGTTAATGTCTTAACTCATTAATCTTAATTAGTTATGTAGCTTCCTTATTTACGATGTATTGATTAAGCTACATAATATTTTTTCACTTTCACTCATCTAGCTATCTTCTTGAATTTCAATCTATATGTGATATGCTAGTTTACAAAAACAAGATTTATGAATTTTCTTGATGAGATTTGATTCTATTTTAGATACATATGTTTGGTCTCTAAAATTAGTTTGACAAATTTTTTTTTGGTTTCCATTGAGGTTTCTGATTCATCACTTTAACTTCCTTCCAAACTAGTCATTGGTAAGCATCTCTTAAACTTCTCTCATCTTTTGAAGTCATGATTTTATCATATTATCAGATTACTTCTCTTTAGATTAAATTTGTAATAATTTAAATGAGATTGACTTTTTATCTCCATATTTTTTATCGATTTATAAGATTTTATTATAAATATAGATTTGGAATTTTCTCTTGATGAGATTCGTTGGATCATGTTTACTTTTATTGATAAATGATCCTAATGGTTGACTAGTCCTATATTATCTAATTATGTGGTTATCAAGTTAATTTATTACTCTACTTTGACTACTCATGGATTATCACATTTGTTCTTTGCTATTTGAACTTCATTGGTTTATCATTTAGTATTAGCAAGGTCGGATTATTATCCGTTGATGGGTACATATGTGGTAAAACATACATAGTCCATGCAAAGCAATAAATTGGTTGATCATTTCTTAATTAGATAATCATGGACATAATATTTGAGTTTTTTTTGGCTATATTTTGACTTTCATCATGATTGATTTAATTGACTTTCTTCCTTTCATGATGACATTTTTCTCAAAAGGTAACATACATTGATCTATCATATTTCAATATGATATTCTTCTATATAGGTTAGTGTATGTCGTCTTTTGATTACATGTGCTAAATTGAAATATTCTTTTGATTTCTTATCTTTATTAACTATTAGTGGATATATCTTCTTGACTAAAGATGAAATTTTTCGTTCTATGACATTTTTATAGCCTTATATCATTTTTTATGTCATAAGTTATCATTTTATAGACGTTTTTTTGAGCAACGGGGAGAAATCAATAGTTGATTTACCCCTAGATCTTGAAGTTATCATTTTTTGCTATAAGTGCTTTGGAACTAGATACGCATATTTTAAGGGGGAGCAAATAAAGTGGTTTAATTCATTTATACCCTTTAATATGTCGTATACGTAGTTTATCATTGACCCATATTTTTAGTGATTGAGGTTATGATACTGTTATTTTGTGAAAAGTTTATGAGAGTATATGTAATTGTTTTCATCATATTATCTCTCTCTTTTATATGAGTCATCTCGTTAATATTAACTTTCATATCTTATCTTGATGACTATTGTGCTTTCTTTGATTTAGCTTTCCTTGTATGCTTAATTGATTTGACATTCCTTGTTGAGGACTTACCCAAAATTTATTATTTTATCTATATTGATAATAGTTTGAGGGGGAGCATTCAAGTCGACTGAATTTCTCTTCCTCAAACATTTTTCTCCTTTACGTTCATGTTTATCTAAAGGGTATTCATATAGCATGATAAGGTAATTAAATTCAAATGCATGAATTTTGGATAAGCAAATAGATTTGCAAATAATGAGATCCTTTGATATCAATTGCTCTATTTTACATTGATCATTCCTTTATTTTGTTTCACTATTTATCTGTGGACAATTGTGACTATCATAGTTTCATTGATCAATGTTTCAAGTTTATATATTTCAATTGATATCAAGTTTGTCTATTTCAATATCTCAATTGGTATCTTTCTTCTTTGATATCTATTATTTACAATTATCTAATCCCATGGTTTTTTATTGTAATTTTTTTCTCTTCAAAACTAGAACAATATTTTATATCATACTACGTTTTTGGATGTCTTTCTTGGATTTCATGTTGGTAAACTATCTCTTGATTATTTTTAAATTCTTTTAGTTTTGCCAACTATTTGTGTTTTGACAAGCTATTTTCTATTTGGCACTCTACATTGGGTTTGTAGTTTCTATACTTGTCTTTACACACTTCTCCCATTATTCTTCATTTAGTATATCTTGATCCTGATTGTCTATGCCTTCCTCCTTTACTTATGCTTGAGTTCATTTTATCTCATATTACGGGAGTGCTTATTTTTTGATCATGCCAAATGGGGAGAAATAAGTTTAAGTTAGCACACAATATGTGTTTATTAGTGATACATGCATCTATCGTATCTGCCTTAAACTTAACTGATTTGCCATAATCAAAAAGGAAAATATTGTTAGCCCAATGATTACATCGTGTTTTTGAATATGGCTAATTAGTTAAGTTTAACATAATGATGTCACTAATATTCATATACTCACTATCATGTTGCTACTTAACTATATTACATCTCTATGCTTGTATCGTACTGCAACATATTTTGCTCGCCTAACATGTATTTGTAGACATGCAGTAAGCATGATCTCACATGATCAAACCAGGACATAGGCAATGAAGAATTAATGATGTATCAAAGATGACGTCATACAAAAAGATTTCTCCGAACCGCCTAGCGACCTATCCGGGGCCTCGCATCGGGGGTTCCGCGTCTCCTATCCGGTGCCTCGCATCAGGTATTCAGATTTCCAGATCTGTTTATCTTTGGACGACTGCTATCAAGGAAAAAAACGTCTTCAGGTCTGCTCAAATATCAGAAGAAAGGCGTCATCAAAGGGCTCTTGGTTTTTCTATTTGTTCCAAGTCTGTAATCTTCAATTTAAGTCTAGGAGAATGTGTACATTGAGTCGCACTGAGTCATCTCAACCCCTAGACATATCTCTCCAAGCTCTACTATACAAACAGACCAATTCCTGAACCAAGCCCATGCTCCACCAAAGCCCAAAGGCCATTTGAACATTCTGCCACCAAGGAGGCAGAGTTCGGGCCAAACTCTGCCCCAGACAGAGTTCGGGCCGAACTCTGTCCCCTAATTTCCAGGAACTAATTTTTAGGGTTACCAATTGCTAGCTGGTACAACGGCCATATTTTTGAATTTTGAGGACAGAATTCTGGCCGAATTCTGCCTTCTAGACTAGTATATAGGGCATGATTTCAACCATTTTCATTCATCTCTTCATCATCTTTCTATCTCTCACTCTCAATCATCTAAGCCTTATACTACCTAAGCCTTACTCTTCCAATCTACTAGCCACAAAACTTCCTAAGCCCCATGGTGCTCAAGTGCGATTCAGCTAGAAGTTTTTGTGCAAGAGTTGAAAAAAAAGTCACTTGGACAATTCCAAGTTTTGCCACCTGCGAATCTGTAAGAAGTTGACGTACTCTTCTGAGTAAAGGCACGTGGTTGTACACTATTTCACAAATAGTGGATTTCAATCCTGAGCTAGAGTTCTTAGGCCTGGACTAGTCCTCCACGAGGGAAACCAGGTCAAAACTGCTGTGTCTGCGAATGCTCTTCTGATCTTTATTTACTTCCGTATATTTCTCTGATTTATTTACTATCTTGATAGTTGTTTTGTGGAGGTGATATAGAATTAATTTTTTATTTGGTAATTATCGACACAAACTCTATTCACCCCCCTCTAGAGTTGCCTATACGTTATTTCATATTCAAGCTTTGATTTCAATCTAATACTGCCAATAATACCACTACTAGAAGTAGAAGTACCAAGAAAACTATCTTGGCTAAAAATATCAGGGCCAGCTTGTATAGCATACGAAGAGTAAAGTTCCCTCAAAGATGAAAGAACTTGGTTTCTGTAGGTTGTAGAATCATTACCATATATCTTACTGAAAGCAAATTACAGAAATTTGAATTTATATTGAGAATCGATTATTGTACCAATGGTCATCAATAAACTACAACTCTTCCAATATTTATCAAACTTCTCCTTCATATTTTGTGCCATGCTACGAACATAATCATGCAGACTATTTAGCCAATCAAGATTACACACATTCACATCTAAAACACCCTTGAAATATAAATTTGCAGCAGGATACTTAACCCCGAAAAATAGAAGTGTGATATTGTTAAATACCGTTAAACATTCACAGATCACAGCCCCTCTCTCCCATTCTTCTTTGCTAGGCAAAGTTTTAAACCTAGAATGTATCTCCGCTAAGCGAAAGAAGGCATATTTCACTTCCACTGACTCTCAAGCATATGAAAAGTTGAATTCCACCTGGTTGGCACTGTAATGCCCTTCCCCGCTCAGTCCAATCAGAGGAATCAAAATGCCAATGACATTCAGACTTAGCCATGCAACGGCTTGCTTGAAGTCCTGCTCGGTCGAGGTGACTCCTCGCTAAGGTGGATGGCTTTGGTGAACTTGCCTCAGCTTGGCCTTCATACTAATAAACTGAATATTTTCAACTGCACAAGTAGGCTTGATAATAAAAGAGACGAATCTACATAGCTAAGGGAATAATCTCAACTTGGGTCGTATTGAATTAGAAAATGGAAAGGTCCTACGGTCGGCTTAGAAGTGTTGCACGACGTGCTTTCAAAATTGAGTCCTTCGTCCCCTGGCTTGGAAGAAGAAAGTTGGTTTAAGTTGCCACAAAGCTATGAACTTAGCCTAAGTCATAGGTGTCGCACGTATAAATGCTTGATAAAACATGCACGGTCCCATCGTCCAAGGCTTGGCATTGCCTTTGCCAGTCCTACAGATTAAGTTGTTGTACGATTGAGTCAGGAAAAAGTTATGTTGGGCTGTCGAAATCACTCTATGCACAGTTCTACGCTTTCTGCGGTTGTTAAGTCACATAGTCCTATAATCTCAAGGCTTGTCATATAAAGTATGACTTTGACGATAGTGTCGCATAAAACACGAGTCGGTTTAAGGCTCAAGCAATGGTTGGCTCGATGAAAAGTTAGCCACGATCTATGGCACTTAAAGAACACGTTTTATTCAAGTTAAGTAGGAAGGCTATTTAATAGTCGTTCCCTCGGTTTCAAAGAAGAGAAAGTTCATGCGATCGTTTGTCGCCGAGGCAGCCCCTCGTTTGGGAGTCTCATGGTTCCTATGCACGTTTTGTATAGTTTGGTTCTAAAGCACGTTTAGCTAAGTATGGTTCAAGTTGTACCATAAATTAGGCGAAGCATTTACGTTAGTCTAGATGTTCTCGTAGGTGCGTGGTCATGGACAACTTGTGCACAAGAATTTCTTCATCGACTGGTATTACGTCGGGGCGCCAGGGCCAGGTCGACCTAGGGGAAAGACGTTATACCAGCGCTAGATTGTACTGTGCCAGGACAGTCGGAGGCTTTCCTTGGGGCTAGCTACCCTGCATCGGAAGATCCGTCGTCTACCCGAGCTATGTCAACGATGGCTAGTTAATGCCAGTGACTTTTATATAGATAAGTTGGCGTACTGAGCGACAATCCGCATGCACGATGTCGGTAAAATTAAAAAAAGTATATGCACGGCACGATTGAGTTAAAAAGGTGTGCATGGTTACAACACCATTTTGGGTCTCAGATTCAGCTATAGTATGGACATGTGCTTCGGTACGAGATGTGGCATCGAGTAGTAAGTCGTCGACATAGAGTTGGAAAGCTGGAATTGAGTACTTTCGAGTTTAGTCAAGAAGGGCCGTAGGGCAAGTTCGGTTAAGTAAATTACGAGACATGACCTCGATAAGGTATGGCACAACCACGTCGTTATGACACAAGTATAGGCAAGTTACTAAGTGGCAAAGTGTTGCCTAGATTATGTTATACGAAGGTATTTATAGCACGACCATGTCATTACGTCTCGAAGTATGGCACAGAAGTTAATCACGAGTTGGATGATTTATGTTGCAAGCACGAGAATGGTCTAGAGGCACAACGATAAATAAATTATTCATACACATGCACGATAATGGTCTAGAGATATAAATAGGCTAGGGGTATGTCCTAAAATTGTAACACCCACTTTTTGAAATAAGGGTATTTTAGTTATTTTAGCCATTTTAGCCATTTTGTGATTTTCTAGATATTTTTTTTGACTTGTGATTGATTTAGCCTTTGGTTTAACTTTAGAAAACCTACAGTAGAGACTAACCATGTCATATGATGATCATCTAGCTATTTAGAATTTATTTTATACTTTGGTTTAATTTAGGAAGCCTTTTGACCATTTTTAGGCTATTTAATTAATTGGCCTTTTAGCCTTTTGTTAAATGGGCTTGAACTCAACTTAAATAGTAGACAGGGGCCCATGAACCAACCCTAACTCTAGTAGGACTTGTATGGCCGGCCAAAACAGAAAACCCCTACTTCCTATATAAGTATTGCATTAGTATGGACACCCCCTTTACAAAACCCTAGTTTCCAGCTCTCCAAAACCCTAACTTTCTCATCCGACCTCCGTTTCACATCAAACAAAGTGCGTTGTGATCGTGGGTAGGAGGAGAATTTGCTGGAGCATTGCTAGCAAGGAGTTGGAGGCGTTTGCTCGGTGGAAACTGGTCATTTCATCGATCGAAGAATCAGTTTCTTTGGTATTTCAAATCGCAATAGGTAAACACCTAAACACCATAATTTCTTCTGATTTTTCTTCATAGTAGCATGCATCTAGGTACCCTAGACCCACCCATGAAGTTTGGTTAAGTTTCGTTTCCGTTTGATAGGTGTGTCGGACACGTATCGGATTAGGGTTAAACGTGTTCGATGAAATTCCTCTTAGAATTCGATCATGTTATTTTTATAATCTAATTTCATGAAGTTATAGCCCTAGGTGTATGGATTTCCAAACCCTAGGTTCTTGATTGAATCGACATGTTTTCGTGTCCAAAATAGGACACGTACGCGCAGTATGAGGACCGCACGCGTGTCCTGCTGCTGCCGTGTCCGTTCTCGATGGACACGACGATTCGACACAAGAAATTTGGTCAGTAGATAGGTGCCATGACTGTCATAGTGCTCGTAAAATTTTGTGGAATTTAGTGGAGTATCGAAGGAGAAATCGTCGTGGCATTGATCGCGGCCTGTCGCGCACGCGTGAGAATGCGGCGTCCGATATGCACTTCGTACGACACGGACACATGGCGAGAGTCAAGTGCAGGTACGTGGACGTGTAGCCCTATAGGTGGGCTACGTGTATGAGTAACCACGTTTCCTATTTCGCTCTACGTCGAGCCCTAGGACGAGCGACACGCGTGCACGAAAACTACGTTTTGGTTTTGGTTCACGAGTGTTTAGGACACTTCGTGTCCTATTTTCTTGGACACATGACACCTGTAGTTCATGTTTAGGCCCTTGACACTTTACCAACCTTAGGTTTTGATTATTAGTTGATTTTTAAAATTTGTGTAGGTCATGTTAGGCTTTGAATGGGGTATCGGGTTCCAGGTTTAATTATTCTCAGTTTTTCTGTTATCTTGTTCAGTTTAATTCGATGTAGAATCCTGCATAGACTCAACATATGGATCCCAGTTAACCCTATCTAAGAGTTTACCTATTAGTTTGTAGCATCGAGAGTTTGAGTTCGAGTGTTGATATTGAGTATCGGGTTTCTTAAAAATCCCAGTTTGCTGTTCAGTATTTGAACTTGTTCACATCTGATTTCGATCATAAATCCTGTATAAACCTAACCCACAGGTCCTATAAAACCTATCTAAGAGTTTACATGTAGCTTGGCATCAGGGTGAAGGCTGTGAATGAATTTGGGTTAGCATAAGTATCGGGTTCTTCATGATATCCCAGTTTTACTGTTAAAGTTTGAACCTTTGATTCCCATCAGTTTTTCCACATAATTCCTGTACAAAATTAGAACCTACAAACTATATTTGACCCTACCTATGTGATTACCTGTTAGTTTGCATCAGGAGGATGCTGTGATTGAATTGAGGTTGGCTTATAGTATAGGGTTTTCTTTAGATTCAGTTTTAAGGTTTCAGTGTATTAAACCTTTGTCCCATCAATTTTTCTATATAGTTCCTGTATTAATCTCAACCTACAAACCCTGTATGACCTATATAAGAGACACCATGTTAGTTTGCTTAATAGGAGAGGGCTGGGATCGAATTGGGTTGGATTAGAATATCAAGTTTAAGTTTCCTTTTTCCTGTTTTAGTTTCTCCCTTCTCTGTTCAATTTGGGTTCTGTTACATCAGTCCTTGATGTTAAAACCTGTTCAAAACCAACCTACAAATTCTATTTGACCACATCTAGGTAATACCTATTAGTCTTGCATCATGGGGAAGCTATGTTTGAGTTAGGTAGCCATAGGTACATGGGTAGATATCTATATAGGATATCAAGAGTATAGGATATGCCTATAGCTGATTTTGGACTGATTTAGGATTGGTTCAGTTCAATGCTTAAGTTAAGTTACATTGGTTTAGTTAGGATTGGTAACACCAGTTTAGTTAATTGTTTAGTTTAGGATGGTTGTTGAATATTAGAATAGAAATCTGAATCTTGTGATGTATATTATGACATGTGGTTGTTTTAAATAGGATCTTATTACTCCAGTCCAGTCACTTTTCATCATCAACAGTTCGGATTACCAGGCGAGTACATTCTCTGATCTTTTCATGCTTCTTTGGATATGTACTCTTGTTATAGACTAGTATACTTGATGCTGACACGACGTTCACACGGATCAGTACCCTCTGGATCTTTTCATGCGATGTTATCCCCTCGGATACATCGAGTATGTCATGTTCATGTACTTTATCATGGTCATCATGTACTCCATGTATTTACATTTATCCATGTACACTCATATGTTATTCATGTACACTCATGACCATATGAGCTCCATGTATACAGTAGTTGTTATCCATGTGCAATAACATAACATGTTTCGATCCTTGTGTATTGGTTGGGGGCAGGGAGAGTGTAGTTGGTTATGTGATCATTATCCCCAGTAGTTATCCATGTGTATTCCATAGTTGTATCCATGTGCAACCCAAGCTGTTTACATAACCAATTCATGCTCTGATTCACGTAGAAGGTTACATTCTTTATTTATCATATTATATCAGTTATATTTTCTCTCCTGTTGATTTCTCTTTACAGTGATCATGTATAGTTTTCTATAGCTTGCTTTATATGTCCATTCCTGATATGAACTGTTGTGAGAGATAAGTGCTCGTTCCGTCCTGACTGGGCATGTTGAAAATTTTACAGGTAATAATGAGGAGTACTGTCCTACTTATTATGGCATTGGCTTAGATGACACTGGCGACGTGGATCCACAGGAGGATCCCACAGTCGCTGAGGACTTGCCCATAGTCTATCTGAGACTTAGTAATTTATTTTGTATTTTCTATTTGAGACTTTTATGAGTTGTACTTGAGATATTTCTGGTGGTTTACACCTAGACTTTATTGTGACTCTCTTGAGATCCTTCTTCTATTCCATCTTAGTATTGTGATTGAGCTACGTATTATTTTACTCTCTATTCATAGCTTGGTTAGATTGTGTTAGATATGGTGACTCAGGACAGCGTTCTACCGTCGACACTGCGGCGTAGGCTGGGCGTTCGTTACTTCTCGTGCCCTCACACTAGGTGCGGGTCGTGACAAAAATTGATCCTAAGAAAAGAATAGAAAGACAGTCACAAAAGGATATATTGCACAAAGTAAAATGAACGTGTTAGTTTTGTATGGGTGGGCGAGGAGCTCACTCCATCAGTACAGTTGAGTACGGACACCCACACAGTGTTTATGTGCAGGCACAGGTAGAAGTTGTTGGCATGGAGCTCGCTTGGATGCATCGAGGAACGGAGTTCCTTGGCATTTTGAGGCATACGGCCGTATGGAGTCTAGACTTATACAGGACATAATGTATGGACATCGCCTACCTGAAGCATCCGCTGGCTCGTCAAATTGTACTGAGATATGAGAGAGCTGAGTGACTTTTATTGTGAGAAGAGTGAGACTGAGTGATTGTAATCATGGCCTCGTGCCATATTATAATATTTGTTTCAATATAAATAAAGGGCATTTTGATTGACTTGTATTTTGCTTCAAGTTTCTGCTGGTGTTATTCAATATTTCTACTTGGGACTTCTGTACAACGACCCTATCGCTTAGCATGTAATCGGCCGGTATGGATCTCGCCTTACGTGAGCACAATCTAGGCTCACGTGACATCACACTTTAGAAAGGACAATCGGTCCTATGGGGCCATGGTGTGACATAATTATCAGAGCGTGGCTTTATATTCTTGGACTTTCGATTGAATTCTCTAACTCTGATGTTATTTCCACGATTGATATCGTTGGTGCACTCTCTCAATGTTTCATGAGATGTCCATACAATAAGTCTATGTAATTTGTAAATAATATAAGAATAGTTTTTGAGAAAAATAATAGATGGTTCACGTAAATCACGGTTGCGTAAGTCGGGCTGGGCATATACACCAAAATTTCATCAATGTTAGAAAAGTTGAATACAAGATTCAAATTATGTTGGACAAGAATGAGTTAGACTTGATTCATAAAATATTGGGCAGTTACGATAAAGGTGCTATCGAATGACGATATAGGTTTTGAGGATCGGTTCGAATGGAGTTTCAAAGTAATCGAATGTGACTTAAAAATAGTTTTAAGGATTTGTCGAATGAGTTCATCCTAGAGTGGTGTATGGGACAGTCTCAGGGATGTCGATCGATTAAGGATGCGGGGTACCAATGAGTCCATTAGCAAGCGTCATAGATGCAAAGGCTTAGATTGAGTATCGTTGAGTAAGTTGTAATTTTGAAGATTTTGATGAGTTGATTCGAACAAATTAGAAACAATACGCACGGGATTGGGAATGCGTAAGTATAAAATGCAAAAATAATTGTGTAGGAAAATTGAATCGAACAAAAGTTAAGGTGTAACGAACAGATAACTCGATCGAGGAAATCGATATGAATCGTATATGAAATGTTAGCATGATTGGATGATAGTGTGCATGGAAATGATTCAAATATTTGAGAATGACTCTAAAAATTTGAGATAGATGTTGCTCGATGATTTGAGGTAGCATAGAACGATGCGGCTTGAAAAATATTGTTTGCCATTAAAATTCTTTGATTGCAAATTTCAATACAAACAGAATAGTGTTACAATGTAGGACTTAGACGTAGTCCTAGGAGTATACTTTTGTTTAATCTGGGTCCCTTGTGCCGATGGAGCGAGTGGTAATACGTTAACTCCATTGACGATCTGACGACGGTTATGTTGGCCCAATGATTATATTGTGTTCTTGAATATGGCTAATCAGTTAAGTTTAACATAATGATGTCACTAATATTCATATACTCACTATCATGTTGCTACTTAAACTTAGCATTGTCCTAATTGTCCTATATTATACTGCTATGCTTGTATCGTACTGCAATATATTTTGTTGGCCTAACATGCTATCATGTTGTTACTTAAACTTAGCAATGTCCTAATTGTCCTATATTGTATTGCTATGCTTGTATCGTACTACAACATATTTTGCTGGCCTAACATGTATTTGTAGACATACAGTAAGCATGATCTAACATGATCAAACAGGACATAGGCAATGAAGAATTAATGTTGGACCAAAGACGGTGTCATATAAAGGGATTTCTCCGAACCGCCTAGCGACCTATCCGGGGCCTCGCATCGGGGGTTCCGCTGCCCGGTCAGCGGACAGGGGTCGAGGGGGCAGCGCCCCCCGTCGGGGGTTCGGGGGGTTTTGAGGTATTCAGATTTCCAGATCTGTTTATCTTCGGACGACTGCTGTCAAGGAAAAAGACGTCTTCAGGACTGCTCAAATATCAGAAGAAAGACGTCATCAAAGGGCTCTTGGTTTTCCTATTTGTTCCAAGTCTGTAATCTTCAATTTATTGAGTCTAGGAGAATGTGTACGTTGAGTCGCACTGAGTCATCTCAACCCCTAGATATATCTCTCCAAAGCTCTACCATTACAACAGACCAATTCCTGAACCAAGCCCAAGCTCCACAAAGCCCAAAAGCCCAATGGACCAAGTCTGTCTTCTGGAGACCGAGTTCGGGCCGAACTCTGCCTCCACACAGAGTTCGGGCCGAACTCTGTCCCCTGATTTCCAGCACCCTGATTTTTAGGGCCTGCTTGCTACAAGCTGTCCAACGGCCAAAAATTTAAATTATTTATACCGAATTCTGGCCGAATTCTGCATGTCCCGAACCCTATAAATAGGCCTTGGTTTCTCTCATTTGAATCCATCCACTCTTCTATTCTTCTTCTCTTACATAGCCTATATAGTCAAGAGCCTTACTCTACTAGCCACAAAACTTCCTAAGCCCCAAGGTGCTCAAGTGCGATTCAGCTAGAAGTTTTTGTGCAAGAGTTGAAAAGAAAAGTCACTTGGACAATTCCAAGTCGCTTGGAAAAATCCAAGCAAATCGCCACTGCGATCCTCTGTAAGAAGTTGATGTGCTCTTCGGAAGAAAAGGCACGGGTTGTAAACTACTAATTCACAAATAGTGGATTTGAATCCTGAGCTAGAGTTCTCAGGCCTGGACTAGTCCTCCACGAGAGAAACCAGGTTAAAACTGCTGTGTTTGCGTATGCTCTTCTGATCTTTATTTACTTCCGCATTTTCTTCTGATTTATTTACTATCTTGATAGTTATTTTGTGGAGGTGATATAGAGTTAATTTTTTATTTGGTGATTATCGACATAAACTCTATTCACCCCCCTCTAGAGTTGCCTACACCTGTGTTTTCAGGTTATCAGTTCTCTGAAGACTTGGATTGCTCTGGGTGCTGGAGCTTGCTGAGAGGAGGAAGACGTTGAGTGTCTGTATCTGCCTTTCTGGTGTTCGTTGGTTGTGTAGGTAGGTCGGTCTGTATATGTGTGGAAGAAGGAAATGGTCCCTCTATTTATAGTTCTGCAGGCCGGTTGCTCATGCGCACATGTAGGATGTGCCTGGTCTTGGGGACACCACGTGTTGATTGCTGATGGAGGTGTATGGACGATGCGCCCTGATCAAAGGGTTGAATTCTTCATGCTGCTGTTGTGGACTGGCACGTAGCAGAGGAGAAGATCTTTCTGTTGCTGAGATCTTGGGTGAGTCGAGTCAAAGGACATGTGTCATTGTCACGACCCGCTCCCGAATAATCGGACACGAGTCGGACACGCCCAGCCTTCGTCGTTAGACACGGCGAAGTAAGCTGTACCAGAACTAGGGAAGATCTAACAAGTCAAGTAAATGAGAAGTAATGTCACAGCATATCTATAAACGATCCCAGAATATTCAAATACATGTCTAAGCATTTTATTATTACATTCATCCAGAAATGTAACTAAAGTCTGACTAAAGTCTCAAAAGCAGGAAAGACAACTAAAAGGAAGATAACTAGGCTTCTGCAGCCTCTATGTCACAAGCAGCTCCAGCTGGCTCAAGGAAAGCAGTATCATGTCCATAGTATGTGTCACATAAAGCCTCCATCTCACCTATCATAACATATCCAGTCAGGAGCGGAGCAAAGCACAGTTCTAGGTAATGAACAATAACATAATGATATGGAAAGTAAATGCTGGAAGAACAGGATAAGAACAAGTATGTAAAGAACATGAAGATCATGAACTACTGCTATAAAGATACATGAAAGATCATGACAATGTAAGATGCAGTAAAGATCACGACTAATATCAAGATCAGGATCAAGAGAAACTAATGTAAGAACAATATCCTGAACATGTGTTTATATGTTTGAAATACTACTTAGATATGTGACCGGCTTGGGTAAGATCATGAAAGAACATGAAAGGATCCTGGAAGATCATGTAATGGTACGGCTTAGGGCCCGCGTGCACTGTGCGAGGCCTAAGCTAAAGATCATGAATAAGTAACCGGGTTTAGTCACATATCTAGAGTATTTCCCCACCCCAAGATACAAGTAAGAACATGAAAGAACAAGTAAGATTATGAATAAGATCATGAAAGAACAAGTAAGATCATGAACGTGTCGCAGTGTGTCAGCAATAAAGAACAAGGAAGATGCACTGAACAAAACCATAGAATGTACTTGCCTGGCTCCAGCAATATGGTAGGCAATCTAGCTGGATGTTCTCCTGTTAACAATAGTGATGTACAAGTTGGTTAATAAACTATGCTAGTTGCTTCTAGGTTAATTAAAGAACTAAATCCTTATCTTGATCCTGCCCAAATAAGATAGTCTTATTTGGAGGTTCACAAGTTACATTATACTAGGTTAATTACTAACTACCTGTTTTCTTTTGGGAAAAACAAATGTTAAACACAACCCTTGGTTTTACGTGTTTAACACTAAGAGTTTCTATAAGTTTATAATTCAAGAACTCATTATATATATATAGAGTTAGCATTGCAACTTTTTATATATATAAAAGTGGTTTGTCTTATAAACTTGGTTTTAAAAGCTATTTAAGTAAAGAGTAACTAATCAGCAATAAAAAGTTTAACTAATTTGTTTTTAGTTATAAAATTGGTTTTAAGAGGATGTTTCCATCAACTCACAACAAATGGAAAAATAACATTTATTATTTATTTGAAAAAGGTTTTACAAAATTAAACTACAGACAGTCCTGCCCAAGGCAAAAATTCACAGGTCGGCCCACAACCACTCGGCCCAACCCAACAGTCTGCCACCCGGTCCAATCCAAAACCAAGGATCAGCTCAGACCCAACTTTCTAACCAGCCCAATTATAACTACAACATATAAGCCCGGCCCAACATAGCCCAGCCAAACCAGCCCAACAGAAATTAATTACAGTCATCCCGCCCATAATTAATAAAATAATATTACAACACATTCAGTATGGCCCAGCCCATACTAACAGCCCACAAAAGAATATACAAAAATAAGCCCACTGAATACACCAACCGGCCCAACAACAGATAACCGCAAACTGCCAAAATCCACCGCCGGTCAGGCCCAAAGTCCAAGGCCAGTCACGTCAGGGTCAGAAGTCACATCATCTCCTTGGTGTCCAACACGCACGTCGGACACGGGAAAGAGGACACGGCTACAGCAAGGTCCAACAAAGTTCTAGCCACGAGTCCGCGCCACTTCGTATCCGACACGAACATCGGATACGAACAGGTAGGTACAGCCACAGTCCAGTCGGGACAGAGGTCCAACACCAGAAAATCCCTCAGCAACAAATAACAGAAAGAGAAAGAAGAAGTCACCAATTAAAATATATAAAATATGCATGCAGTGTCGGACACGAGAGTGTCTGACCATGAGATCTCAGTTCAGCAAAATGGAACCAACATCATATCCATATCCAAAATTATGGCATGCATGCTGTGTCAGACACGAGAGTGTTTAGACACAAGATCTCAGTCCCAAAAAGAAAAGATTCAGAACATCAGATCTCAACCAAAAATCCACACAGAAATGGATAAGGAAACATTCCAAAAACAAACCTATCCCTGATCTAACGAACCGAGCAACCCTAGAGTCACCACTGGGTTCGTTAGGTCTAGGCCAACCGACAGCATGTAAGCAAAAGGAATAGATCCACTGGATACTCCTCAGAAAACACCATCGAACCCACACTCAACAGATCTGGAACCACTACCAGATCTGGAGTAAAACACCTCAGAAAACAACATCACAACCACTGAAATAGTCACAGATCAACTTGATCTCAAAGAATCAACTAAAGAACATCACAGATCTAACATGCAACCCAAAATAACCACATGCAAGGGTCGATCTACAAGATCGGACCACAGAAACCCTAGATCCAACGGATCTGAACAGTTAGAACTGTTCGAAGAGAAGAGAACATCATTGATCTCGCACAACCACAGAAACCCTAGATCTCGTCACCGATCAAAGGATCTCAGAGTCTAGGCCATAGATCTGCCATAGATCTGACCAACAGTAGAGATTAGGGTTAGGTTTAGGGTTTACCCTCTGGAAGTCGAAGCCCAAAGCTCGTCGAGGAAGAAGGAAGGAAGAAGACGAAGAGACAACGAGCTCGAGTTACTGCCAAGCTTCCGGAGTCGCCACCGTCAAAGCCATCATCGCCGAAGCCACCACCAGCGCCATCATCATCGGGGTAGTCGCCATCAGAATCGCCGCGCTCCCTCAGATCTACACCACCAGAGCCGCCATCATCATCATCGTCGTCGTCGTCGTCGTCAGAGTCGCCGCCAAGGTCGCCGTCGAAGCTGGGAACCCGAGGGGTCGGCGAAGGACTCGAGAGCGGCGGAGGAATCGAAGGGTCGGTGGAAGTCTCGAGAAGTCGGTGGAGAGCTCGAGAGAAGAGTGGAGAAGAAATAATGAATGCACTCTCTCTCCAACCGAACGGTCGGTCATAAAACAATAAAAAAATGTAAATTTGCAGATAACCCCCTCCGCAAAATGGCAAAGTTACAGAAAACCCCTCCTCATTTGAATATTAACCCGCAACTTAGTTTATATAGGAAACTTTACAAATTAACCCTCTGCTGTTTCATATTTGCATAATTCATTTAAAAACAGTTTTTTAAAATAAGAAAAATAATATAAAAGTTGTTATAACAACCTTTAATTGTTAAATTGTCAAAAAAATGCAATTCATTCAAAATGTTTCCAAATTAATAATAAGTATAAAAATGAATTTTTAATATTTAAGAAAAACTGGAAAGTGGAGTTACAAATTATCCCCCCCTCAAAAAATTTCGTCCTCGAAATTCGAAGGACAACAAAACAATCAAGGCAAAAACACAAGGAAGATTCAAGCTCAAGCCATTTATTGTATTTAAAGGTTTCAATTATCAAAATACAATTAGGCAAACAAAGTGGGATCTCTCTCCCGCATCTCGTCCTCGCCCTCCCATGTGGACTCTCCGGAGAGTGGTGTCTCCACATGACGCGGTCAAGAGGAATGGTCTGGTTCCGCAGTCGCTTCTCCCTCCGGTCGAGGATTTCTACTGGCTGCTCCTCGCAAGTCAATCTCGACCCACCTCCAGCTCTGAATTGTCCACCACATGACTCGGATCTGGAATGTAGCGTCGAAGCTGGGACACATAGAAAATGTCGTGCACTCCCTCCAAGCTAGCTGGAAGCGCTAGTCAATCTGCCACCTCGCCAATACGCGTCATCACGTCGAGAGGCCCGCTGAATCTCGGACTGAACTTTCTGCCTCTGCCAAAATGAATAGTGCCTCTGGTCAGCGAGATTCTTCAGGATCACTCTGCTTCTAACTGCGAACTCCGGTGACCATCTGTTGTTGTCCGTCCAGTACTTTTGTCGATCCATGACGCTCTGAGCCTTGAGTCCAAGTATACACAAAAAGTTTGGGATATCACGCTTTGACAAAGGTCAAGGATCAAATAGTCACGAAGTGGAAGGAATTTCAATTACAACTCAGAGGAGAAAAATCATGAAGACACAACTATTAAGTACGATCAAAAATTGATAGTTTTAACACAAGTGGGCTAGCACAAGATAGGAAAATCATGGTCAGACAGACATGATTTAAGATCAAAATTTAGACAAGACACAAGCGAAGTATGGAATCAAAATCTGGCAATGTATAATTTGAGGAAATCAATGATCTAATGGTACAATACTAAAAGGTAATTAGCAAGGGTTGATTTGAGGAACGTACGAAATACTCAGGAGATACAGTATCAAATCAGGGTGAACATGCAAGGATGTGTGATTCTCGAAAACCAATAATCATATGAAAAGGGATTATAGTCTCCAGAATATCCAAGAACATATTGGTATCTGAAATCACTTTGCTTAGAATCCCTACCCCGCCAGTATGTATCTGACTGCAGTGGACTTTCGGCTCCGTGACTCAAATAACAATATGTCTCCAAATACTCTATCAACCTTATCCATTTTCCAACAATCATTGACGAAACAACCCAAGAGATCAAGATATGAAGAATATGACAAGTCTCGACAATCCTCGAAAACCTATGGGTCTGAAATCACTTCAACTTAGAGTTCCTGCCTCGCCAGTGCGCTACTGGCTGCAGTGAACCCTCAGTCTCCATAATCCAGCTAATGGCTGCAGCGCGCAACTGTCATGCCACAATAGGTCATCGAATAGCCTCTCGACTTTATCCCTAGGAATTTCAAAAGAGTTTCAAGGAATTCAAAATGAATTTCAATAGTCCAAGTCATGGAAATGGTGAAATTACCTGACTGTTAGAATACATGAGTTTATTAGGTACTAAAAATGACAAGGGATCCAATCAGTGAGTACAAAAGGGCAGCCAGGGAGATTTAAAATTCAGACAGGACAAAGTTTCAAATTATGACGGAATATCAACTGATATCGGAAATTGTAACAAGATTCCACATATGGGACGTTATCCCGAAGGGATAACAGAGTCTCGAAGGACGAACTGAAGCAAGTATCAGATAGGAAACAAGTTTCAAAAATAAGAAATAAAATCCCGTACTGGAAACGAGTTTCAATAAAATCTCGAATAACAATGAAAACTTGAATAGAAAACGAAATCTCCAATAAAGTACACAATGGAAAATAGACAATCAAGTATCAACAAAGTCGTGAATAAGGAACAAATTCTCGAATAGAAAATCTCAATGAGGAGACAAGATTTGGAATAGGGAACACAGTCTCAACGAGTCGCGAGTAGGAACTGAAATTCAAAGTCCGGTAAATCTTGAATGGGAGACAAAATTACGAACAAAACAAAGTCTCGAAATAGGAAACATGATCTTAAATTTTCGAATGGAATCAAGTTATGAATAGGAAAAAGAATCAATGGGTGAGTAAAACAATATCCATGAAACAAGCGATACTTCAAATAGGGAACAAGATCGAAGCAAGGTTGTGAACAGAATAATTTCCAAGTAGAAACAAGCCACGTAGGAAACGAATCTCACATAGGGAACAGGTCGAAACCGAAGTTTTCAAACGATGTCTTGAATGGTGAATAGGAACAAGTACTGAATAAAATCAAATTCCAACTATCCCCAAATAGAAAACTGTACTTCGGAAAGAAACAAAATTTACAAATTGTAACTAGTCCTGAATAGGAAACAAAATTCCTGAGTAGAATCTCGAAAAGAGCAAGGTTACGAAGAATGGATTGGAGGAGTACCAATCAACGAATAGGAAACAATATCTCGAGTTAAGTTTCGAATACCAACCAAGATTCCAAAATAGAAAACAAGAAGTTCCCAGAAATGGTCTAGATGCTAAAAGAAATTTAAGGAAAAACTAGGCTGCTAATCAAGATACATGGTTTTTCCAACCATGCAAAAATCTTCAGTCTTCAGTCTGTCTTCAGTATTCCTCCGGAACGAAAATCTCTCTAACCTCCTTCAATTATCCTGGCATAGGTTGATCCCTGCGGTAGTACTCCATGTGGTTGCTGATTCTGAAAAGGTGGTTCTCTTTGCTGTAGTCTGATGCTCCTCGCGCTTGTTCTCGGGCAATGTGATCAACGTTCTTCAGCAATCCATGATTTGGTGGGCAGTCGATCCGTAGAACAAGCATAGACTCTACCTTTTGCGGCACTCTTCATAGTGGCATCCCGAGAGGTGGCAGTAATTGTAAATGATCGTCGGCTGGATCTGAATCTGGATCTCCCGCTGAGGTTGAAGTGCAGGGCTCTGGTAGGAATATATGACTGCTGGCGTGCTGGCTGCTGAGATCTGTTCCTGATGATGCGACTGGTGGTGCGATCGAAGAAACACCGACTGAGTGTTACGATGTTTTGCGGATCCAAGCTAGTTATTGCCTTCGTCATAAGTCTTCATGTCCCTCATGTGCTTCAGCTTTCCGTCTCATTCCATTGTCTGCGCTACATTCTGAATCTCCAGGCTGGTGGCTCTAATCTTCATAGAAGTCGGATCCTCACATGCTGAGATGATCTTCAGTGGCGGCTTCAGGTTCTCGATCGGCTCTCTGGTGCAAGATATGCGCTCGGTGTCGGAAAAGTCCAAGTGTCTGAGCGTCTGGAAATCAGAAGTCCTTCCTGGCTCGGAGAGTGTATCCACAAGTCTGACTTGGAAAGGGTGGCCTGCTTCCTCTGGTTGTCAAGGGACTCTTCAGATATCTCCGTCAATTACGTACTACCCAAGGGGATAGTAGAGTGATAGAAGGTAGTGGAAGTTCGGAAACGTCAAGTGCAGGTGAATTGACAGTTCTGGTGTTGCATGCTTTTGAACTATCTGCAAAACAGAAAACTGTTAAAGTAACCTAGACCTACATACAACAAGTGTTTATAGAATATCAAAATACCTGATACACCTGATATACCTGATATACCCTTAATTCCCGATTTTTCCTATGCTGTGATCAAGTTTCCCTAGTGTAATCAAGTCCCCCAATAGTACGCTAATACCTAGGTACCATTAGGATGGACCTGCATGGGCCACCACTAAAAACATGTCACGACCCGCTCCCGAATAATCGGACACGAGTCGGACACGCCCAGCCTTCGTCGTTAGACACGGCGAAGTAAGCTGTACCAGAACTAGGGAAGATCTAACAATTCAAGTAAATGAGAAGTAATGTCACAGCATATCTATAAACGATCCCAGAATATTCAAATACATGTCTAAGCATTTTATTATTACATTCATCCAGAAATGTAACTAAAGTCTGACTAAAGTCTCAAAAGCAGGAAAGACAACTAAAAGAAAGATTACTAGGCTTCTGCAGCCTCTATGTCACAAGCAGCTCCAGCTGGCTCAAGGAAAGCAGTATCATGTCCATAGTATGTGTCACATAAAGCCTCCATCTCACCTATCATAACATATCCAGTCAGGAGCGGAGCAAAGCACAGTTCTAGGTAATGAACAATAACATAATGATATGGAAAGTAAATGCTGGAAGAACAGGATAAGAACAAGTATGTAAAGAACATGAAGATCATGAACTACTGCTATAAAGATACATGAAAGATCATGACAATGTAAGATGCAGTAAAGATCACGACTAATATCAAGATCAGGATCAAGAGAAACTAATGTAAGAACAATATCCTGAACATGTGTTTATATGTTTGAAATACTACTTAGATATGTGACCGGCTTGGGTAAGATCATGAAAGAACATGAAAGGATCCTGGAAGATCATGTAATGGTACGGCTTAGGGCCCGCGTGTACTGTGCGAGGCCTAAGCTAAAGATCATGAATAAGTAACCGGGTTTAGTCACATATCTAGAGTATTTCCCCACCCCAAGATACAAGTAAGAACATGAAAGAACAAGTAAGATTATGAATAAGATCATGAAAGAACAAGTAAGATCATGAACGTGTCGCAGTGTGTCAGCAATAAAGAACAAGGAAGATGCACTGAACAAAACCATAGAATGTACTTGCCTGGCTCCAGCAATATGGTAGGCAATCTAGCTGGATGTTCTCCTGTTAACAATAGTGATGTACAAGTTGGTTAATAAACTATGCTAGTTGCTTCTAGGTTAATTAAAGAACTAAATCCTTATCTTGATCCTGCCCAAATAAGATAGTCTTATTTGGAGGTTCACAAGTTACATTACACTAGGTTAATTACTAACTACCTGTTTTCTTTTGGGAAAAACAAATGTTAAACACAACCCTTGGTTTTACGTGTTTAACACTAAGAGTTTCTATAAGTTTATAATTCAAAAACTCATTATATATATATAGAGTTAGCATTGCAACTTTTTATATATATAAAAGTGGTTTGTCTTATAAACTTGGTTTTAAAAGCTATTTAAGTAAAGAGTAACTAATCAGCAATAAAAAGTTTAACTAATTTGTTTTTAGTTATAAAATTGGTTTTAAGAGGATGTTTCCATCAACTCACAACAAATGGAAAAATAACATTTATTATTTATTTGAAAAAGGTTTTACAAAATTAAACTACAGACAGTCCTGCCCAAGGCAAAAATTCACAGGTCGGCCCACAACCACTCGGCCCAACCCAACAGTCTGCCACCCGGTCCAATCCAAAACCAAGGATCAGCTCAGACCCAACTTTCTAACCAGCCCAATTATAACTACAACATATAAGCCCGGCCCAACATAGCCCAGCCAAACCAGCCCAACAGAAATTAATTACAGTCATCCCGCCCATAATTAATAAAATAATATTACAACACATTCAGTATGGCCCAGCCCATACTAACAGCCCACAAAAGAATATACAAAAATAAGCCCACTGAATACACCAACCGGCCCAACAACAGATAACCGCAAACTGCCAAAATCTACCGCCGGTCAGGCCCAAAGTCCAAGGCCAGTCACGTCAGGGTCAGAAGTCACATCATCTCCTTGGTGTCCAACACGCACGTCGGATACGGGAAAGAGGACACGGCTACAGCAAGGTCCAACAAAGTTCTAGCCACGAGTCCGTGCCACTTCGTATCCGACACGAACATCGGATACGAACAGGTAGGTACAGCCACAGTCCAGTCGGGACAGAGGTCCAACACCAGAAAATCCCTCAGCAACAAATAACAGAAAGAGAAAGAAGAAGTCACCAATTAAAATATATAAAATATGCATGCAGTGTCGGACACGAGAGTGTCTGACCATGAGATCTCAGTTCAGCAAAATGGAACCAACATCATATCCATATCCAAAATTATGGCATGCATGCTGTGTCAGACACGAGAGTGTTTAGACACAAGATCTCAGTCCCAAAAAGAAAAGATTCAGAACATCAGATCTCAACCAAAAATCTACACAGAAATGGATAAGGAAACATTCCAAAAACAAACCCATCCCTGATCTAACGAACCGAGCAACCCTAGAGTCACCACTGGGTTCGTTAGGTCTAGGCCAACCGACAGCATGTAAGCAAAAGGAATAGATCCACTGGATACTCCTCAGAAAACACCATCGAACCCACACTCAACAGATCTGGAACCACTACCAGATCTGGAGTAAAACTCCTCAGAAAACAACATCATAACCACTGAAATAGTCACAGATCAACTTGATCTCAAAGAATCAACTAAAGAACATCACAGATCTAACATGCAACCCAAAATAACCACATGCAAGGGTCGATCTACAAGATCGGACCACAGAAACCCTAGATCCAACGGATCTGAACAGTTAGAACTGTTCGAAGAGAAGAGAACATCATTGATCTCACACAACCACAGAAACCCTAGATCTCGTCACCGATCAAAGGATCTCAGAGTCTAGGCCATAGATCTGCCATAGATCTGACCAACAGTAGAGATTAGGGTTAGGTTTAGGGTTTACCCTCTGGAAGTCGAAGCCCAAAGCTCGTCGAGGAAGAAGGAAGGAAGAAGACGAAGAGACAACGAGCTCGAGTTACTGCCAAGCTCCCGGAGTCGCCACCGTCAAAGCCATCATCGCCGAAGCCACCACCAGCGCCATCATCATCGGGGTAGTCGCCATCAGAATCGCCGCGCTCCCTCAGATCTACACCACCAGAGCCGCCATCATCATCATCGTCGTCGTCGTCGTCGTCAGAGTCGCCGCCAAGGTCGCCGTCGAAGCTGGGAACCCGAGGGGTCGGCGAAGGACTTGAGAGCGGCGGAGGAATCGAAGGGTCGGTGGAAGTCTCGAGAAGTCGGTGGAGAGCTCGAGAGAAGAGTGGAGAAGAAATAATGAATGCACTCTCTCTCCAACCGAACGGTCGGTCATAAAACAATAAAAAAATGTAAATTTGCAGATAACCCCCTCCGCAAAATGGCAAAGTTACAGAAAACCCCTCCTCATTTGAATATTAACCCGCAACTTAGTTTATATAGGAAACTTTACAAATTAACCCTCTGCTGTTTCATATTTGCATAATTCATTTAAAAACAGTTTTTTAAAATAAGAAAAATAATATAAAAGTTGTTATAACAACCTTTAATTGTTAAATTGTCAAAAAAATGCAATTCATTCAAAATGTTTCCAAATTAATAATAAGTATAAAAATAAATTTTTAATATTTAAGAAAAACTGGAAAGTGGAGTTACAGTCATCGACCCATGGCTCGGAGATCTCTGATTTAGTGGGGAATGATCTGGTATGATGCGCCTAGGATTTAGCGCATGAGGAGGCTTTGGCACGTAACCTTTAGGAGTCACGAACCATTCGGGACGCATGGCTTTTGAGGTGCATACGAGGCTTCAGTAATGACTTTACTCCTGTCTTTCGGGATCAGAGAGCAGTCTGAGGTGCATGGCTTTTGAGGTGCATCCAGTGACTTTCCTTCTGTCTTTAGGGATCAGTAAAAAAGTCTGAGACACATGGCTTTTGAGGTGCATGCAGATTCGGGCGCATGGATGTAGAGGCGCATGCAAGTGGTTGGGTGGCCACGTGGCAGTAGCCGTCGGAAGAAAGTAATGATGATGTTGACGTTGGCGACACTTCGTCTTCTAAAAAAGCTATCGACTGTTCAGTCTTCGGGAGGCGTACTGCCAACTCTGTCAGTTCAGCATTTAATGTTTGTGACATTCGATGGACAGCTGAGTGGACGCGTCGATTGGCGTTCCACTAGGCGTATGGGGACGCATTGGGGCACATCCTCTGTGATGCACTTGGTACTGAAGGGCGCGTCTGTGTGATGCACGGTCTGGCCGGCACATCTTCTTCGTGACACGTCTTTAATGGTGCGACTGTTACGATCTTCGATTGCTTTAAATAGCTGTTTTGACTTAGTTGAATTCGAAGCGTCCGGTTCATCCATTTAATACAAATTTATTGCACAAAATTCGTAGAGCCATCCACTTGGCGCATGGGTTTGATTTGCCCGACCTATAAATAGTGGTATGGAGAGAGTTTATTTCTCGTTCTCTCACATTCTTCCAACATAAACTTGTTTACTCGAATGTATTCTGTTGACGAGACGCTCCCCAGGGTAAAAATGCGACTCCATGTCTTCATTGATATACTTGAAGGTGACTGTTACATCCAAAAGTCAGAGTCGAGGGCTTCCGAGGCAGGCGGAAGGTTCATGTTGCATCCAAAATAGGGATACTCGGGCCTCGTCTTCGTTATGCAGGAAGAGCCGTAGATCGGAATTGCGGTGCTGCGGCTTTGGTGGATCTTTCTTCCTTTAAAATAGGTGTAGCCCATTCTAGTTGTGTTGAAAGCTGATCCTTTAGCCGTGGTTTCGATTACAGTCTTCTTTGGCCTTTGGAGGCTCTTTCGAAACCTCCCCTGGCCACAGGTTGGCTTGTGGTGCTTTTCTCTTCCTCGGTTTGGGGAGCTCTTCCTCCAGCTAGAGGGTTGATTGCCACCCTCGTTCTGCTAAATAAATGCTTCATTAGTCGAAGCATTTAGACGGCGGTGAGCCTGGCTGGAAGAACGACACATAACTGGGCTGCTGAAGGGATGCACATAACTGAGCTGCCAAAGGGATGCATATAACTGGGCTGCTGAAAGGGATGTGCCTTGCTGAGGGCGCATGGTAGGATACGCCTGACTGAGGGCGCATGGTGATTGCTGTGCCTATTTGAGGGCGCATGGTGGCTGCTGGCTGTAGACTTAGGATCTTTTCTTTTATAGAAATTTTCCTTTGTACAATCTTTTCTAGACATGCAATAGACTTTTATATGTAATAAAAAGTGCATTTTCAATGTCTATATTTGTTGTTTTTGCTGTATGAAGTACTTTGTCTGAGCTCTGGCGCATGTAGTGTCTGGATCATAGGATTTCTGGTCCTGAAATTCCATGCTTCTACAAGACCCCCTTCAAAGTTTTCAAAACTTTTGGATAAGTTTTGGAATACTTTGAATAAGAAGCATGGAGGTTGGGGCGCATGACTGCCGAGGCGTATAGATACTCCGTGCATCAGTGATGGGGCGCATGCTCCGCTAAATTAATGCAAATGATACCGCCTCGATAACCAAGAAAGATTAATGATGATCTTTTTGGTTTTTATTTACGGTTATCTCTTCACAGAACCCGAGGCGACGGCTGAGGTCACACTTCATCGGTTCACGCGTGCACCCAAGCCCTATAAATAGGTGAGAGATTGAGAGAGAGAGAGTTCTTCTCTTTGCTTTTGCTTTTTAGAGTTCTTTTTCTCAAAAACCCTAGCTTTCTTCTCTCAAGCAATGGCTCCCAAGACTCCTCGTGGCGGTGCTGGCAAGGAAAAGGAGCAGGCGGAGTTAGCCGAAGAGGATGCTCCTGTCACCATTGTGACTCCAGTCGATGTTCGTCCAGCGGCGACAGGTGGGTGTCGTCTCCTCCACTATTTCCTTTGTTCAGATGAGCTTTGGATCATGCGGCTGAGTTGGTGTGCCCTAACTCTCTGTTGTTGACGCGTATGGACTTCTGTCCTGATGATACGCCGAGGTTTTGTCCCGCCGACGTGCATAGGTTTAGGCCTTTATCATGCACCGAGGTTTAACTGCTAACGCGCATGGGTTTACACCCTGATGATGCACTGAAGCCTCTACTGACGCGCATGAGTTCACACCCTGATGTTGCACCGAAGCTTCTGCTAACGCGCATGGGTTCACACCCTGATGATGCACCGAATCTTTTACTGAGGCGCATGGGTTTACACCCTGATGATGCGCCTGGTTGCTTTGACCCACTTTGTCTTTTTGCCTGACTTTTTATTTTTGTTGTGCCAGTGTCGATGACAATTCCTTTGCTGAATGAGGTTCTTCTGGATGCTTCCCTTTGTCAAATGGGAGTTGATTTTGATGAGGCGGTTATCAACCCTGCGAAGGATGCTATCTTACAGAATCAACCTCCTGAGAGAGTGCTGCAGATCCAGAACCAGTCGCCGATTTTCCTCCATAGTATGATGGAGAGCAGAAAACTAAAATCTGCTGAATCCGAGGATGTGACCTTCTTAAAACCTGCCTTTTTGTTCGGTGACCGCCTGATCTCCACTAAGGCGAAGATACTGAAGGTCAAAGAAGACTGGTTCTTCTCTGCAAAAGGCATGGTGCTGTACATGCGACAACTTTACCGTCAGTTGCCGCTGACGGCCTTCTATCGTTTAGCTTCCAAGAGAAGGATGTCTTGGGAGCTTACTCCTTCTCAAGGAGGGGCTTTGGGAGGTGCTCTTTCGATTGATGCTACCTCGAATCAAAGGGATACGCTGGCCGCTTCACAAACCGGTCCCTCGTTTAGTTGCCGAGCTTTGCGTCCTGGGAGCCTCTACAGTGAAGTCCCTAGTGACACTTTTGCCTTCAGTGCCTCGACCTTTACAAATCGGATGCTGACATCGAGGGTCACGTATCCGAAAGGTGGCTTTAGGGTCGAAGGTTGGTGTCACCACATGCCGAAGTGGGACGAGTTGACCATTTGGGTGCTTTCGAAGTTTAAGGCTGAGCTTAAGAAGATTGGGCTGACAGCCGCTATCCGTGCCACGCAGGCTGGCGTGGACCTCAATAAGCCTATGTTCCTTGTACTCTTGGAGTTGTTCAATGCCCAGACTGGCACCTTCTTTACTCCGATAGGGGAGTTGGGGTTGGCTCTTCATGAGATGTACGAAGTGTCCAAGCTTCCTTGGGGATCGGAACCGTACGAGAAATATTTCCCCTCAAATGAAGAGATCCAGGTTCTGGAAAATAAGGACCCGGAGATGATGGCTATTTTCAAAGAGGTGGCGAGCCATCATTATCTGATGCACCGGAAGGACAAGGACAAGACCCAGCCTCATGTGACTGCTTGGAGGGACTACGTCTTCAAGCAAGATTTGGAGGATTCCTCGAGGATCCGGTTTACAACTCCGCAAGGGCTGAAACCCGCGGAAGTGACTTCTGAAATAAGCCGGCTGGACGAGAGGACCCCTCGTTCCAATGAGAATGGCGAGAACGCGTATAGTTGCTTCTGGCACTGTGCGTACCGGATGTCGTCTAAGGCGGTATTGACGGCATACTTGATGATATGGCTTCGAGATTGTATGTTTGCGGGCGGATCTGGTGCAGTGGAGAGGGTACACCAGAACCTCATTTTTTCTGCCGTGAAATTAGTCTTTGGACGTCCTTTAGCTCTCCTCCATGCGATGGTGTGTAACCTGTTGCGGGGTTTGAGGACCTTTGCTGATGATGTGATCTATGGGAGAGGTTGAAATGACAACTTTTCCTGAGCCGAACTACCATTCCATTATCTTATGGGATGGTTGATTCTGCATCATCCGAATGTGATGAGTCCAGGCCCGGAGGAGGATCATGTTGAAGGAGATGCCTTTATCCGTCGCTTCGACAAGAGAAAGTGGTTACACACTGGCGTCCCTGTTTATAGGAGAGTTTTGTCCTACCTTCAGGGGTGGGAGATTGTCAAGGTCATCCCTATCTTTAAAGATTTTAAGGCTGACCAAGATTTAGATGACTCGGGTCAAGATGCCATTACTCTGGCGAAATGGGGTTTTCGTTGGTTGCAAAGTATTCGGCCTTCTCACTTGATCTATCGGAACCAAAATAGGTGTTACCTGGAGCCGTATCTGCCCAGCTGGTTTGCTTGCCAGTTTGGCTATACCCAGCTAATGCTACAGAATTCCAGTAATAGTCTGGTGTTCGTCGGGAGTTTGCTGGATGGAGCCCGGGGCTGGCAATATTACAATGCCGGGTGTACTGGTGTTCAGTTTACTACGTCCGTTCGCAACCTTCGGCCACAGATCCTGTATTCGGCAGCTAAGCTGTATTGCACAATGAATACTGCGTCTCCTGGTTATGATAGGCAGACTAGTTTCATCATTGGAACTCAACTGGAGGCCACGGCGAACATGTTGATAGTGGCTCGGTCATATCGTCTACCGGAATTGGCGGGATATTGGGCTGCTGCTGTAGCATCAGTGAGAAATCCCTCTGTTGTGAAGAGACGGGCCGACGCAGAAGCTGGTTCGTCTATACCAAAAAGGTCGAGAAAAGCCATGACTCCAAAGGCTATGGGAATGCCGTCTGTAATGCCAGTGGAATCAGCTCTTGCTGAGGTAAGTCCTCCATAATTTTGGCTCATCTTGTCATTTTGGTGACTTGTGCTTTTTTTTCTTGTAGGGATCACCGAAGAAGAAGACCCGTGTTTTGAAACCGGGAGTCAGTAAACCAAAGAAGGTGGCGAGCTCTTCTGACGAGCACATTCCTCCGATGGTGATGTCTCCAATGGAGGAGAATCCAAAAAATGTTGTTCCTGCGGAGGTTTTAGTACCTCCAGACTTTGTTGAAAGAGATGCGGAGGTTGCAGCAATCTTCGGGATGGTGCCAGCTTCCGTGGGGGCCTTGGACGTCGAGGGTCCAACGGACACGGGGCTTCGGAATGATGAAGCGGATTGGAGTTCGTCGTCTTCAGATGACATTGCTCCAGAGATGCAAGAGTCTGTTGCGGGGGCAACAGATATGATTGGAACAGAGGAGAGGGTTGATTCCCCTCCTTGTTATGATGAGGGGAGGTCGGCTGCATCATTGCCGAGCCCTACCCCAGACTCAGCAGCGGAAGATGAGGTGGCTACCGATCAAGAGGTAGCGACAGATCCTATCCCTGTAGAGGGATTTGGTGAAGAGACTCGTCTGGCGGTCCTGACTTCAGGGATGAGTCAGGAGGCAAGTGTTGATCTCCCCGTTATGTCAGGAGAGGTACTGGCTGTTGATAGGATGTTGGGGGCTGAAGAGGTGGCCGCTGACGTCGGTGGTTCTTCCGAGTTTTGGAAGGATAAGGGTGTGATGGAACCCTCTGTTGCTCCTTCTACTTGGGGTACTATCTCGACGCCTGTTTCAGCTTCTTCTGTTCCTGTGGCTCCTCGGGCTAGTAGTCAAGCCCCTGTTGATGAAGAGCCTGTTGATGCCGAGGGTCCAGCCTCGCGGATTGAGGTCGGCGAATCTTCTTCCGGTCCGCTAACTAGAGCAGCTCCCCCGACTCCTGCCATGAAGCCGCAGGTGCTGGAGGATGCAGATGAATATGTGAAATTCATCGTCGAGGCAGTGTATAAAATACTGCAGAGGGGGGTGTCGGCAGTGATGGATGCCAACGGGAGCTTTGCGACGGCCAGAACTCTGGCATTGCCTCATATCAACCTGATCCGTATTCACCAGGGCCACGATTATATGGCCAACATTCTAGAAGCCTCAGTGGTTGAGTTGGACCAGCGGCTTTCCGAATTACAGCGCATCTAGTGAAATGAACTCTCTGTCCTGATAGATGCGTAAAAGGAGAAGCTGATCGCCGAGATTGAGTCTTCTTACCAGGCCACTGTGAGTGTCTGGGAATGTGAAGTGGCTGAGACGGAAGCTGTAGTAGAGCGGTTGTCTCAGTCTGCACGGGAGACAGTGGAGGCACGGGCTGTGTTCGACACTAGTAACGCGGAGATTGATGCCCAGATCCGTCGCCTTGAGGACCAACGGGCCCAGCTTCTATTAGACGCCGAACGTGTCCAGGCTGAACACGGAGCATTCAAGAAGGAGGAGGCAACTTTCATCCATCGGGCTCTTGCTTTGGCTCAGCAGCGACAGCAGCTGGATGAGAAGCATGAAAATGATACTTCTCCTGAGGCTATTGAAGCGATGCGTCAAGAAGCTGAACGTCGAGTCCTGGCGACTGTGGAGACTCGAGCGGCGGACTTGAGGCGTCGGATTGAAGAGCTTTAGGCCAACCCAGGGGAGGGATTGTAGTCTCTTCCTTTGTATTTTTGCAACTCTTGCTGAGGATGTAAACTTTTACTCTCTATTTAAAATAAAGAATATAAAGTTTTTGTGGTGGTGTTCATTTTCGCTGTCATGAACTTGATAATTTCTATGGACCTATTATCTTTTGTGCACCTTGGTTTTTAGGTACAGATAATAAGTTTGAGAGAACCCTCATGTTTGCTCAGAGGTGATGTGGACGTGGCAAATATGGGACTCAAAATAATAGAATCTTCCCACTCAGAGGTGTTATGGACGTGGTAGGAATGATTCTAGAGGACACACGGAACTACTCAGAGGTAATGTGGACGTGGAAGTTCTGCGATTAATGTACGACAACGCAGGGGTTGTCTGTACGGGATGTTTAATCAGAGGTAATATGGACGTGGTAAACATGGTGGGTAGCGTAGTCTTATGGGATATAAGATTCTGCTTTGTAGAGTGTAAGAGGGCAACTCAGAGGTGATGTGGACGTGGTTGTCCTTCTACTGGAGGATGCTGCGGAACAGCTGGGTTCCGAAAGCGTATGATTTTGTGAAAGGGAATTTTCTGTGAGTCCTGATGATTGGGTCCACAGATCCTCGGGTAGAAGCACATGTCTGAGAGATGTCAAGAGTATTACTTCTTTAGGAACTTGCCGTTGATGGGCATCATGAACAAGTCCCCATTGGATTTGGCGAGGCGGTAAGCACCGTTTGAGTATACCGTCTCTACGATGAAAGGTCCTTCCCACTTGGGCTCGAACTTTCCTGGTGTCTTGTGAGTTAACATCATCAGCCTCCTGACTGCCAGAACTAGGTCGCCAACTTGGAAAGTCCTCTGCTTGACCTTCTTGTTGAAAGCCTGTGATATACGGGCTTGGTAGAGTTCGATGCGCTGTTGAGCTAGGAGACGCTTTTCATCAAATGCCTCCAGTTCCCGCAGACGACGACGTTGATTGTCCTCTTCTGTGAGTTGGTTTATGATTGCTACGCGGAGTGAGGGTATCTGGATCTCGAGAGGCAGTACCGCTTCGCTCCCGTAGACCAAGGAGAATGATGTGTTGCCTGTCGGGGTCCATACCGTGTGCTGTAGGCCCAAAGGCATTCGCCGAGCTTTTCGTCCCAGTCGCATTTGTTAGATGACACGACCTTTTTGAGTAGCCTGACGATAGTTTTGTTGAACGCCTCGACCAATCCGTTTGATGCCGGAATGTAGACGGTCGATGCCACGTTTTGAATGTGATTCTTGTCACAGAATCTGCTGAAAACATGGCTAATGAACTGAGGACCATTATCGTGGATGATCCTCCAGGGTACTCCGAAACGGTAGATGACGTGGTGCTTGATGAAGCTGATCACCCTGGAGCTTTTCACTTCTGCCAACGGAACTGCTTCTGCCCATTTGGAGAAGTAGTCGGTGATTGCTAGGATGAAGCGGTGTCCTCTCGATGAAGGAGGGGTGATCGGTCCACAATGTCCATGCCCCAAGCTTCGAAGGGTCATGAGGCGACTGTAGGATGTAATGGTTCTGACGGTGTATGAATGAAGTTTGCGTGAAGCTGGCACGCATGGCACTTCTTAGCATATTCGACAGCGTCAGCGGCCATGGTTGGCCAGTAGTAGCCTATGCATCGCAGTCGGTCCTACAACTTAGGGCCAGGTTGATAGGCCCCGCAGGTTCCATCGTGAGCTTCTCGAAGGGCTTCGACTGCTTCTTCGTTGGACAAATATCGATAGAGAAGTCCGTCGTAGGAGCGTCGGTACAGCATTTTAGTAGCCGTATCATAGTAGAATCGAAGAGAGCGTCTCCTGACTGAGATGGCTTCTTTCGGGTCCTCTGGGAGAATTTTGTAGACAGCAAAATCGATGAATGGGAATCTCCAGTCTCGGACATTAATACCAGCACTCGTAGATATGGCATGGGCCACTTGTGAGCACAGGTTATTTTTAGGGCAGACCAGGTCTCGGCCCACCACTGTGACGTAGTATTGAGTTTCGAGGGGTGATGCCAATGAGGCTGCGAGGCCAGCCAAAGCATCAGCCTCCAGATTTTGTAGATGAGGTACGTGTTCGATGAAGAACCCGGTGAAGGTTGAAATGATATTCGATGCAACTTCGTGGTAAGGGATCAGATCTTCATGGCAAACCTCGTATTGCCCTCTGATCTGGTTTACGACAAGTTTTGAGTCGCCGTTGGCTTCCAGATGATTCACCTCCAGCTGTTGTGCCAGCTGGAGTCCCATAATGAGTGCGTTGTACTCGGTAACATTATTGGAGCATGGCTTCGAAAGGGAGTAAGCACGCTGGATGACCAGCTGATCGGGGGAGACTAATACCACCCCCACTCCAGCGATGATTTGGCCTTTGGGGCCTGTTCTTGAAGCGCCATCGAAAAATATTCGCCAGACGGAGCCTTCTTCGATGACGTTTGATTCTTGGACCTCATCCGGGATGTCTTCATAGGGTCTTGAGGACTCTTGGATGGGGTGTGCAACTAAAAAGTCGGCCAGAGATTGACCTTTAACAGCTTTTTATGGAACGAACACCATGTTGTATGGTGTTAGCAAGATCGCCCATGTGGCTAGCCGGGAGTTCAATGATCCTGGCTTCGTCATGAGGACCCTGAGCGGATTGACTCGGGAAACAACATGAATTGTCTACCCCGAGAAATAGTATCGAGTCTTCTGGATGGCAAATACCAACGCCAAGCACTCTTTTTCAACGGGGTTGTACCGGTGTTCATCCCCGATCAGAGTTCGACTGAGGTAGTAGATTGCTTGCTCATAGCCTGTGTCGCTGTTCTGAGCTAGCAGGGCGCCGAGGGAATGATCCATGGCACGGACGTAGAGGAGGAATGATTTGCCGGCGACTGGTGCCACCAGGACTGGCGGGCTTGTTAAGTAAGCTTTGATGTCATCGAAAGCTTTTTGGCATTCCTCTGTCTAGACGTAAGAGACTCCCTTCTTCATGAGCTGAGTGAAGGGTTTACATTTGCCAGAAAGGTTTGCTATGAACCTCCGGATGTATGCCAGACGCCCCTGTAGGCCTCGAAGTTCTCGAAGGTTCTTCAGAGGGTCCATATCGAGGATGGCCTTGGTCTTCTCGGGATCGACATGAATGCCTTTCGTCGTGATAATGAAACCGAGGAACATTCTGCTAGAAACCCCTAGGAAGGATTTAGCGGGGTTCATCTTGAGTTGATGCGCCCGTATGAGATTGAAGAGTGTCTTGAGGTTTTGCAGGTGATCTCCTTTGAGACGGCACTTGACTGCAATATCGTCAACATAGCATTCGACTGTCTTACGAAGATGCTGACGAAAAATGGTGCTCATAGCTCGTTGGTATGTCGCACCAGCATTCTTCAAGCCGAAGGGCATCACTGTGTAGCAGAAAACACCCTTCGGAGTCCTGAATGACGTGTGTTTTACGTCGTCAGGGAACAACTTGATCTGGTTGTTGCCTAAATACCCGTCTATGAAAGACATGCGTTCGAAGCCACATGTGTTGTCGATCATCACGTCGGTGATTGGAAGTGGGAATTCGTCCTTCGGGCAAGCAGAGTTGAGATCCCTGAAGTCGATACAAACTCGTATTTTCCTATTCTTCTTGGTGACGGGGACGACGTTGGCTACCCAATCTGGGTGTTGTTCTTCATGGATGAAGCTGCTGGTTAAGAGCTTGTCCACCTCCTGATCGATGGCATTTATGATGTCCGGACGGAAGCGTCGCTGTTGTTGTTTGATAGGCTTGGCACATGTAAGATGTTCAGCCTATGCATCGCGATCTGGGGGTCAAGTCCCGACATATCTTCGTAACTCCATACGAAGATGTCGATATACTCTTTAGCCAGCTGGATTAAAGATTCTCGGTCTTCTCCTTTTAGGCTTTTGCTGATGAAGATGGGTTTGGAAGAAGATCCATCCCCAAGGCCGATCTGCTCGACTTCGTCTTCGGTGGGAGGTTCACGTAATTCAAAATGAGACTTCCATTGTGGTCCTAGGCGTTGAGCCCAGGGTTCTTCTTCGAAGAATTCTGGCGCTTGGTCTTTGCCTTCTTCTTTCTGAGGTTGTGCAGACGTCATGTTGGCTGACAGCACCCTCTTGAAGACTGAGCCAATACTGGTATCGGAGTCCCACGTTGATGCTTCAGACGAGTGAGAATGTCTTTCTTCTTTCGCGTCTGAACTCTCTGGAGTTGTCGGCGGCGTGACATAGCCTACCCTCCGTCGAGTTTTGTTGTAGTAGTCATGCGGCTTTCCTTTATGTGTTGGAAGCCGGAGAGGGAGACGTCGACCCTTGCCATAGTTCAGGCCTTTGTTGCTTTGTAGGTCGTAACCCATCTTTTGGATGAGGTACTTTGCCTTGTCCGTGTACCGATAGAGTTGCATTCTGCCGGCATCTGGTTCTGGCTCGAGTGGCGGGAGGTCTTGATGACGCTCAACCTTGCCGAAGATGATGGATTCTTCGTCTCGACTCCGTGGTGGGACTATGTAACAGACCCCTTGGGACGGGACTACTCGATTTACATGATGGACGGTCGTTATTTGTGTTTGCAATGACCATAGAGCGTTATCTAATGTATACATGGCATTCCAATGTGGAAGACTAGAATAATTAAAAGACACTCTGTTATTGATAAAATATGAGATTTTATCCCACGGGATTATATTGTCTAGAGAAGGGGCATCTACGTCAGCCGAGATATATTCCTCCAACTCTTCATCTGTAAGCACTGGAGCGAAATCGGGAGAGTCCACCACAGTGTTGGCTTTGGGGTCCGAGAGGACTACGTGGGCCTTTTCTGGCGGCTGGGATGGCGACGGCTTGCCCTTAAGACGCACCTTCAGAGGTGCCTCTACTGTAGCTCCAGTGATTGGCGCCTTCCCCTGTAGTTTTGCCACAAGGGGAGCCGATGTTTGAGGCGGCATTCCCTTGAGCCGTATCTTCAGGAGAGCTTCAGGAACAGCTGGTGCTTTCCCGGGCAGTTTAATGCTCATGGAAGGCAACTTCTGAGGTGGTTTGCCATTGAGTCGGATCTTCAAAGGAGCATCGGGAGTGGCCTCAGGCTCCATGTCCGGCTCTGCTGCCGTTTCTGCTTCGTCGTCAGCATCATTGGCTTCCTCCCCGTCAAGTGATTTGTATAAATCAGCATCGGTGAAGTAGGCTTCAATCCATTTGAAAGGGTCTATGTCCACGAACTCCGTACGTATGACGTTGTTGGTGGATACGTACTTTATACATTGGTGGAGCGTGGACGGCACCACCATGTACTCATGCAGCCATGGGCGACCCAACAGAAGGTTGTAGTTGACATCAGCGTCCACGATATAACAAGTGACCTCGGTTCTGAGGTTACCGATGTGGCACTTTAGTCGTATTTTGCCCAGTGGTTCGCTTTTGCTGGCGTTGAAGCTGCTGATAGTTGTATTGGAAGGCGCCAACCGGTACGTTGGGATCCCAAGTGTTGAGAGCGGCGTCTTCGAGATGATGCTGAGGGAAGACCCCGGATCGATCTGAATCCGCTTCACCTTGACTGAACCAATATACCCTGTATAGTACAGCGGCCTGTTGTGTCAGTTGTGTTTGAGCAGCATGTCCTGTTGGGTGAAGGTTATATTGGGGATAACCTCATCCGCACAATGACAGTACGTACACACAGTCGGAAGATCTTTAGGCTGCTTGACCTGACTGAGAAAGGATTCAGCATCCTTCAGAGCTTCACAGAGAGCTTCTCGAGAGTCTTAGGAAAGACGAAGGAGCTCGAACAGAGATAGGCGGGCAAGAGTACTGGCCAATTGGGCCAATATGTCAAAGTTGTGGGGCTTGGCTAGCCCCGAAGCATTCTCCTTTCGTAGAGGCCTGTCGAAGCGGGCCTCTATCTGCTTCTGCTTATTGGCTGTTGGAGGCTTAGACGGGCCCTCGTCCTGGACAGTAGGGACGGTACCGGGAGGCACCACCTCAACGGCAGCTTCGTCGGGTTGGACGTTCTGTTATGAACGCGTCTGTACTGGAAGTGCCTCTTTCGCTGAAGAAGAGACCGTACGGCAAGACTTGATCTTCCTGCCTTTGGATTTGGAAGTAGGACGTACCTCCGGTTGAGTCACCTCGGAGACGAGATCGGGGTGAACCCATAGGATCTCTCCCCGAGATGTGGTGAGTGGGATGAGTCCACTTATGTTGTCACGGGTTGGTGGTAGGTTAACCACCTCCATTGTCGCCTTAAGGATGGGGACGACGCCATCTTGTGTTGTAGTCGAAGGCAGGGTGCCAAACTGGAGTGATACCACGTTGGCCGACATCGTCTTCTCTTCATAGTCGACGAAAATTACATCCGCGTTGATCATGCGCTGGATGTAATTCTTGAGGACATAGCAGTCCTTGGTTCGGTGTCCGACAAACCGATGGTAGTGACAGTACCTCGGGTTGTCCACTTTCCTAATCTCATCGGGACGCTTAGGGTCCGAAAGCTTGATCTTGTCACCCTGCTTCAGTATCTCAAAGAGTTGCAGGGTGTCTTCGTCGTTGAATGAATAAAACTCCTTCGGTCTTGGTACGAGTAGAGGTTTCTGAGCAGGTGCTGACGCACCTTTTGAGGTATTGACGGTCAATGCCTGTTTCCTTTTTGTCTCTCGTCCGGGGTTATTGGCTGCAGGCCTTTTCCCCTTGTCCTCAAAGGCAGAAAAACTGACTCCCAGAAGACGAGCATTGGCCGCCTTCTTCTTTGCGGCTTCTGCTTCAATGATCAAGGAGCTCCAGTCGGGAGAAGGAGTAGAGTTAAGCCAGAGTTTGACTGCAGGCAGCATGTTCATGCTGCAGGAGGAGAGAAACGCATGTTCTAGCATGCCCAGGGGCAGTATGAAGCAGGCCTGTCGGAAACGTTCGATGAACACTCGGACTGTTTTCTTCTCCTTCTGGCGTATCTCTATAAGGGACGTCATTGTCATGTCCTTTTCGCCGTCGTAGAAACGGTCGAGAAAGAGGCGCGTCATGTCGTCGAAGGAGGATATTGAATTATTGGGGCGGCTGCAGTACCAGTCGTACGCCTCTCCTTTCAGTGCCCCAACAAATATGCTGGTAAGTAATGCGTCCTCCTTCGGAAGATGTCCGGTTTGAGACTGGAAATACGTCAGATAGCGACGCGGAGAGTCATTTCCGTCGTATGGCGTCAGTTTTTGTGGTTTATACTTAGGAGGATAAACCACCTTATTTCATTCGAGGGGATAAGGTTGGGGGATGCCCATCTTTTGGCGCTCCTCTTGTCTTGTCTTGGACTCAAAGCGTTCGCGCAAGTCCCTGATCATCTCGACCACGTCTTTTGTGGAGCTGGGAGTCGGGAAAGGTGGTACCACCGGGAGTTGAGCATTTGAAGGCTCCGACGTCCGAGGTGCTTCGCGGCGATCTATGTCCGAGGATACCCGTTGTAGGGGTACACTCGATTCTCCATTGGCCCCTGGGTCGGGACCGATAGAAGGTGTCTTCGCCAAAGCAGACCGTATCTCAAACACTGCTTGAGTCAGTGTTTGCATGGAGGCAGAAAGGGTTTTGAGTCCTCCCTCCAGAGTATCCATGAGCTGGACGAGGTCTGTAGGCGGCGCATCAGACTCGATATCAGCCCCAGTCACGTTTACTCTCATGACGCGGCCGGGAGTGGATGGATGGGTTGAGGCTTCACTCTCGGCTTCACTCTCTTGTGGGGGAGTTGCCTCTCCTGGAGCCTCGTCTTGGCTAACCCCGGCTATGTTCGGGAGAACATTCACCACGGGCGCACCTACAAGGGCCTGATTACCCTTCGCTTCGTTTTGAAGGGCCTCTGCGTCTCCAGAACTCGGGTCCGCAGATGCTAGACTACCCTCAGGTATGTTCTGGGGGATATCCTCATCTTCCTGGAGGTTGACAGGATCCGCCCTAATTGTACTTTGGACACCCTCGTCTTCAGACTCGATAAGGGTCTGACTATCCCCAGCTTCTTCCAAGATCTTCTTCCTCCTCCGAGTGCCTTCGAACACTCCGGAGGATGCGACAGCTGTCTTGGTTTTCCTCGGCTGGCTTTTGGACGAGGAAGAGGAACTGCCAGTCGCCTTTCGGACTGACGAGGAGTTGGAGATCACGTTGCATAAAGCAACCCTTGGCTCTTCTTCTGTTGACACCTTCTTCCCGAGGCGACATCGGAGGGGTGTCTATGATTGCAGCCGCTGGAACACCGACTGCCTTTGTGGGACTGCCGCTTTACAACAGCAGTTGATGGTGACCACAGCACAAGTATGCCCCGTTAGAGGCGCATCGTGCTTGTCAGTCGACTCTCCTGATCGGCGCTTGTGAGTGATCACGTTACGCAGATCGTTGGAGGAGAGTGCCACCTTCACACCCCCTTCAGGCGCATGGCAAGGCCAAGCGCCGGGGTGGTCAAGTGAGTGTTGTGCCCCCTGATCTAATACCAAATAGGCATCCCGATCAGTAGTGGGGGAACCACAGCATTTGAAGTGACTTGAACGGACCTCAAACGTACAACCAGAGGAGGCGCGGGAGTTCAGGACCACTGGATATGCTTTACTCGACTTGGTTGTACATGCAATAGATGCGCCCAAGTGAGACAAGGACTTTGAAGGTCGGCTCGTTTCTGGCGCCGCAGCACTCGAGTCGACCTTGTACAGCTTACCATCAGCAGCGCGCATGATTGTGAGCGCATGCTTCTGGCTTGCTGCTGGCATAGCACATTTGGTGCGCATCGCCCATGCTGCTTTGGATTTCTTCGTACCAGTCCGCTGGGGTGCATAGTACTCAGAATCCAAATTCTTCTCGCCATTACAATGAGTGAGTCTGTCCAAGACAGAGACCTTCTGTTGTGCATCAGAGGCGATGTGCGGGGCATTGGCTGCGCCCCTGCTCCGTCGATGCATCTTCCTCGCCTGAGAGGGAGACGACTGGGGAATGTGGTTAGCCGCACATTTCCCCGAGAGATGCGCTGCACCAGCGGGCGCATCTTGGTTTCTGAAGACGTCAGCGGGAAGGGAAGGCTGGATTGGCACATCCCCTTCGGTGGTGGTGCCCGAGGCGTTGACCTTGCGCACCCAGACTCGACGGGTCTTCTTCGGCTTCGGCAGCCGCTTCGAAGGACTCGCACTGCCATCAGAGATGAACTCCTCATACGCCTGTTGATTGAGGCGTACGACCAGCGTCTTGTGGGAGAAGCCCACCTTCACATCGTCGGATTGGGATACAGCTTTCTCGGTGGAGGAGAAAGAGGTCCCCAGCAGAGTCGCCAGCTTGTTTGCCATTAAAATTCTTTGGTTGCAAATTTCAATACAAACAGAACAGTGTTACAATGTAGGACTTAGACGTAGTCCTAGGAGTACACTTTTGTTTAATCTGGGTCCCTTGTACCGATGGAGCGAGTGGTAATGCATTAACTGCGTTGACGATCTGACGACAGTTATCGGTTCTCTGAAGACTTGGATTGCTCTGGGTGCTGGAGCTTGCTGAGAGGAGGAAGACATTGAGTGTCTGTATCTGCCTCTCTGGTGTTCGTTCATTGTGTAGGAAGGTCGGTCCGTATATGTGTGGAAGAAGGAAATGGTCCCTCTATTTTTAGTTTTGCAGGCCGGCTGCTCATGCGCGCATGTAGGATGCGCCAGGTCGTGGGGACACCACGTGTTGATTGCTGATGGAGGCGTATAGACGATGCGCCCTGATCAAAGGGTTGAATTCTTTATGATGCTGTTGTGGACTAGCACGTAGCAGAGGAGAAGATGTTTCTGTTGCTGAGATCTTGGGTGAGTCGAGTCAAAGGACACGTGTCATCGACCCATGGCTCGAAGATCTCTGATTTGGTGGTGAATGATCTGGTAGGATGCGCCTAGGATTTGGCGCATGAGGAGGCTTTAGCACGTAACCTTTAGGAGTCACGAACCATTCGGGACGCATGGCTTTTGAGGCGCATGCAGTGACTTTCCTTCTGTCTTTAGGGATCAGTAAAAAAGTCTGAGACGCATGGCTTTTGAGGCACATGCAGATTCGGGCGCATGGCTGTAGAGGCGCATGCAAGTGGTTGGGTGGCCACGTAGCAGCAGCCGTCGGAGGAAAGTAATGATGGTGCTGATGTTGGCGACGCTTCGTATTTTGAAAAAGCTGTCGACTGTTCAGTCTTCGGGAGGCGTGCTGCTAACTCTGTCAGTTCAGTATTTAATGTTTATGACATTCGATGGACAGCTGAGTGGGCGTATCGGTTGGCGTTCCACTAGGCGTATGGGGACGCATGGCGGCACATCTCCTGTGATGCGCTTGGTACTGAAGGGCGCGTCTGTGTGATGCGCGGTCTGGCCGGCGCATATGCTTCGTGACACGTCTTTAATGGTGCGACTGTTACGATCTTCGAGTGCTTTAAATAGCTGTTTTGACTTAGCTGAATGCGAAGCGTCCGGTTCATCTATTTAATACAAATTTATTGCACAAAATTCGGAGAGCCATCCACTTGGCGCATGGGTTTGATTTGCCCGGCCTATAAATAGTGGCATGGAGAGAGTTTGCTTCTCGTTCTCTCACGTTCTTCCAACATGAACTTGTTTACTCGAATGCATTCTGTTGACGAGATGCTCCCGAGGGTGAAAATGCGACGCCATGTCTTCATTGATGCACTTGAAGGTGACTGTTACATCCAAAAGTCGGAGTCGAGGGCTTCCGAGGCAGGCGGAAGGTGCCTGTTGCATCCAAAGATAGGGATGCTCGGGCCTCGTCTTCATTGTGCAGGAAGAACCATAGATCGGAATTGCGGTGCTGCAGCTTTGGTGGCTCTTTCTTCCTTCAAAATAGGTGTAGCCCATTCTGGTTGTGTTAAAAGCTGCTTCTTTAGCCGCGGTTTCGATTACGGTCTTCCTTGGCCTTTGGAGGCTCTTTCGAAACCTCCCCTGGCCACAGGTTGGCTTGTGGTGCTTTTCTCTTCCTCGGTTTGGGGAGCTCTTCCTCTAGCTAGAGGGTTGATTGCCACCCTCGTTCTGCTCAATAAATGCTTCATTAGTCGAAGCATTTAGACGGCGGTGAGCCTGGCTGAAAGAGCGGCACATAACTGGGCTGCTGAAGGGATGCACATAACTGAGCTGCCAAAGGGATGCACATAACTGAGAATGCACATAACAGGGCTGCTGAAAGGGATGTTCCTTGCTGAAGGCGCATGGTGGGATGCGCCTGACTGAGGGCGCATGGTGATTGCTGCGCCTATTTGAGGGCGCATGGTGGCTGCTGGCTGTAGACTTAGGATCTTTTCTTTTGTAGAAATTCTCCTTTGTACAATCTTTTCTTGACATGTAATAGACTTTTATATGTAATAAAAAGTCCATTTTCAATGTCTATATTTGTTATTTTTGCTGTGTGAAGTACTTTGTCCGAGCTCTGGTGCATGTAGTGTCTGGCGCATAGGATTTCTGGTCCTGAAATTCTATGCTTCTACAAATATGTTGCTCGATAACTTAAGATTGACAGATGAATATACGTGATTTTGAGTTTCAATGAAGTGATCATGTAACTAGTGTGAGGGATAATGATCAAATTTGATCTTAAATATCGAAAAGATTATGGTATATCCAATTCGGATGATAGCATCAGTTGTACGACTCAAAATTCGTTACAAAAGAAGATCGTCAGGTTATGTACATCATCGATGGTATTGAGACATATCAAAGATCAATGTATGATAACTCGGGGGTACTCTAATTGTAACGCCCCAGTTTCTGAATACGGGGACGTACACGGCCAGCTACACCATATAAGGTACGAATATGCTATACGGTGATGACGGTTGTCCAGTCTGGTTGGGTATCCTAGCATGTAATCAATCTATGGCCTAAATCCGATCTCATATCCACAGGTAAATCACAATGAAACAATATCAAGAGAGATAGTCATATGAAAAACAGGAAATACTCATATGAAAATCTGGAATCTACAGTACAGGATAATAATGTAGACAAGTATACCTTCCCACAGTTCCTAGCATGGTCTGGAACTGAAGCACACCCTCCAAGTCAAGTCTGGAAGATCCACCGGGTCGGTCTCAGACAATCTGGGAACAATCCAGGGTTGGTCACCAGAAAGGAAGGCTCAACGACGGGCGAAGAAAACCAGCAGGATAAAATATGACAAGAATAACATCTAAAAACAGTAAATAAAGGTAAGGGATCGTGCGGTACCAATGCACGATAACAATCCACAAGTATAGTGAAGCTAACACAATCACAATCTCCCTAGCATCCACTAACACCTGCATTGCCAGCTGGAAATCAATATCAGCTGGCTAGCAGGCCACAAGCCAAACAACACAGAAGGACAAGCGGCCACACAATGCCTACGGCTTGCTATTATTAGCTAACTAGGGTTATCACAGGCCTAATTACTAACAAGATGCAGTTGAGGTATTCCTATAGCCACAAGCCCTGCAGACTATCCAGGTTATCCAGGACGAATGTATAATATATAGTGGGTACATCGCCCGGGAGACAAATGTACCCTAATAGCTAGCTGGAGGGGTGCAACACATGACAGTGTGCTGGAAATGTGCCCTACTCGACGGCAGGCTACAAATCCCATGAGCGCCCAGATAACGGGATTTCCTGTAGCCGGAATACCTCGATCTATATGAGCTACTTGATCAATCTAGTTGTTAACCTAGTCAGATTCATTATGAATTCCTGACCGTGGTAACCAGGAATCCATGTCCTAGACATGATGCAAGACGAGACAGGTAGTTTGTACAAGCACAATCAGAAAAATCAACCACGGTGTCAAGACAAGGTCATACCTAGCAAGTCAGGACTGGCTGTCGCAACAGCGGTCAAGAGTAAACATGTCATGTCAAGAGTACTAGTCAGGAGTGCGCCACCACGGGCCACTAACAAGAATCAAGAGTATACATGCCAAGTTTACTGTCAAGTCCAGAGTGCTAGTCAGGAGTGCACCTCTACGGGCCACTATCAAGAATCAAGACAGGTCCAGGTCATCGTGTAATACCAGGAACAAGGTCAAACCTATCAGTCACAAGAAGTCACATGCCCAAATCGTGACATGGATATCAAGTCGGTTATAAGATCAAAATCTCCACTATAATAGTCTCTCAAGTACACATGGGAACCTACAGCTCAAATCATCAAGTCGATCCATTCACCTTATCAAACTATCAGGAGTCTCCTATCTACAATGGAAATCAATATCATGTCAGGAAGGTCAATAACCAAATACCAAGCTAATCACTATAAGCAACGCTAGGCCCTCTGGCTCACAAGAATCCTCCAAGTCAATGATCACCAGCCACTAGAAAACGAGCCCCTCAACTACCAAGACATAGCAATCAAACCAGGTTTCCCAACTACCGGAATACACAAGGGTACCAGGTTTTGGGCGTTTGGGAAGTCGAGTAAAAATCATATAATAATACCCTCGATATTCTCCTCGTTCCACGAAATATTCGAAATCACCAAAATCCAAGAATCCACATAGATCCACCAAGTCAATATCCCAAGATCGTACTCTCTATAATACTCAATCCTCAGTCATATCCATATGTCACATCTCCCAATACATAGGACAACTGTCAGCTCTATCTGACTGAACTAGGATAACTCCTAGGATGGAGGGTCAGGGAACAAGAGTCCGGTAATAAATGCCGCCGGAAGTGGCAAGGATTACATGGACCGCTCTGGAGCAAATCCATAACCCTTAAACCAAACAAGGACCAGGGTTGCAGACCGTCTCCCGAGTGGAACCGCTCTCCTTACGCTATCCGACGGACAAGACAGGTTAGGAGCTAGACGACTAATCTAGTATGGAGTTTACCTAGCAGGCAATGGGATCAGGTATACTATAACAAGATGAACATGCATGAATCCAGTCCAGCAAACCAAAGGAATGGTTCTGCCTAATCCTTCGAACCAAATTCCCAGCTGGGAATTCTGGAAAAATTCGGCAGAATCTCCTTTGTAATCTGGATGGGAGCACCCTACGAATAGGGGCTAAAACCACTCGGCGCAACCCGCCGCGGAATCGCAGACTGAGAACACTAAGTCTCAGCTACCAGCAGCACTACGATGCGTACTGGGAACAAGTCGATAGCCGAGAACACTAAGCCCCGGCCTCCAGCAGCGCTACGAGGCGTACTGGGAAATCAATCGAACCCGAGACCACTAATGTCTCGGCCTCCAGCAGCACTACAATGCGTACTGGACGCCAAGCCAACATGCATAATAATAAAATAACCGCCTCGCAGGGCGCACCACAATACATGTCTATAGTTCTAACCCAAGCACAATCACAGCCACAGGAGGAGTTAGCCAGAGCCGTTACCCGACCGCGAGTCGGACACGGGGCATACAGGGATAATTCGTACAAGTGAGTCGTGCTCGTGTCCTCGGAGGTGTGGATGACCCATCTGAGTTGTCCGATACGGTCTATCCCGGTATCGGACCAAGCTATCCTAAGTTATCATCATGGAAGATCTACTACTAGGCTACACTAATCATGGTTATAAAATTTACAAGTACAAATTAATTAAATGAAATAAAATCCAGGAGAGAGGGCAAGAGCCGTCGATGAGCAAGGGATACTTGCCTAGAAGGCTCGGCTAGGTAAGCAAGTCTTCGGCAGTCGCAATCCAAGCTAGCACGCCAATCGAGATCCTCAGAACACACAATAAACAATCATTAGAATTAAATAATAAAATAATAACAAAATCACTTAGAATGGCACGAGGCTATACCGTACGGGTCCCGCAAGCAATGCAGAGATCTGGCACGAAAACCGAGGCACGCGGACCGATACGGGCACGCAAATCGAGACGGGCACGTAAATCGAGACGCGCACGAGAATCGAGATGACTCGAATATCGAGACGAACGAGAAACATAAACGTGTACGTAAATCGAGACGTGCACATAAATCGAGACGAACCAAGGTCCAAGGAGCACGTAAATCGATGCGGCACATAAATCGATTTGTGCACGCAAATCGAAAAGGTGCATAGTCCAATACGGCACACAACCGAGACGGCACGTAAATCCGTACGTACACGCAAATCGAGATAGCACAAAGTCCAAGGTGGCACGCAAACCGATGCGGCACACAAGTCGATACGTGTACGCGGATCGATGCGACACGAGAATCAAGATAGGCACAAAGGCCGAGGCACGAAAAACGAAGCGGTGCGCAAACCGAGGTAGCACGGTGCCCGAGGCAGCGCAGGGCTCGAGGCGTCCCGCTACCCTAGGCAGCGCGTGGATCGAGGTGCACGAAAAATGGGACAACACACAAATCGAGGCACACATCCCGAGAAGCATGAGAAATGAAGGAACACGCAAGTCAAGCGTGTGCGCGGCCCGAGGAGAGCGCGACTCCCAAGGCTGCATACTGCTCGAGTAGCGCAGGGCCCAAGGGCGACCCGGCACTCGAGGCTGGCGTGGCCAGCGAGGCTCGACGGCGATGATGGTCGCCAGGAAAGGAAAAGGGGGAGAAAGGCGGAGGAGTACACAGAGAGGGGCGGAGGAGCTCGGAGCTCGGCCAGGTCGCGGCAGCTCCGGGCGGAGGAGAAGACAGAAGGAGAGGGGAGGCCGGAGGAGAGGCTTACCGACGTCGGAGCTGGGGTCGACGGCGGCGGCAGGGGGCTCGCGGCGGCGGATGGAGGATGGAGATGGCGACGATGATGATGGTGGTGGCAGGAAGTGGTGGCGGAGATGATGACGGTGGTGCTGGCGGCCGAAGGGAGCAACCACGGCGAGGGGGTGGCGGTGACCGGCCATGGAGATGGTGGTGGAGGGAAGCAGTGGTGGTGGAGGTGACTGATGGCAGAGGCGGTGGCGGTGCTGGAGGGTGATGGCGGCGGTGGTGAGGGCTGGAGACGGGGGCGATGGTGGTGAGGGAGGCGATGGCGACGATGGGGGTGGTCGCCATGGCGGTGGTGGCTGAAGTAGTGGCGGCGGCTACAGTGGTGGGCGACCGCAACCATGGGAGGAGGCCGAGAGGGGGGTGAGGGGAGCTCGAGAGAAGGGGAGAGAGAGAGAGAGTTGAGGGAGAGGGATGATGAGTTGAGAGAGAGAGAAAGGAATTGGGGGGGGTGTTCTCCTGCCGACAGAGAGGGAGGAGAGAGGAAGAGTGTGAGAGTGGGAAATGTGAGGGAGGAGAGAGGGAGTTAGGTTAGATATTTATGAAAATGGATAGATTTAGGATCAAGAAAATAATAGTAGCAAAAATAAAAATGAGAAAAATTCACCTTCAATAATTAATAATAAAATTTTAAAAATACCCAATTTCAAAAATCCTCAAAATACGAAATTTAGTCGAAATACATGATCTGACATCCTACCCACCTTACAAAAATTTCGTCCTCGAAATTTCAAAATTATCAAAATAGGATTTTCAAAACTAGTACATATATATATGCCATGAAAACTCTACCCACCTTACAGAAATTAAGTAATATAACAAGAAATGCACAAAATCTCAATATGAAAACATCAAGGAGAACAAGGTCTAGCTAAATAAATCAACTCGCAAGGTAAATCCAAAACATCAAAAGAATCTCGAAAATCAAAAAATCTCGGATGGACAAAATAGCCCTATAGATCAAAACAAGTACAAAATATCGAAAATAATGTCCAAAAACGTAAAATCCTAACTGCATAAGAAACCGCATAAAATCGTAAAACACAGGATATCTGTCTCGAACCGATAACCGTAGTTTCCTAATATCCAAAAAATGTGGGCCATGGTCATTCCCTGCCACGCCATCCGGAATGGCTGCAAAAGATTCACCATGACACTATAATCGAGCGGCTGCAACTTTCGTTACCACGCCGTCAAGGTATACTAGGGTCATCCAGTTACTCTTGACAAATACCCAAAATAAATCAAATCTACAACTCAAATGTCCAAGTCACTAAAACCATAAAATATCTAACCAATATAACGTGATAATTCTACAAAATAATAACTCATAATCCATGTCAAATCGTAATATCCATCCAAAAACACATTCAACAACCCGGATAAATTCCTAGGAAATGCATCAAAACCAAAATCCATGTCAAAACATGATATATAGAAAATACATCTATAATCAAAATATAATATGAAAGAAATAATCATGATTGTGGAACTGTCCAAAATCAAAGGAGCTGAAATAATACAAGAAAATCTACTGGATGCTCAACAAATGCTGAAATATCCGACCTCAGAGTCCTGATGAAATCTTCATGCTGCAGCGATCAAGCCAACGCTTGAAGAAGGCAATAAGGATACTAAGTCAACACGAAGTCAACGCACGAAATGGATAACAGAAAATCAAACAAGGCGAAACACCGGTAGAGAGTACAGAACCCAAGATAAATAATCATGTAACCCAATGATGGAGATAACATCTCATCAAATAAGGTGATCGATATGACCAACTATAGGATCATATCTATCAAACAAGGATCAGAGGTAGATAACACGAATAAGACATGGCCAAGCAAGATAGGTCCAAGTATAGATGAGGACCAGTTCACAGGTTCAAGGAAGCGAAGGACAAGTATAACAAGTGGAAATACCAAGGAATAGTGGACTGAGATCAATAATCATGTGATACCCAACAAAATCTCAAAACGAGACCTGCATGGGCCACCACTAAAACCATGTAACGTCCCAGTTTCGGAATACGGGGACGTACACGGCCAGCTACACCGAATAAGGTACGAATACGCTATACGGTGAAGACGACTGTCCAGTCTGGTTGGGTATCCTAGCATGTAATCAATCTATGGCCTAAATTCGATCTCATATCCACAGGTAAATCACAATGAAACAATATCAAGACAGATAGTCATATGAAAAACAGGAAATACTTATATGAAAATCTGGAATCTACAGTACAGGATAATAATGTAGACAAGTATACCTTCCTACAGTTCCTATCATGGTCTGGAACTGAAGCACACCCTCCAAGTCAAGTCTGGAAGATCCACCAGGTCGGTCTCAGACAATCTTGGAACAATCCAGGGTTGGTCAGGCCAACCGCAGCAAGTACCAGAAAGGAAGGCTCAAGGACGGGCGAAGAAAACCAGCAGGATAAAATATGACAAGAATAACATCTAAAAACAGTAAATAAAGGTAAGGGATCGTGCGGTACCAACGCACGATAACAATCCACAAGTATAGTGAAGCTAACACAATCACAATCTCCCTAGCATCCACTAACACCTGTATTGCCAGTTGGAAATCAATATCAGCTGGCTAGCAGGCTACAAGCCAAACAACACAGAAGGACAAGCGGCCACACAATGCCTACGGCTTGCTATTATTAGCTAACTAGGGTTATCACAGGCCTAATTACTAACAAGATGCAGTTGAGGTATTCCTATAGCCACAAGCCCTACAGACTATCCAGGTTATCCAGGACGAATGTATAATATATAGTGGGTACATCGCCCGGGAGACAAATATACCCTAATAGCTAGCTGGAGGGGTGCAACACATGATAGTGTGCTGGAAATGTGCCCTACTCGACGGCAGGCTACAAATCCCATGAGCGCCTAGATAACGGGATTGCCTGTAGCCGGAATACCTCGAACTATATGAGCTACTTGATCAATCTAGTTGTTAACCTAGTCAGATTCATTATGAATTCCTGACCGTGGTAACCCGGAATCCATGTCCTAGACATGATGCAAGACGAGACAGGTAGTTTGTACAAGCGCAATCAGGAAAATCAATCACGGTGTCAAGATAAGGTCATACCTAGCAAGTCAGGACTGGCTGTCGCAACAGCGGTCAAGAGTAAACATATCATGTCAAGAGTACTAGTCAGGAGTGCGCCACCACGGGCCACTATCAAGAATCAAGAGTATACATGCCAAGTTTACTGTCAAGTCCAGAGTGCTAGTCAGGAGTACACCTCTACGGGCCACTATTAAGAATCAAGACAGGTCCAGGTCATCGTGTAATACCAGGAACAAGGTCAAACCTATCAGTCACAAGAAGTCACATGCCCAAATTGTGACATGGATATCAAGTCGGTTATAAGATCAAATTCTCCACTATAATAGTCTCTCAAGTACACATGGGAACCTACAGCTCAAATCATCAAGTCGATCCATTCACCTTATCAAACTATCAGGAGTCTCCTATCTACAATGGAAATTAATATCATGTCAGAAAGGTCAATAACCAAATACCAAGCTAATCACTATAAGCAACGCTAGGCCCTCTGGCTCACAAGAATCCTCCAAGTCAATGATCACCAGCCACTAGAAAACGAGCCCCTCAACTACCAAGGCATAGCAATCAAACCAGGTTTCCCAACTACCGGAATACATAAGGGTACCAGGTTTTGGGCATTTGGGAAGTCGAGTAAAAATTATATAATAATACCCTCGATATTCTCCTTGTTCCACGAAATATTCAAAATCACCAAAATCCAAAAATCCACATAGATCCACCAAGTCAATATCCCAAGATCGTACTCTCCATAATACTCAATCCTCAGTCATATCCACAAGTCACATCTCCTAATACATAGGACAACTGTCAGCTCTATCTGACTGAACTAGGATAACTCCTAGGATGGAGGGTCAGGGAACAAGAGTCCGATAATAAATGCCGCAGAAGTGGCAAGGATTACATGGACTGCTCTGGAGCAAATCCACAACCCTTAAACCAAACAAGAACCAGGGTTGCAGACCGTCTCCCGAGTGGAACCGCTCTCCTTACGCTATCCGACGGACAAGACAGGTCAGAAGCTAGGCGACTAATCTAGTATGGAGTCTACCTAGCAGGTAATGGGATCAGGTATACTATAACAAGATGAACATGCATGAATCCAGTCCAGCAAACCAAAGGAATGGTTCTGCCTAATCCTTTGAACCAAATTCCCAGCTGGGAATTCTGGAAAAATTCGGCAGAATCTTCTTTGTAATTTGGATGGGAGCACCCTACGAATAGGGGCTAAAACCACTCGGCGCAACCCGCCGTAGAATCGCAGAATTGCAGACTGAGAACACTAAGTCTCAGCTACCAGCAGTACTACGATGCGTACTGGGAACAAGTCGATAGCCGAGAACACTAAGCCCCGGCCTCCAGCAGCGCTACGAGGCGTACTGGGAAATCAATCAAACCCGAGACCACTAATGTCTCGGCCTCCAGCAGCACTACAATGCGTACTGGACGCCAAGCCAACATGCATAATAATAAAATAACCGCCTCGCAGGGCGCACCACAACACATGTCTATAGTTCTAACCCAAGCACAATCACAACCACAGGAGGAGTTAGCCAGAGCCGTTACCCGACCGCGAGTCGGACACGGGGCATACAGGAACAATCCGTACAAGTGAGTCGTGCTCGTGTCCTCAGAGGTGTGGATGACCCATCCGAGTTGTCCGATACGGTCTATCCCGGTATCGGACCAAGCTATCCTAAGTTATCATCATGGCAGATCTACTACTAGGCTACACTAATCATGGTTATAAAATTTACAAGTACAAATTAATTAAATGAAATAAAATCCAGGAGAGAGGGCAAGAGCCGTCGATGAGCAAGGGATACTTACCTAGAGGGCTCGGCTAGGTAAGCAAGTCTTCGGCAGTCGCAATCCAAGCTAGCACGCCAATCGAGATCCTCAGAACACACAATAAATAATCATTAGAATTAAATAATAAAATAATAACAAAATCACTTAGAATGGCACAAGGTTATACTGTACGGGTCCCGCAAGCAACGTAGGGATCTGGCACGGAAACCGAGGCACGCGGACCGATACGGGCATGCAAATCGAGATACGCACGTATATCGAGACGCGTACGAGAATCGAGATGACTCGAATATCGAGACGAACGAGAAACATAAACGTGCACGTAAATCGAGACGAACTAAGGTCCAAGGAGCACATAAATCGATACGGCACACAAATCGATGTGTGTACGTAAATCGAAAAGGTGCAGAGTTCAATGCGACACACAACCGAGGCGGCATGTAAATTCGTACGTACACGCAAATCGAGATAGCACAAAGTCCAATGTGGCATACAAACCGATGCGGTACACAAGTCGATGCGTGTACGCAGATCGATACGACACGAGAATCAAGATAGGCACAAAGGCCGAGGCACAAAAAACGAAGCGGTGTGCAAACCGAGGTGGCACGGTGCCCGAGGTAGCGCGGGGCTCGAGGCGTCCCGCTGCCCTAGGCAGTGCGTGGATCGAGGTGCACGGAAAATGGGACAACACACAAATCGAGGCACACATCCCGAGAAGCACGAGAAACGAGGGAACACGCAAGTCAAGCGTACAGACGGCCCAAGGAGAGCGCGACTCCCAAAGCTGCACACTGCTCGAGTAGCGCGGGGCCCAAGGGCGACCCGGCACTCGAGGCTGGCGCGGCCAGCGAGGCTCGACGGCGATGATGGTCGCCAGGAAAGAAAAAGAGGGGGGAAGGCGGAGGAGTACACAGAGAGGGGCGGAGGAGCTCGGAGCTCGGCCAGGTCGCGGCAGCTCCGGGCGGAGGAGAAGACAGAAGGAGAGGGGAGGCCGGAGGAGAGGCTTACCGGCGTCAAAGCTGGGGTCGACGGCGGCGGCAGGGGGCTCGCGACGGCGGAGGGAGGATGGAGATGGCGACGATGATGATGGTGGCGGCAGGAAGTGGTGGCGGAGATGATGACGGTGGTGCTGGCGGCCGAAGGGAGCAGCCACGGCGAGGGGGTGGCGGTGACCGGCCATGGAGATGGTGGTAGAGGAAAGCAGTGGTGGTGGAGGTGACTGATGGCAGTGGCGGTGGCGGTGCTGGAGGGTGATGGCGGCGGTGGTGAGGGCTGGAGACGGGGGCGATGGTGGCGAGGGAGGCGATGGCGACGATGGGGGTGGTCGCCATGGCGGTGGTGGCTGAAGTAGTGGCGGCGGCTACAGTGGTGGGCGACCGCAACCATAGGAGGAGGCCGAGAGGGGGGGTGAGGGGAGCTCGAGAGAAGGGGAGAGAGAGAGTTGAGAGAGGGATGATGAGCTGAGAGAGAGAGAAAGGAATTGGGGGGATGTTCTCCTGCCGACAGAGAGGGAGGAGAGAGGAAGAGTGTGAGAGTGGGAAATGTGAAGGAGGAGAGAGGGAGTTAGGTTAGATATTTGTGAAAAGGGGTAGATTTAGGATCAAGAAAATAATAGTAGCAAAAATAAAAATGAGAAAAATTCACCTCCAATAATTAATAATAAAATTTTAAAAATACCCAATTTCAAAAATCCTCCAAATACGAAATATAGTCGAAATACAGGATCTGACACTAATTCTAAGAATGATGAGCGTGTAAAATGTTATGTTTCGATGGATGCTATGCTTGAAATTTTGATTGGAATGAATGCTTGGATGAAAAAAAAGTATCTTGATTACTTCGACGATAACCACAATGTCGATGTTCTTGTCTTGTCCGAGCGCAACTCTCGCCTCGCACATGCGTCACTTCGGATTTAGGATAATCGTTCAGCATGAGCGCTGACATGGGGATTTATGTCCAGCGAGAATGATCGAATTCGGAAGATCGGGGCGTGGCCATTTGGATTGCTTCGACTTATGGTTTGATACGAAGGTGAATTTGAGGATTGGATAGACTTGTGATTCATGATTAAGTAAATTTGAGGATTAAGTAGATCCAATCTGGGTATCAAAAATTAATTAATCTAGAGTCAAAGCAAGAGTTACACCCTGATGAGAATGATTATCCTGTAGGAACGCAAGGTGATTTCATGTCTAGCATGGATGATCGGACTTGCGTGAGATTAAGGCATGACATATTATTAAGCTAGATGACCTTGTGATCGATTACGTGAATTGTGCTAAACGACTTAGGGAATGTGGAATAAATTTTTTTGGTTTAGTAATAAATCATGTCATAGTGTACTTGACTTGGAAAGGATAGATAGGTGGACTTTATTGAACATGTTTAAAGAGATAGAATACACAAATTGCTAGTTTGTACATGCGATAATGATATGAAGAGGATTTGGTTGAACAAAACTTATTGTAGGATGGCTTTGTTGAGTGACTCAGACCCCTGGACTGAACGCTGCGAATGGGAATAGGAGAAATCTATGCTCGAGGTTTAGAAATCGGAGTGATGCGTGGCTTGGGTAGAAAAGCCTAGACTATTAACTTGGTTTGACCTTAGGATTTGGGTCAGTGTTGATATTATTTTTTGGAAACTATAATTCTAATACTGACGAATAACTTTAGCCTATAGAGATGGCCTAGTGGTTAGGCAAGATGTCCTTATCTCGAGAGGTAGCATCGGTGTGATTGTTTTCGGTAATTGATTGGATGAATTGAGTATGTGGGATTAGATTCACTATCACGAGGCTTGGCTAAAATGTATATATTTCGGAGATGCCTTAAATATGTACACGATCCAGCTAAGTGATACGTTGAATTAAAGTGAGAATAAAGGAACGAGAAGATATTAAGGATTATGAGATCGTGAGTTTCAAAAGAAAATATTGGTCACTACACCAAAACAGTCATTTACTAACGACTATAAGCGTTAGAAAAATTATTACTAACAGTTTTTTACCGTTGGTAGTATGGCGTGGGAAATTTTCCTAACAGTTATAACCGTTAGGAAGTAATTTTTCTAACGGTAAAAAACTATTGGAAAAATAAATTTCCTAACGGTAAAAAGCCGTTGGAGAAATAAATTTACTAACAGTTTTTCACCGTTAGGACTAAAATTTTTGTAACAGTTTTAGTTGTTAGGAAATTAAATTTTTGGTAACGATTATATCCGTTAGGAATGGAAAAAAATTATTTTAAAAAATTGTGCCTCTATCGAACCTGAGAATCAAATTCTTTTGCTTCATTCACATAGATCCAAACAAAATCTGGATCATATCAAACATACAAACAAAATTAGCATCAACATTATTCCATTCAACCAGATCTTACACAATTTTTTCAATTGAAAAATATTACAATATATGACTCAGTTTCCAGCTATTCACATAACTATAACACAACACAATTCCTCGGACTGTCCAAATGTGCCAATAATTCCACTTCCCTGGCGTGTTATCCTTTCAGAAGCTTGGGTTGGTTCATTTTCTTTCCAAGGAAGATTTGCAAGATTTCCAAGTAGGTGCAGTTTACGGCAGGTGGACTGGTGATTCTGTCGATTCCCTGCCAATCTGATATCACAAAGCCCTGAAAATGAACACTCATTAGTTTTTGTTTTCTTTTCAAGCACTACTAGAAACAGAAATTGCATGGTCAGCTTTTCGATCAAGATTTTGTGTATTGTTACCACCCTAAAACGGAGTTTATTCTTGAGCAAACCAGTAATGAGGTTGCGATTGGCAAGCATTTTCACTCCATTCCAACTTGATTAAGACACCGTGACAATTTCAAACACTACTAGAAACCAGTGATGAGGTTATGATTGGCATCGCAACACTAACACAGGTTAAATACCCTTTCCTCCAGTATTCAACTGTTGACAAACCTAGAAAGTTAATGATGAAATCTAAAGTCACAATATTTTGATCATCTCCGCAAAGTCCACATCTATGCATTCTAGCTGGTTTTGTGAATCAAACATATTTCCACAATTATATCGATCCTCACTGACACAGAAAGAGAGCTATAAATTATGTATGATATACAGCTAGAAACATAAAATATGGAAGAAGACTAGAACTTTATAACCTTGTACTGTTTTGAAACGAAGTGTTTTAGATTCTATAAAAAGGAGAAGGATCATCACTCTGTTCTCTAGATGTTCCTGTTACTGCATAAGTTTGTAAGCAATATGTGAATCTTTTTTGAGATAGATTACATCACCCCACGGTTCATCTATAATGTGATTTTATGCACATATTAGAAATGTAACTAAGAATTAACAGACTGTCTAACAACATGTAACAAAGTAAAGGTTTTTTTTATATTAAAAGCTACTAGATTTAGAAACCTCACTTCCCATTAACATATGGAACACCTATGGAAACATTCGACTGAATATCTTCTTATCCTGGGATAAGCTATGTCATTTCCTGAACAATCTGGGGTTCTTTACTGTAGCTTTTGTAGCACAGGCCCCACCTTGGATCTCTACAAACCCGAATTGGTTCAAGGAAATAATTGTTTATACAGAACTGTGTGGCCAGATCAAAGAATGGTGTAATCATGGAGATTACTAAGTAGCAAAGCCATATGTTAGCGGCTGTTAGCCTACCGCGATACATAGAGCAAAAGCATACTGAATGCTTGTGGCTCTGACTTCAAGAGCAGTTGCAGCACTAATCCGCTTCACTAGTTCAGGTCCCTAAAGAAAAAAACATTCAAGTAAATTTAGTAACCTAGGGAGGCTCAACTTCATATCCAACAGGAATATCTTAAATATTGCCAGAAAAACCTACAATGCCTGGAAGAGGGCAGAAACTACAAGTATATATATAGATAGACACTGAAACTCTACATTAATATAAGCAGTGCAACAATATCCAGATAGCACAATCAAAGAAAAATAACACGTGGCCACAAAGAAAAATAACATGAACACACCGGTAACCTTAGATGAAGAAAAACGTCAATTGCACATATAATTTTAGCTCCTATAGAAAGTATTGCTTGGCCCTTGGGGCTAGCCTCCTGGGGGATGCAAGCTCAAGTCTGTTGTTAACTTCCACAGGGTATACTTGAGCTTGGCCAAACCATGCATTTGGAGGAGGTGGATTATGATACCCTTTTACAATTCAGTTCAAATAATTATTGTAAGAGTGGGTTTTGGAGGACTTCTAATTTTTGACATTAGTTGTACGCTTTTATTCTCTCACTGATGTCAAAGCAAGTAAGCTTTGTGGTGCAAATCATCTTTGCTCGCAGATTCTATAACTACTAAAATAGTAAATTCAAAGCGACTTTCTCATGTCTGCTAATCTTACTAATTATAGGGAAACCTGACTATAATTAAATGAGTTTACTTATAAAATGCATGTTAGAAAGGAAAACAATTGATAAGGAAAATGTGCAACCATAGGAAATAGCAAACGCAAACGGGAACTCGAAATTGTATCTTATGCTAGCAGATTGTGTTTATCAACTGGTAAACAATATCTAACTTTCAGTGAACTTATCAATTCTTATAGGTTTTAGAAAACCTTTTTTTTACTAGTAGAGTGCTAATAAGAGTAAGGAGGTCATTTCGCTGTCTAGTAGAGTGTTATTGGTCAATGAAATAACTAATAAAACAACATGTTGTAAAAGAACTTCACAGAATTTTGGCCGACAAGGGATCAACAATTCCAAAATTCAGTATTAATAATTCACAACATGATTTCCTACCTAGTAAGGAATATATATAACTAAATGACTACTGATCCCTAATCAGCCAAAATTCCACTTCCCTTTCGGTATTACCTATGAAGTAGTCTTTCATTACTTGAGAAGTCGCAACCTCACGTTCGATCTGAGTCATCTGACCAATCTTTTTAGCAAGGGTCATCCTCAACATCAAGTCCTTGATCCGTGCATTCAATGGCTATTTTAGTACTTGGGATACTTTGCTTCTCCGGTCGACACACAACATAACAAGAACATAATACCCAACCATGGTACAAGAGAACGCGCCATCTTCCTAAAAGATAGGATAACAAAACATAGAACTATATAAGAAGATTGACAATTAAGATGTTGCATTCAAGGTACCGGACAGCTTGTTACTCACCCAACATAGTCCTCTTAAAACAAGAATTTTAAGACAAGCAATTAGAAGATTGATAATTGAGACGGCTGATTACAAATTCTAATAGTTTTCAAAAAAGAAAACAATTATTCTACGACAAGCGGCAATCAATGAGAAACAAAAACATAATTACAAACAAAATAAATTGAAATGGTCAAGACCCGACTCTAGAAAAAATGAGGTCCTAGGCTATCGTGAAAATTGGACCACTATTTAAATTTTAACCGATTATAAAAATGGGGGCCCTATGTAAATTTTGGACCGATCTTGAGAATTAGGAACCCTTTGTAAAATTTGGAGGGATCCTAAAATGGGGGCCCATATGTAAATTTTAAATCGAACATTAGAGTAATCAGAGCATCACTAAATACGTAATCAACATATAGAAGTATGCAAGAAATATTTACCAACTTCTCTTGTCTCTTCAACGAGCAACCTTTGCTACTGCAATATTAGACAAGGCGATCCAATCTCGCCTTATCTCTATATTATTAATTGTTGTGCAAATTCTCATGTCATACTTAACAAAGGTTCTAGTGACAAGCTTATCATCCCTTTCAATATCAAAGGCATTTGTAAATATCTTACATTATGTATGTCGACTGAATTCTCATTTGTTGCATAGCCAAAAAAAATCTTGTATTATCATTAGCAAAATCTTATGTATGCCGACTGTAACTATTTAAAAATATTCATATCTAGTATTTGTATCCGTACACGTCTTAGAGTATTCACGCAATACAGCTCGTACCTATATCTCTATCAGAATATTAAAGCATATGCAAATGCTATATCTCCAAGAGCCTAAAATGTCCTCCACACCTTCTCGCTCCCGGACACATCCACCTGCACTGAGACCCCTATTAGTATGGTCCTCACCTTAGGATGGTTTGCGCCTCAAAAAATTAAAACAAATATAAATATATATGTGATGCTTTGATACCATTCATAAAATTTATAAAACAAATATTTCTCCCAAGTATTTATGTGGCTCACCTGCAATCTTCGTAATGGACTGGCCGAGGCCAATCAAAGAGTAAGAAAACGACATGACTTATACGGCCGTAATGGAGAGCTACTGATCTTATGGAAGCTAGGGATCTGCGATAGCACTATCTGGATGCCTGCAGATGTAGATGACCATGTACATACTATAGGACACATGAAACTCCTTGACGTCGTGAACTTTCCTATGGAAGCAATTTGATCCCTTGACAACCCTGAAGGATTGGATATTTCCACATTACAACTTCCAATAATTAAAAAATGCTCGATCGATGTAGTTGGTATATTATAATTAAGACATTGAAACATCTAAATCATTAAGACTTTGCTGCAAAAATTATCATAGACGCAATCAAAAGAGTAAACCCTAATTTCAATATACAAAAGAACTCTTTTCATGCCACCTGTGCTTCGATAAAATAAGATTAGGGAAACCAATAACCCTAAAATTGATAGTGATAACAATTCTACATCAGTAACAAAAAATAAACCCCCAACATTATGAAGTTTGTGATTGCTATTAGGAAAACCCTAATTTCTGAAGAAAAATATACTTTTTCCAATGGAGGAGATGATGAAGAATTTTAAAGGCTCAGAAAATTTTGATTTCCAATCATTGAAAATAATTTTGAGATGACTTTGTTTATGAACCCCCTTCCATCCTCTTTATATCTCATGCTTGAGTCCCACTGTCGACCAATCGAGGTCTCGTTCCAAGCGAATGCCGTCATCGTACCCCATGGAACTCCGAACTCTGGTGTCTCATCGTAACTGAAGGCCACTTCCCGATCTCTTGCCATAACTCCACGTTGTTCGATGATGAGCATCGGTGTTTGACCGCGACCAAAGTCCCTCCCGACTTTTCGCTGTTGCCTCTGATGGCTCCAGCCGCCTAGGGTTCCGATTGAAGGAGGAGAAATGGAGAGAGAGAGGCGAGAGAGAAAAAAAAGAGAGGAGAAGTTGCTCGGGGTTTAAGAATTGAGGATTTTGAATCCTCTCCCTTTCTAACACTTCCATATCCCGTGTGAAACTCACATAATAGAAACTTTTACTATTTTTTATTTTTAATAATTTTAGTAACAGTTTTAATCGTTGCTAAAAAATATAATGTGTTATAAATTTTAAAAGTTATTTTTTGGTCTTTATAGTACCAGTTTTTCTAGCTCCTAACGGTTTTTTATCGTCATAAAATTGTAACCGTAAAAAACTGTTAGGATTTTGTATCTTGATTGCTTCGACGATAATCACAATGTCGATGTTCTTGTCTTGCGCGAGCGCAACTCCCGCCTCGCACATGCGTCACTTCAGATTTAGGATAATCGTTCAGCGTGAGCGCTGACATGGGGATTCATGTCCAGCGAGAATGATCGAACTCGGGAGATCGGGACATGGCCATTTGGATTGCTTCGACTTATGGTTTGATACGAAGGTGAATTTAAGGATTGGTCAAACTTATGATTGATGATTAAGTAAATTTGAGGATTGAGTAGATCCAATCTGCTTCAAGAATTAATTAATCTAGTGTCAAAGCAAGAGTTATACCCTGATGGGAACGATTATCCAGCAGGAATGTATGGTGATTTCATGTCTAGCATGGATTATCAAACTTGCGTGAGATTAGGGCATGACATATTATTAAGCTAGACAACCTTGTGATAGATTACGTGAATTGTGCTAAACAACTTAGGGAATGTGGAATATTTTTTTTGGTTTAGTAATAAATCGTGTCGTAGCATACTTGACTTGGAAATGATGGATAGGTGGACTATATTGAACATGTTTAAAGAGATAGAATATATGAATTGCTAGTTTGCACATGCGATAATGATATGTAGAGGATTTGGTTGTGCAAAACTTACTGTAGGATGGCTTTGTTGAGTGACTAAGACCCCCGGACTGAACGCTGCGAATGCAAATAGGAGAAATCTATGCTCGAGGTTTAGAAATTGGAGTGATGCGTGGCTTGGGTAGAAAACCCTATACTATTAACTTGGTTTAACCTTAGGATTGGGGTCAGTGTTGATATTATTGTTTGGAAACTATAATTCTAATACTGACGAACAACTTTAGCCTATAGAGATGGCCTAGTGGTTAGGCAAGACGTCCTTATCTCGAGAGGTAGCATCTGTGTGATTGTTTTCGGTAATTGATTGGATTAATTGAGTATGTGGGATTAGATTCACTATCACGAGGCTTGGCTAAAATGTATGTATTTCAGGGATGCCTTAAATATATGCATGATCCAGCTAAGTGATACGTTGAATTAAAGTGAGAATAGAGGAACGAGAAGATATTAAGGATTATGAGATCGTGAGTTTCAAAAGAAAATATTGATGGTAGTGCAATAGTTGGATTCGAAACAAACTCGGATGTTGATTGATCGGGTGGTTTGCCTAGAACTAAGTTGTTTGTGTGTGCAACGAGTGTAAGTTACCCACGTTTAGATATAGTTGTTTATGTCAAAAGATAACCAAAGCAGAAGCGTGGCTCGGATTGAAGAAACGCATATGTAGAGTGTGTGCGAGAATCATTGGATGTTGAATCAAAGGAATATAAGTCGATAAGTGTACTCAGTAAGTTTTGAGGACAAAACATCTTTTGAGTGGTGTATAATAAAATATCCCATCTCGCTTAGTCCAATCGAAGGAAACGAAACACCAAAGGCGTTCAAACTTAGCCATGCGACGGCTTGCTCGAAGTCCCGCTCGGTAGAGGCGACTTTTCGCTAAGGTGGATAGCTTCGGTGAACTTGCCTCTGCTTGGCCTTCACACTAATAAAACGAATATTTTCTACTGCACAAGTAGGCTTGTTAATAAAAAAACGAATCCACATAGCTAAGTGAATAATCCCAACTTGGTTTGGATTGAGTTCGAATATGGAAAGGTCCTGCGGTCGGCTTAGAAGTATTGCACGACGTGCTTTCAAAATTGACACTCAGTCCTTCGGCCCCTAGCTTGGGAGAAGGAAGTTGGTTTAGTTGCCACAAAGCTATGAACTTAGCCTAAGTCATAGACGTCGCACGTATAAATGCTTGATAAAGCATGTACGGTACTGTTTGCAAAAAATAAAAGTTTTTTATTACAAACTTTGAAAGAATAGTACAAGAGTACAATGAATTCTAGAAAAGTACAACTGCAGGAATCTGATTAGAAGACGATCACTTTATCCCTTGGATGATGTGATATCGAAGACATAAGCCTCTGGAGAATTCAACATCACTTTGTCAGGAAGATTATGATAATTAGTGATCCTTTGGGACTGATTTGAAACTCTATTTATAGAGTTCTTGAAATAACTGTTATATAGGTAATCTGAGTGGCGCGTACTTCAGGTTGCGTGCCTCTTGTCCGATTACGTGAGCGGTTACTTCAACTGCTGAGGATGCATGGCATCGTTTTAGTGCGATACGCGTGGTCATGGGAAGTTTATTGGATACGTTCTTCAAGATTAGTGGCATGTGCGCCACATTATCCTACTTCTGGACATAAAATTTAATCAAATGGCACAAATTAGCCAGGTTGCGCGCGGGCGCAACTCAACAACTGGTACCTTTGACTGGGCCTTCTATGCCATATTGATTAATACTCGGGCTACTTAACGACTTGTGCGGGCCAGCTGTCAGCATTAATTATATGTTGATAAAATTTTCTCAAGCACCGCGTTGTACGGAATTCGAATAGATTTTTTTATTTTCGTGCTGTCAATTGTCAGTAATGATGACAGCCGTTACAGCTTCTCGAGGAGACTTGCCATGTAGCGTCGTGCCCCTGGCTTTAGCGCAACCTGAGACTGGCACAACCTAATGATTTAGGGCCACTTGATGATAGTGCCCTTTAATGAATGTCGTCACTTGATTTTTAGCTTCTACAAGACCCCTTCAAAGTATTCAAAGCTCGAAAGATTTCCAAATTTTCAAATACTTTGAATTTGAAGAACTTAACATGGGTTGCGCCAGTCAAACGTTCAACAGATTCTGAATTTTAAGCGTCAGTTGGACAACAGTTTTGAAAAAGACTCTTTAGGTTGTGCCCAAGTGAGCAACAGATTCCGAATTTTAAGCGTCAGTTGGACAACAGTTGTGCCCAAGAGAGTTACTCTTTTGAAATAGCCGTCAAAAGAGAATTTTAACTTTTTATCGAAAGTAAAAACTCTTTCATCTTCTTCTTCCCATCTCTCGGAGCTCCTCCGACGATCGTCAATAGGCCCAAAGAAGTCTGCTTCTGTCAAGGGAAAGGCCATCACTGGGCCTTCATCTCATGCACCATCGACGAGGGTGCCTCAATATGTATTACCATCATCGAGAACTGATAGAGCCAACCCGGCACTCGAAGGTGATTCCTCGGAAATGGACCGAACGTCGATTAGATCGATGAACTCTTTTTAGAGTTTTGGTCGACTCGCATGTTTTACAACGTTCGCCACCTCTTTTTAGAGTGTAGATGCACTTCACAACTTGCGCCTTCTCTGTTTAGAGTTTGGTTGCTGTCCATACACTCTTCATTTTTACGAACTGTGTTGTGCGAGTTTCAAATTTGTGCTTTCTAATTTTGTGTGATTGCACATGTCAAAGTGGTGCAACTTGAAATCATGCGCAACCCAGATGTCGTGCAACGCAGATGCCATGCAACAAAGATGTCACGCAACATGGATGTCGTACAACACAGATGTCATGGAACATGGATGTCGTGCAACCTACGATTTTGTGTATTCTGCTTCATAGAATTAATCTCTTTTTGAGACTAACTTTTGTTTGTTCTTCTTTTTTTATAGTCGACCTTAGAAAAGACTCTGATGCTGAGAAATTTGCTTCTGCTTTCAATGTGCCAGAGTATAAAGAAGACTTATCACATGTCTCGTATCCCCAATACGATGCTCCTGAATCCAGAAAGGCTATACTAACTGCCCAAGAGAGTAACTCCTTGTTAAATGTAATGAACGGTGAACCTTTGGAGAGTGTAGATAATGGGGTTCATAAGAAACTGGCCTTATTGTTCGGAGATGCAATCAAGAAGACATCTGTCACCCCCGTTTTCCGTTTTACGTATTTTTAGTATATGTGTACAAAAATCTGACCCCTATTATGGCTTGTCTTAATTAGCTAATCTTAGTTTAATCTTGCATTGGTTTAATATTGGCATGGCTTGGTTGGGTTTGGTTTGGCTTGGTTCGGTTGGTTCAACATATAGTCCCTCCCTTTAAAAGCTACCAACCCCTCTCTCTTTCTCCTCATTTACTTCTCATTCTTCATTTATTTCTTCATCTTCTTCCTCTTAACTTTTCCACCTACCAAGAGAGGCTTAGGCAAGTACAACTTGCTTCATGGAGGAACCCTATTTTTGTTGTTCCATTGTCTTCCTCACGAGATTCTAAGACACTTTAGTATTTAGCATTTAAAAATTCTATGGTTTATTTCTTGTAGATCTAAGTTTGTTGTATTTTCGGATTTTATGGGTTTTAATCTATCAAACTTTATTATTTTCAAGTTTTGATTGTTCTATGTTGTAAAAAATTTGATTTTACCCAAAATGGACCTTTGAAAAGTTAGATTTTGACTTGTCTTGAGGAAGTTATGACCAAAGTAAGATTTGAGCATTTTCTAGTTCATCTGTCCTGAATCTGGCAGGGACGGTATATAGTGCCACATGAATAGTATCACATGAATAGTGCTGTATGGATGCATAGTACCACAAGAATGAATAGTGCCATATGGATGCATAGTACCGTAATAATAAATAGTGCCGCATGGTGCACAGTGCCGCAGGAATGAATAGTGTCGTAGGACTTATATAGTACCGCATGGATGCATAGTGCTGCAGAAGGCTGCATAGTGCTGCAGAAGGCTGCATAGTGCCGCAGAATGCCGCATAGTGCCTATTTTGGCTATTTTATGTACTATTTGGCTGAATTGTGGCCAGAATCTCTCCTAACTTCTAACATGAAAGGTGTAGATCTTTTCCTTGGCTTCAAAAATATGTTACTAGCTATTTTATGCAAGTTTCTCTCACTCATGATAATATAAGGATAGAACACGATAGTGGCCTATTAAGGTGCACTCTAACCAAGTAACAAGTAACATGACACGATAATGGATTGTTAAGGCGTATTGTTAATAAGTAGCTTGACATGATAACTCCTAAATAGTGATCCATCGTGGTGCACTCTTGACAAGCGATCTTGACATGATAATTCTTGATGGTGGTCCGTCGTGACGCACTCTTGACATGATAAGTAATCTTGATGGTTGCCCGTCGTGGCGTACTTTTAACAAGTCATCTTGATAAGTAAGTCTAACATATAATCTTGAACGTTGTTGCGACAGCTATCTCGACATGCTAAGTAAACTCTTATTATGACATCATGGGTGATTGTATTGAATGTGCTTGTATAAGCTACCAGCCTTGTCTCGCATCATGTCTAGGACTTGTATCCCTGGTTACCACGGTCAGGGATTCACACTAAATCGGACTAGGTTAATGACTAGAATGATCAAGTAGTTAATATAGAGAGGTATTTCGGCTACAAGCAATCCCGTTATCTGGGTGCCTTCTTTGATGGACTTGTAGCCTGCCGACGAGTAGGGCATATTTCCAGCTTACTGTCATGTGGGCACTTCATAAAACGATTACTATGCATACTTTTATGTGTTGCACTCAAGTCACCTAATAAGTCATGATAATTCTTAGCATGAACCTTGCGTCTGGATAACCTGGATAGTCTGCAGGGATTGTGGCTGTAGTGATATCTTATTGTATCTTGCTAGTAACTAGGCTTGTGATAACCCTAGTTAGTTTAAGTATCAAGCCGTACTCTTTGCTTAGCCGTGAATGTTGGATGGAGTCCCATCTTGGTCTCGTCTTTCCTAGATCCAGTACATGGTTATCTCAGGACATGCTTGTGTATGCTTTACTTTATCGATAATTGGTTAGAGACTAAGTTCTGTTCAGGTGAAGGGTTGCAACTCCGGTCCTTGTTTGGTTTAAGGGTTGTAACTTGGCTACCGGAATAGTCCCTTAGTTATCTTATCGTTTATCACCCTGTTTTCTCTAACTTATGTCTTTTATTATCATTTACGTTCTCATTTGCTAATGTGCTGGTTTTAGTTCTTAAGTGAAGCCTCCTTTATGGCACTTGCTCTTTCTGGGGTCTGACCCAGCTGGTTTTGTATGGCCAGATTTTAGAGTAGCACCCGAACATCTTCCAGCCTTCCAGCCAGATGGTGACCACTAGGCGCAACCCTGGCAACGAGTGGGTTTTATTTTGCTCTCCCACTCTATTGTAAAATTATTCTTTTGAGGCGTTTAGCCGCTGAGCAAGTATTAGCTCGTATTAAATTTATATTTCTGTCTGCCTAATGGCTGTAATATGATTGACAAATCCTAGGGTTGATGATGTATGACTTAAACTCTTGCTAGTCTTCGTATTTTGTATGACTAGCTTTATGATCATCTGAATATGTACTGTATGGGACGCCTTTGTATGTCTGATGATCTACCATCTTGTTTCATTTACTTGCTTGCTTGAGATTGAGACACTAGGCTTGTTCTGGACCAAGTGACTGTTGGTTTGTAGTAAAACCCTCATGCATCTAGTCAGCCGTGACCGTATATCGAGGTAGATTACACTTCAATATACGTAGCTGGCTGTGTCTTTCCCCCTCTCTCCAGAATTCTGGTCCTGGGACGTGACACGGTTTAAGTGGTGGCCCATACAGGTCTTGTAAATCAAGATGTGTGAGGATTTTACTGAATAGATGTTTCAATCAGCACTCGCCTTTGATCTCTACTCAGGTCTTCTAATCTTTCCGAAGTCTTGACCTGATCACATGTTTATATCCTCGAACTATCATGGTCCTTCCTTATTGTTCTCTATGTCGTTTCTTCCGCGGCATTGTTCCTGTTCCTACCGATAAGTAAAGCGGAGCACCTCCAATGGACCAGCATCAACCTGGAGACCAAGCCCGACACTCTGGAACGGCCTTTCAAGTCATGCATGTAAGTCCTAAAAATTAAGTTGCACTAATCAAATAGTACGCAGAAGTCCAAACTGTGCACCCATTAATGAACAACGCTAACATGAACAGTGCCAATAATCAACCGCGCGATAATGAACCGCGCCATAGCCCGAGCGCGCTATGCTGACGTGGCAAAGACATCATTACCTGACAAGAAGATCAAATCTACTGACAGCCTGACAGCCCGAAAAGCGAGGAGTCTGCTCGTTTCCCGTGCCGCGTCGTATTCTAGGACAGCTGTCCAAATCCTAGTACGGTCTAGCAGTCAAAACCCCAGCACGATCCAGCTGTCTAAATCCTAGCACGATCCAGCTGTCCAAATCCCAGTGCAATCCATTGACCAGAGCTAAGCGCAGTCTGAAGCTAGCACAGTGGCGCGATCCATCATGCTTTTTGAAGATAACTGACATTTATTACGTAGCTTACATGCCATCAATTGCTCTCCACATGGCAATAGCCTGCACACGACCAAGCGCATTTTAATCAAATAATCCTACGCGTTTAAATACAGCTAGCCCACGGTCGAGCAACTGCCTAAAAGCCAGCACAGTTTACAGTCTGCGCAGTCTGTCACTGGCACAGTCCATTGTGCGCAATCCAGAATAACTGCAAAACAGTTATTTTTAGAACTCTATAAATAGAGTTTCAAGTTCTTCATTAAGCAGATCAGATCATTTTTAGAGATCATCAGAGATCTGGAGTTCTTGTCCAAGTGCTACTGCATTCTTCAGAGGCTATCGTCTTCAAAGTTCACATAGTCTAAGGGATAAAGCGATTCTCTTCAGATCGGATTTCTAAAGTTGTACTTTCCTAGAATTCATAGTACTTTTGTATGATTCTTTAAAGTTTGTGAAATAAAAAGGATTTTGTTTTTGCAAACAAAATGTCGACTCTGCTGGGGACGACTTTCTCCTCCGACGAGGAAGTGACAACTCAATGTGACATTGCGTCTATCGAAAAGACGCAGAAGACGCTGGTTGTGAAGGTCAACCAGACTGCATACGAAGCGATGATCAATTCTGGGGCTACTCGGCGTACTGTGACCTCTGCCAAGAGCAAGGTTCATTCAGTATAGACCCCGAAGTCCTCTGCGCAACATGCTGTCTCTTCTGACAGGAGACTAGTGGCCACTTCTGCCCCTGCACAATTCTCCACTCTCTCTACCAGAGCACAATCCAAAGCTCCTGCAGTCCAAGCGCAGCACGCTACTCCTCTTGCCATATCGCAATCTACGACTTATGCTGCTATGGAAAAGTCCAAAACTTCTCTCCCTCTGGCGCAGTTGGAGGCTTATTTCCCTCTTGCGCAATCTACTACTTTTTCAACCAGAGCGCAATTTAAGCCCTCTGTAGCCAATGCTTCACTTGCTGCTTCTTCCAGAGCATAGGTTACACCCTCTACTAGTTCTATGGCCAAGGAGCCATCTGTCATCTCCTCCAGAGGGCAAGTTGTTGCCTCTTCTGTTCCTGCGCAACCCAAAGGGGATAGTCCTTTGACTATTCTCCCCTCTTCTAGTAACAAAGGGAAAGGTTTGGCCCCCCTTCCAAAGCCTTCCGTTGTACTAGCGCAGCCTACAGGGGGGGTAGTCTTTTGACTATTCCTCCTCCGTCTCAGAACAAACGGAAAGACTCTTTGGTCTTTTCTCAATTTTCCGTAGTCCAAAACCTGGAAAACAACAGAGAAAAACGCTCTTTGGCCAACCCTTCGTCATAGAATAAAGGAAAAGGCCCTTTGGTCTTTTTCCAGTCTTCTCTGGTTTTTACCTCAGAAGATCCATCTGAACGTGTCTCGGTACCAAACAGTACAAAAACTCTCTCAAATAAGCGTTCTTCTCTCCCTGTTAAAGAGAAGAATATTGACCAGAGAGGCATCTTGCCTACCCTAGTAGCACACTTCCAAGATCTCCCAACTCTTCGGATATTCCAGTCAAAGCAGAGGAAATTGCTAGTGTCCCAGACGGAGGCCCCTGGGGGTGAATTTGCCGATTTACGGACTTATCTCAATAAATGCAAGCAACCAATGTCGAAGGCAAACTTGCATCAGAAGCAAACTTCAAGGAGGAAAAATCCTGACACCTATGCCAACGAGTTGAGTAGTTCTCTGTATACTCATGGGACAAAGTATCTGAAGAATCAGAATCATGTTTCGAATGTCGTCAAAGAATATATCCTTGATCTTCGGGAACACCTCAAGCAGAAGCGGGACAACACTTTAACACCTCAAATCCAACCACTAGAACACCATTGTAATCACAAGGTGGTTATCTAGTGTTGTTGCCAGACGACAAAACGATCTGTCTTTGATCGCTTAACTTCTGAACCAATGTCAGAAGACGAAGACAAGGTGCTCTATGCCTCTGTAAATATGGCTTCTCGAGACACTGGGGGTAGAAAGTATTCAATGCACGGCAAACCGCGCAAGCCCAGTCAATGATATCTAAATTTACTCCATGAATCTTCTGAAGGAGTATTCTGACACATCCGATTCTGAAGTCGAGACACAATCGGTCATAGAAATCCTCTCCAAGATCCCTCTGGTCATTTCTCCATTTCTCACTCAGGGGATGATTCTTTCTCTGATTATGATGCATATAGCGAAAGCTCTGAGCAGACAGTGTCTTCTACTGTACCCAGAGAAGTGTCAGCCTATGTTGTTACTGAAGATCTAGACGTTTCTAGTTCAGCAAGTCAAGAGCAACGAATAGCTGCACTAGAAGACAAACTGAAGTCCATGGCTGAAATGATCACAAATATGCATGCCGTCATCGTAGCTCAATATACAGTATCACCGACTGCACCTGCTGTAAATCCCAAGATTATAGCATCATAGGTACCTGTCAATGCAGGTCTGGGAGTACCGTCTCATCAAGTAGCCTCAATACCTATTCAAGTTACACCCAGTCATTCAGGGGCTGGGGGTAGTGCTTACCATGCTGTTCCTCCTCCTAACACGGTAAGCCAGCCCATTACTGTTCCATCCCCAGGAGATGCTAATGAAGCTATAAAACTTCTGCATACTCAATTTGAGGCCTTCAAAGAGAAAGATAGTCTACAAAGACTGGGGATCAAACAACCTTATCCAGTTGAATGGAAGGAAGTCCCATTCCCTCCAAAGTATAAGATTCCCACGATCACGTTGTTCGACGGCAGCACTTCTCCCGAGTCAGTTCATTAACCATTTTGAGGTAATGACTATCCAGCTCCAGCCAAGCGATGCTCTTTTTACCAGAGTCTTCGTCGGCTGCTTAGCCGGCACAGCATACGATTGGTACCGCAGGCTGCCTGACGGTTCTATCGCTTCATTTGCTGGGCTCAAACAGATGTTCCTTGAACGATTCTATGAGGGTATCAACGATATGAATATATTCACCCTCAACAAGATCAAGCAAAGACATAATGAAACTACTGAGAGTTTCATTGAACGATTCTGCCGAGAAGCACTCAAAATGCCTCCCGGAACCCCATCTGTTGTAACGATAGACACTTGTAAGTCAAACTTGTTGCCTATCATCAGCATGTGGACGGGGTCAACATAGTTCTAGGACTGGCCGTCATTCATCGTCAATGCTAAAGCAGCTGAAGTTAGCGCCGAGAAGTTCAAACAATTAGGGGTATACATGTCTAACCCTGATCGAGATGAGTCTTCTGCATCCGGTAGCGGTAATCGCCAGAACAACCGTAAGGGCAAAGAAACCTTGAACATCAACCTCAAAAGCAATAAATCTTTGGCCGTTAACGTGGCTCAAACCACGTCTACCTCTGCTCCTTCTGTACCTCCACCAAAGGAACCTCGCCCAAAAGTAGAGTATTCCTTTGATGAAAATGATACAGCGAGCATCTTCGACTGTTTGCTTAAAAGCAATAAATTGTAACTCCCTGACCCGAAAAAGCATGACAAAGTCGAAAAAACTAACCACCCTAAGTATTATGTTTATCACAGGTTCATAGGGCATCCTACTCGGGCATGCTACGTGCTCAAAGGCAAGATTCAAGAGTTGGTCAACGCCGGCATCATCACTCTCCAGCAGGATGTAAAGACTATTACGGCTAATATGATTTTTGTATAGTTCGGTGATTTTCTGCCACAAGTGGTGCAGAGTGGCATCATCCCCATTCCCAGGGCCACTCTGGAGATTGAGAATCTTCCTACTCCACAAAGTGAAGGTCTTGTCCCCTTATCCCTGGATAATGGCAAGATCATGTGGATTCATCCTGATCTTGTTTCAGATTTCGAAGTTCCTTCTTCCTCCAAGAAGAAAGAACGCTCTAACGGCAAGACAAAGAGTTGCAATATGGTGTCCTTTGACCCCATAGTTGAATAAGAGATCCTATTGGGCACCAAGTTAGGGAAAAACTATCTACAGGAGCATCCCGAAACTCAGAAAAATCCTGCTTCATCTTCTCGGGCTATTCTAATGCAGCCTGTCTCTACAGAGGACATCCTTTCTACATCATTACCAGTTGTGGAACCAACTCCTTCTAAACCGACAGCATCCGACAAAGGCAAACAACAAGTCCGCTTCGACAAAGTTTTGAAGAAGTTTTCACCCTCAGGACTTGAGAAGCCATATAACTTTGACATATTGGCTCAATTGGCCAACACACCAGCTAGACTATCCATCTTCGAGCACTTACGCCTCTCTGAAGAGAATCGAGAAACACTGAGTGATGCTTTGATGCAGGCAGAAACTTGTCTAACTCTTCTCAAGAAACCTGAATCTGAACATGTCTCTTGTCTCCACTGTCACAGTGTGCTGGAATTAATTCCAAAAATTACATTCACACAAGATGACATGTTGTTGGAAGACAAACGACATGACCGTCCTCTTTACTTTACAGGATATGTCGACACCATGAAGGTTGACTGTATTCTGATAGATCCAGGGTCAGCACTCAGCATCATGCCGAAGACGATGTTAGATGCTCTAAAGATTCCAGTGCATAGCCTCTCTGGTACTATCACCACCATTCTGGGATTCAACCAGGGAAGAAGTGAACCTTTAGGCAAGATACGCTTAAAACTCCAAATTGGCAATCTTCGTACGGAGGTGACCTTCTACATTATAGACAACTATGGTTGCTCTTACAATGCTCTTCTGGGGAGACCATTCCTTCATGAACACAACATCGTTTCTTCTACTCTCCATCAAAGCTTCAAGTACGTTGATGACAAAGGAGAGGTCCAAAAGGAAGTTGTGGATCTCTGCCCTTTTAAAGGCGTTGAAGCATATTGCAATGACGCTCGCATATACAAAGAAGAGTTTATGAAGGTAGTACTGGCCATGGATGTTGAGGAAGAACAAAAAATAGTACCCAATGACACTCTCATCATACTTGTCAAAGGGCGTGTCTCTCATCCTCAATCCTCCAAACCACTGGCTATTCATCTGCCGGCCCGGAAGAAATCAACTGGTGGTAATCAAGATCAAAGGGAGCTCACCTCTTCTAAGCCACTAGTTATCGACTTACATCGTAACAAGGAGAAAAGGGAGCTCACCTCTTCTGAGACACTTCTTATCAACCTCCGTCGCAACAAAGATAAAAGAGAGTTCACCTCCTCTGAGCCGCTTGTTATCGACCTTCATCGCGACAAGTCTGATCCTCCTTGCTCTTCTTTTCCTCCTCTTATAATCGATCTGACTAAGCCTGTTAAGGCTAAAGGTCTTATTATAAATACAGATGTACAAATCAATGAAAAAACATTTCCTTTCCAGTATACTGATGTCATTTATCATACTAAATGGTATTTGGATATGCTAGACAGCTTTCAGTCATTTATAATAGGGATCGTACAATACCTTCAGCTAGAGGTATTATTTGAACTTCCAGATGACTCATATTTTGTTGTCCCTTCTCGATAGTGAGGCGAGAGTCCAATACTTTTTAGTAAAGGGCCAGAACAAAAATTTAGCTATATGGATGATAGCAAAAGTAACGATATGGGACGTCTCCAACTGCGTCGTTATAGTCAACAATCAAAAGACATCATCCAAAAAATAGGTTATGACTTCAATAATGGCCTCAATTATGGTAAGGGTAGATGAACTCCTATCTGTACGGTTGTTCCTAAAGAAAAATCAGAGATGTACTACAGCAGAACGAAAAGAGGTCTCGGATATACTTCACCTCCGGTCTTATCTCCAGAGGTCTCCGAATCCGATAATGAGGAGTGCTCTAACCCTTCTGATTCCAGATCATAGGATTCTGACACCAGCATTGGTCAAGTTCATCGATTGATCGTATCTTCTAACATGGTCTCCGCTGAACTCCCGGAAGGCTATGACGAGGATATCGAAGAAAATCTCGAAACAGATCCTTGGGTTCAACGAATGGATATCCAATGGGAACTCCGATTCGAACAACGGAAACCTCCTACCGAAGATCAATTGGTTCAAATTGATGTAGGAGAAAATAGATCACCTCATCCAATATTCATCAGCAAGAACCTCCCAGAGGCGAATAGATAAGAATTAATTCTTCTTATTCGAGAATATAATGATGTCTTTGCTTGGAATTGTGAAGACATGCCAGGTTTACATCCCAAAGTTGCTACTCATAAACTGAATATTTTGACCAATACAATGTCCGTCAAACAGCAGCAAAGACAATTCAAGCCAGAAATGATGGACACAATTGATGATAAAGTCAAAAAGCTTATAGCTTGTGGCTTTATTCGAGAAGAACAACATCCTGATTGGGTAGCCAATATTATCCCAGTCTTGAAGAAAACTTGCAAAGTTCGAGTTTGCATCGACTTTCGGGATCTTAATGAAGCTTGTTCAAAGGATGAGTTTTCTCTCCCTATTACAGATGTCATGATCGACAACACTTGTGGGTTTGAAAGGATATCCTTCATGGATGGATTCTCTGGATATAATCAGATTCGGATGAACCCTGAAGATGAAAAGTATACTTCTTTCCGTACTCCTCGCAGAGTCTATTGCTACACTGTGATGGCATTTGGTCTCAAGAATGCTGGTACAACTTACCAACGAGCTACGAGTACCATCTTTCGAGATCATCTGTGCAAGACTGTCGAATGCTATGTCGATGATATTGCTGTCAAGAGTCGTCTAAAGGAAGATCACATCCAAGATTTAAGAACTATCTTTAATTTAATGTGCCAACATCAGTTAAAAATGAATCCCACCAAGTCATTCTTGGGTGTCTCTAGTGGTAAATTTCTCGGCTTCGTCATTACCTCTAGAGGTATACACGTGGATCTTGAGAAGATCAAAGCCATTCAAGAGATGCATCCTCCACGCAACTTAAAAGAGCTACAAGGATTCCAAGGTCGACTTGCGTACATCAGGAGGTTCATTTCAAATCTTCTGGACGGTGCAGACCGTTTACTCAGTTAATGAAGAAGGGTGTATCTTTCGTTTGGACCGAAGAATGTCAACAAGCATTTGATGATATAAAGCGGTATCTGATGAACCCGTCAGTCTTGGTACCACCAATTTCAGGCATACCATTCTTAATGTATGTCCGTGTTATGGATCATTCGTTGGGTGCTTTACTTGCCCAGAAGAACAAAGAAGGCCATGAACAAGCCATCTATTATCTTAGTCGTACTATGATTGGTGCTGAACACCGTTATAGTCCGGTTGAAAAAGAATTCCTAGCTCTTATGTTCGCTGTTCAAAAGACTCGGGATTATATCATTGGCCAAACTATTTACGTCATTTTCCGAGTTAATCCTCTTCGGGTACTGATGAAGAAGTCCAGCACACTCAATTCTCGACTGGCTACATAGGCCATTCTGCTAGCCCAATATGACATGGTTTATGTTCCGCAAAAGTCTGTTAAGGGTCAAGCACTGGCTGACTTTTTAGCAGCTCATCCTGTTCCGAAGACATCTAAGCTTTATGACAAAATTCTAGATAAAATATTGGAATCAAACATGATCTCTGAAGAATTTTCTACCTGGCGTCTGTTCTTCAACGAAGAATCCCGGATCGGACCAAATGGGACCATTGTTGCAGGAGTTGGAATTATTCTAGTCTCTCCAGAAGGATTAGTTATCCAAAGAGCTTATTCCTTAGATCAGCCGTGCTCTAACAATGTGGCTGAATACAATGCCTTGCTTATTGGACTCCAGTTAGCTAAACGGTTGGAGGTCAAATATCTCAAAGTCTATGGTGATTCTAAACTGGTTGTCAATCAGGTTAGAGGAACATACGAAGTTCGCCATCAAGATCTAATATCCTATCATGAAGCAGCGATTCACATGGCTACATCATTCAAGGCTTTCTTTATTGAATATGTTCGACGAGCTTGCAACACTGAGGCAGATGCTTTAGCTAATCTCGCAGCAGTCTTAGCAATTCCCGTCAAGAGACAACAAGTGGTTGTTGTTTCCAACAGAGAGTTGTTCTGCATTGAAAACCATTGCAACATTAAGTTCAGTAATTTTGTCGAAGTCAATGTTATCAGTGAAGATTGGAGAGCTCCTTTCATCGACTTCGTAGTTTATGACATACTCCTTGAAGATCCTAAGGAGGCTACGAGTATTCGTCGACGATCTCTTCGATTATACTACAATCAGACCACCAAGACTCTCTATCGACGAACTTATGACGGCCTACTCTTGTACTGTCTTGCTGGTAATGAAGCGAAGCAGGTATTACGTGAAGCTCATGACGGTGTCTGCAGAGCACATCAACCCGGCCCTAAGCTACAGGATCGTATCCGACGAATGGGTTACTATTGGCCCTCTATGGTATCTGATGTCATCAAATATGCAAAGAAATGTCGAGCCTATCAAATCTATACAGATTTCATCCATCAACTGTCAAAATTCCTTCATCCGACTGCTGCTTCCTGGCCTTTTGAAGCTTGGGGCATGGATATTATTGGTCTCATCAATCCTCCTTCTTATAAGGGACATCGGTTTATAGTAGCAATAACGGATTATTTCCCCAAGTGGGTCGAAGCTATACCTTTGGCTGAAGTTAAAACTAGCAGCATCATCAACTTTGTCAAATACCATGTTATTTATAGATTTGGTGTGCCTCGACGAATCATTCACGATAATGGGCCTCAGTTCATCAGTCAAAAGTTCACCTGGTTCTGTGACGAACATCGGATTGACAATGTCGCCTCTACAGCTTACAACCCTGCTGCTAATAGCTTGGTTGAAGCATTCAATAAGACTATTATCAAGCTCCTTAAGAAGTTTGTGTCTACTAACAAAGGAAACTAGAGTGAAAAGCTTGGAAAATGTCTATGGTCTCACCGTACTACGGTCCACAACCCCACAGGCTGTACACATTTCTCTCTGGTATACGATTGTGAAGCAGTTCTTCCTCTGGAACTTCAAATTCTATCTTTGAGAATTGCCATTGCTAACGAACTTACTACAGAGAACAATGATCTTCTTCGACTTCAAGAATTGGAGGTGCTTGACGAGAAGCGGCTATTGGCTCAACAACATATTAAGTTATATCAAGCACGCATCTCGAAAACTTTTAACCGCAAAGTTAAAGTCAGAGACTTTCAGAAAGGAGAACTTGTTCTAACAATCAGACATCCTATGACTATGACTCACATGAGCAAAGGCAAGTTTGATGCAAAATGGGAAGGGCCTTATATCGTGAGTAAAGTCTTCTCAAATGGAGCCTATCAACTCACAGAGTTGGACGGTCGAGTTGCGATGATGCCTATCAATGGCAAATTCCTTAAAAAGTACTATGTATAAATGCAAAAGGGATTTCTTATAAATATGATAAGACAATTCATAAATATTTTCTTTTATTTCATCATAAACGATATTATATGATATCAAGAACGAGAATCACTATCGTCCTTTTTAAAGACAGGACGAGGACCACTGTCGTCCTTTTCAAAAATATAGTCGGCAAAAGAGACAAGGACATCCTTGCTCGATTTCACTAGAAACGTGCAAGCAGCCATCCTCATAGCCTTCTGTTCTTCAGTCTTTCCTGGCTCAATTAGGAAGTCCAAGATATCCTGTGGCGGCTTGGGTGCAGATGAACCTTCGCGGCCTCCCTTTGCTTTGGCTGGGTTGGCTCGGCTGGACGTTCCTCAGCGACTTCTTCGACCTTTGGGACGATCTCAGCCTTCTTGGATGCATCTTCAAACGATATTTTGTGTTAAAATTGAAACTAATCATTCCATCTAAATTTCTGTTCTATTTATAGGCAAAGATTCTTGAGATAGTCTATTACGAGAACCAAAGCGACGTGTTCTTCACAACATTCATTCCATTATTACGACGGTTCATCCGTTCATTCCATTATTCCAACAGTTCATCCGTTCATTCCATTATTGCGACGGTTCAACCGTTCATTCCATTCATCCGACGGTTCACCCGTTCATTCTATTCATCCGACGGTTCATCCGTTCATTCTATTTATCTAACGGTTCATCCATTCATTTCATTCATCCGACGGTTCATCCGTTCATTCTATTCATCTCACGGTTCACCCGTTCGCTTCATCTAATTGATGGTTCATCCATTTAGCCCGATGATTCATTTTGTTCATTTATTCTGACGACTTATCCGGTCATACATATCAGCAACTTGTTACGTATTGATTACCTCTGATTAAGTTATCTATCGAAATAATGATATTCAAAAAATTATATTCTGCCATGTCCACATTACCTCTGAGCAGATATAAGAAATGTAATTATTTTCTAAATCATGAAATATATCATGTTCTGAACCTTTGAATATATTTTCTATCGCTTTTATTTATATCCGTAACAGGATATGCAACAAATAATAGAGCCACAAAATAATATCTTTTTATTGATTCATTGATAAAGGTGAAATATATTACTAAAAGACATATTACGAAGAAGAAAATACAGAAAGGTTTCTTTCATTCAGCCGGTGGGGTCATAAGATCAGCAATCTGTTGCCTCAAAATTTAGAGCCGTTCATCACGAGAATCCAGCACTCGTCTCCTAGCCTCTGCCATTCTAGATTCAGCATCGAATGTTGGCAAGGTGACTAATCGGCGAGCAATTTCATCCTGATGAAACTTGACGAATTCCTTCTTCTCATGGGTCAGAATGTCCAGTTGCTGAACTGCGGCCTGATGTTGTGTGGTCTCTTCTTCAATAGCAAGTTGAACGATTATCAACTCCTCTTGAAGCCGAGCGAATTCTGCCTTCAAATCAGCAACCTTCTTCTCATTTTCCCCAGCAGTAGATGCTACTATATTGAGCTGAGAATCAAACTCTGAAGATTTAGCGGCAAAAGTGTCCAAGAAATTCTTAAAATTAACTTTCGAGACCTCAGCTTCTTGAACCATTCTCTTGAATTCGGCAGTCACAAGTGGCTCTACTTCCCCTCGATTAAGGTCTTTGTAAACCTTGATTGATTCCTCCAACTCATCCAGCACATGTTCAAGATAAGCGGCCTGAGCCTCATCACCCTGATCTCGGATGCCGCCAATCAGGTAGAAAGTTGGACTTCTGACCGTATTGAAACCAACATTTTCTTTCTCTATTATACTTTTTACTAAAGGTCCTAATAAAGTGAAGAAGAAATTGGTGAAAGAGCTAACTACAAATTTATTGGTAGCCACTGTACTAGGTATAGCAGCTACTCCTATAGAAGCTTCAGTAGCGGATGCCTGCGAAGGTGGAAGTTCAGCGTCTCGAACATTGGCCGTAGCCTCTTTTGACATGGGAACCATGGTGGAGCTGGTTGCCCCTCCCGGATGTTCTTCTGCAAAATCAAATAAACATCATTAGTTTGCTGTCACTAAGGACTATCAAAAAAGATCAAAATGAAGGCAACTTACCAACGCTTGGTTTGGTGACAATATTGTCATTTAGTGAAACAGGCTGGAGCCTCGCGAAAGTAGTTTCGGATATTACTGCCTGACTACTTCCTGCTTCGGAGCCACCTGATAGATGACGGCTGCCACTGGCTATCACCTCTGTCTGGACCATATCGGTGCATGCCGGAAGAATTGTAGGAGGTTGGATTTCTGTATGGGTGAAGGTTAAAACATCAGTCATTTGATCTATAAATGAAGATTATCAAAATCAATCAATACCTCTTTGATCGTTGACAATAGCTTCTCCCGGTGCTACTTCATTAGTAGCATTCTTTTTCTGTGATGCTTGGTCAGCAGCATCCTCTTCCGAAATTATGTTGTCATTAACATCCTCTGCCGGTGTTTCCTCGTCATCTGCTGCCTCTTCTTGTGCTTCCTCATCATCAATTGCATCGACTGGATCTATGTCATGGAAGCCAAAGTCACATCCATCCGGAGCTTCGATCATTAGTCGATCTTCCTCAGCACGATGCGAACTTGGTGTAACTAGAGGATCTGTTGTTCTCATTTCAAGTGTAGGAGGCGGCACTACTTCAAGAGACAATTCTGACTCATTGATCATAGTCAGAGCTGCAGTCCTTTCTCCTACTTCCGTAGCCTCATCTCTCGTCTCTACAGTCTCTCACCCTGCAGTTCCTTATTGTGTATCTATCATCTATCCAGGCTTATAAGGAGGTGTAGAAGAAGACATCCTAACCCCAGCGGCAGCACTAGCCAAGGCTGATGTGCGGAGGGGTATCGGAAGAGTGTTTGCTTTCTTTCTGAAAGCTATTTTCTTCCTACGTAGAGGCTCTTCATGACTCTCTACGTCTACAACTTGTGTCTGTCTTTGGATTGAGGTGGGAGTCGTCGCTTCCTCTCTGTGAGCTGACTCAGCCTGTTATCGAGACTATGATCGGGTAGTGACCCTTTCTGAAAAGTCAATGGCAGTTTTCTTCTTAGAGACAGGAGAAGATGGTTCTCCTGCCTTTCTTTTCTTCTCCTGGATTAGAGATTTTGCTACCTTTAAAGTAACCCATAGCGGTTCATAGACTTCTTCAGGAAAATTGGCTTCTCTTGAAGCCTCTAAAGGCGCATCAGCAGGTTCGTGTTTTTATCATTTTTGGGAGGTAGCAGAACAGGTGCCACTTTTCTAAAATGGGTTACCGTCGCAAAGCTGTCCGTCAAATTAAAATTTTCATCAAAAGTATTTGTTGACGTATAGAAGATTGAGTAAGTGTACAGCATGCGCGGGCCTCGGTCGTTCTTTGTGGGCATAGAGAATGTTGTCTTAGTATCCCGAGCGTTGTAATAGGTCCAAGCACGGGCTCCATCAATCAAGTAACCTTTTTCCTGTAGGCATGTCATGGTATTGCCCACATGGAATTGGTCGTAGCCGAATTGACGTGCAAAACGACTTGGAAGATAAGGCTCAAGGTAATACTCATCTTCGAATCGATATACTAGATGCGATGGCCGAATCATTCTCAGCCAGTCAAAGGCTGTATGGCCCAAAGGCGGCATTCTCACCGAGTCGACGAGGTTCGTTGACATATATTCGTAACTAGCTGGAGGGGGAACACAGTAAAAGTTCCATCCCTTGCCGAGATTCAGAGCTCGTCGGCAGTCCTTCAAAGTAGTATAAACCCACTTGCATCCAGAGTATCTTCTTAAGAAACTGCCGCTTACCGCCCCCATGGCAGGGTTCATTAGAGAAGGATGGTGTAGAATCAGCCATCCAAATAAATAAGTATACGGTAGTTCTAGCCGAGGGAAATATCCCTTTTGCCCTTTTTCGGATCATTGAGTGAACAAAGAGACGAAGTTCAGCGTTCATCCTGCACGTCATTGCTGATAACAAATCCATCCGGTAGCCAAAAACTAGATGCACGGCAGTAAACAATATATCACGATATAAGCGGTCAACTGTATTGGCCCCAAGAATAATATATCGTCGAAGCCAGTATGTAAGAAAACCTGCCAGTTGGGCTTCTTTCGACATGGGCCTGTACGCCATCCTCATAAAGCTCGCGATGATGTCTCCTTCCTTGAAAGGAGGGTACTGAAGATCATCTTTGATCTTAATGTCCATTTCCTTGTGCATCTCCATCAACTCTATCACCTCGCTATTGCTAAGCAGTTTGAAGAAGTTAGGGTTGAAGTTCTCATGTTCCTTAGTTTTCTTCTCAATAATGTGGTTAAGAAAAAGATACGACAACCACTTGGTTGAATAGCAAGTGATGGCCCTGCCGCTCTTGTAATACAGAGAACAAATCTTATAATTGCATAGTAGCTCTTCGAAGACAGCTACCATGTCGCCATTTTCCTTGCGTAGATTGTCCAATTCGTCATTTGTCAGGACAAACTCTTTGTATGGGATATCCCCTATCGGCAGATTAGAGATGTATTTCATTTCATGCAAGCCTAAGCCGATTTCCCTGTGCGGCGTCATGAAGGTCCCGGTTCTGTAATTATATCTTTTCGCCAACACAAGGAAAAATATGGATTTTGGGAAAACCCATAGACAGTGGCGTACACTGCCTGATACAGTTCAATTTCTTTGAGTTGCTCTCAAATTGGACAAATATCCAATTGGCCACGCAGATCCATCTTTTATTCTCTGGGTTCACAAGACCTGTCAACCGCTGATCATGGTCCGGATATCTCCCTTCTACCTTTGTAAACTCGTTTACAAATATTGGGGTCCTCGCTGGCAACAACAGGGAAGAATCCTCCGGTGGGATGCAACCGGGTTTTAGTCCTCGGAGCAAAGAGCAATGTCGTTCAGAAGATCTGTAGAATATATCTTTATGGTCTGGCCCTTTCTTAACATAGATGTTACCCACTCGGGCCTGCTGCAGTAGAGTTATGTCCCACTCCATCTTTCTGGGATAGCTCGCAAAAGCGTATCTGGACATAGGAAGACATCTTGAGATCTTTGTCAGATATATTATTTTCTCGCCCCTTCGGAAGATCCTCTGTTCCATACGAGGCCTCGGCTGTGAATTCTTATCAAAAGTCTCACCGAACAAAAATAGAGGTTTCTTGTGTGTGACAGTATCAGCAGTCTGTAGAGGTTGCCCATTCATCAGACATAATAAGGTCTCATTATCTTGTGCAATGAAGATAGCCTGCCGAGATGATGGTAAGGCATACTGAGGAAAGGAGACATGTAAAAGATCTTCCTTGAACTCTCACTCGGACAGAGTTCCTGCAAAAACTTCGTAGTTTGGGTCTTCTCTGAGGTTAACTTCATTGATGAAGAGACAAATATCAGTATGTGCAAAAGAAATTAAAAAGTTCTTTAATGAATTTCATACACAATTCATCCAATTGCGCTGTGTGCACAATCTATCCGATTGCGCCAGCACAGTCTAGTTGCACAAAACATCCGATTGTGCCAGCACAGTCTAGTTGCCCAAAACATCTGATTGCGCCAGCACAGCCTAGTTGTGCAAAATATTAGTTTGTGTATTGATGCACAAATCGACAGATTGCGCCAAATACTCTGTCAACGCTCTCCAACCGATTGCACAAGACACAGTTTTTATAAAAATGAAAACTGTTGTACATGCAGCCAAAACTCTAAACAGGGTGGCACAGTAGTTGAAAATACCATCAATCTTTAAAAAGAGAGAGGCATGAAGGTTCAAAATTATCAAAAACCCTAAAAAGGGTTTCGATCATTGTCCAACATTTACCTTGAAGAGCGGGGTGGCCTGTCTCATGATGAGATACTTGCGGTGCAACACGAGTCGAAGGTTTGGCAGGAGCTTTTCCCTTCACAGCGGCTGATCATTTAGGCACCATAGGTGTCGACGATGAGAGAAGGAAGAAGAAGTCGGAGTAGGAGAATCACAAATGCTCGGAGGAGTTTTTCTTTTGAGGATTCAAAAGCAAGTAAAGCTTAAAAGAACGAAGGACGAAACTATTTATAGTTTCTCACAGAAACCTAACAGTCACCTCTGATTGCGTCAAAAAAATTGGAACTAATTCCTCCAAATGCGCAGGCCTAAGCGCAACTTGATTTCAAATTTGAAATTCAAAGTATTTCAAAACTTTGAATATTTTCAAATTTTGAAAACTTTGAAGGGGTCTTATAAGTCCTAAAAATTAATTTGCACTCATCAAATAGTGCACAGAAGCCCAAACTGCACACCCATCAATGAACATCGCTAACATGAACAGCGCCAATAATCAACCATGCGAGAATAAACTGCGCCCTAGCCCGAGCGTGCTATGCTGACGTGACAAAGCCATCATTACCTGACAAGAAGATCAAATCTACTGACAGTATGACAGCCCAAAAAGTGAGGAGTCTGCTCGTTTCCTGTGCCGTGCCGCATTATAGGATAGCTGTCCAAATCATAGCGCGGTCCAGCAGTCAAAACCCCAGCGCGATCCAGCTGTCCAAATCCTAGCACGATCCAGCTATCCAAATACCAGCGCAATCTATTGACCAGAGCTGAGCGCAGTCTCAAGCTAGCGCAGTGGCGTGATCCATCAAGCTTTTTGAAGATAACTGACATTTGTTACGTGGCTTACATGCCATCAATTGCTCGCCACGTGGCAACCGCCTGTACACGACCAAGCGTATTTTAATCAAACAATGCCATGCATCGAAATACAGTTAGCCTACGATCGAGCAACTACCTAAAAATTAGTGCAGTTTATAGTCTGTGCAGTCTGTCACTGGCATAGTCCATTGTGCGCAATCCAGAATAACTATAAAACAGTTATTTTTAGAACTCTATAAATAGAGTTTCAAGTTCTTCATTAAGCAGATCAGATCATTTTTGGAGATCATCAAAGATCAAAAGTTCTTGTCCAAGTGCTGCTGTATTCATCAGTGGCCATCGTCTTCAAACTTCACATAGTCCAAAGGTTAAAGCGATCGTCTTCAGATCAGATTTCGAAAGTTATACTTTCCCAAAATTCATAGTACTTTTGTACGATTCTTTAATGTTTGTAAAATAAAAAAGATTTTGTTTTTACAAACAATGCATTCTGAGGATCCAGAGCCCCCTGTTCAACCCGTCCAGCCTGTAGAGCCTGACAATAGAACCCTGGTGGGTCTCATCATGGAATTGCTTGCATATCAAGATCGTCGGAGCGATGCTCTGCACCAGACAGTACAAGATGCCGTGGATAGAGTTGGTTACCAAGGTAACAACGTGGCCAACAGTTTCGAGCACCTTAACCCTTCCTTCTTCAATGGTAGTGAAGACGCTATTGAAGCTGATGCGTGGCTCCAGGACATCGAGATTATCTTGGATGCAGCCAAGACTCCAGAAGGGGAGAAGGTAGTTGTAGTGGCGACGCCTGTCCCATGGGCGATATTCAGTGACAAGTTTCAGATCAAGTACTTCGATGCTGTAGCTCGGCATGACCTACAGACGAGGTTCACCAATTTTAGGCAGATGAGCAGGACGGTCGATTGATATGCGGCCGAGTTTTCAAGACTGAGTCGATTCGCTCCCACCTTGGTGGCAACCGTGTTTGATCGAGCGTAGTGGTTCAAGCAGGGACCCCACCTAGAGAACATTCTAGCAGTGGAGCAGTTTGAGCATCAGACTTTTGATGCTATTTTACGAGCAGCTAGAAGGTATGAGTATACCTCCCAGAGAATAGTGGACAGAACTGGAGGACAGAAGCGGTCCCATGGTCAGATGACCTAGTCCTCTGCCCCATCCCCGATAGCTAGGGCCTTGACTATTGGAGCTCCGAGGAGGGCGGCATCAGTTACGTCGGTTCGACATTCGACTCCGACGTACCCTCAGTAGCAGAAGTGGAGGCAGTCTTCCACAATGGGCTGCACTCATTGTGGGAAGCCAGGACATGTAGTATCAGAATATCGCAGAGCACAAGGATTGTGTTTAGCTTATGGGGCATCGGACCACATAAAAGGGTCCTGCCCACAGAGAGCCGGTTCCTCCTCATCGGCCTAGACTAGTCCCTCGGTGAGGGGACCAGCACCAGTGCAACAGCAGAAGTACCAGCCTTCGAGGCTATTGTCGTCTCAGGCTCAAGCATTCCAGCAACAGAGGCCGCAGGAGTATGCCCAGGTCCAAGCTCAGATTCAGAACCGCCAGAGAGGTTTCCAGCAGAGGAGACCAGTACCCAGAGGAGGAGTGGACATCAGGTGAGGTGGTGGCAGGTACCATTCTCGTCAATTCTTTTCCTGTATTAGTATTATTTGATTCAGGTGCATCGTATTCATTTATGTCTACACGATTCACAACACGAATAGGACTGGACCCCGAGTCATTATCAGTAAGGCTTAATATACTTACTGGTAACGGTCTTGTGGGAGTAGATAGTCTATTTCTCGTATCGAATCTTAGTTAGCGTAGAGAGTTTCCCGCTTGGTTGATAGAATTTTCGATGGCCGATTATGATATAGTCCTAGGAATGGATTAGTTGAAGGAGCTATACGCCAGAATAGACTGCCATATTGGCAGGATTATTTTTGGTATTCCCGACGAACCGGAGTTTTCATTTTCCAGGGGCGAAGTAGAACCTTATCCCCCTGTATTGCGGATGGCAGTAGGAGTAGCAGTTCAGTTTCCCAGAGTAGTAGAAGAGTTTTCTGATGTATTTCCCGAAGAGCTTCCAGGCATGCCCAGAATAGAATGGGAGATAGAGTTCACCAACGACTTGATTCCAGGGACGACACCAGTATCGAAGAGAGTCTACAGGATGGCACTTTCAGAGTTGGAAATCTTGTACAAGATGATTGAAGAACTCATAACCAAGGGATTCATTCGTGCTAGTGGAACGCCTTGGGGAGCCCTGATGCTTTTTATGAAGAAGAAGGATGGTACGTCAAGATTATGTATTGATTATCGTACCTTGAACTCTTTGACAATCAAGAACAGATATCCTTTTCCAAGGATAGATGATTTATTTGATCAACTCAGAGGAGCGATAGTATTTTCGAAGATTGACTTGCAGTCTGGGTACCATCAGATCAGAGTCAGAAAGCAAGACATCCCGAAAATAGCATTCAGATCGAGGTATGGACATTGGAAGTTTCTTGTTATGCCATTTGGAGCCACCAATGCGCCAGCCGTATTTATGTACCTCATGAATCGTATCTTCATGCCCTATTTGGACCAGTTCGTGATAGTGTTCATAGACGATATCTTAGTCTATAGCAAGAGTGAAGCGGAGCCTGAGCCGCATCTCCGTATAGCCATTCAGATTTTCAGAGAGCACCAGTTGTACGCGAAGTTCAGTAAGTGCGAGTTTTGGTTGGATCGTATCTCGTACCTAGGTCATATCATCACCAGAGGTGGAGTAGAAGTGGACCCCCAGAAGATAGTGCCATAGGGACATGGCCAGTACCTAGTACTGTCGTAGATGTTTGGAGTTTCTTAGGATTGGCTGGCTATTACCGACGGTTTATGTCAGACTTTGCTCGAATTTCAGCACCATTGACGTAGTTGACCCGCAAGAAGGTACAGTTTTCTTGGATAGCAGAGTGTCAGAGTTCGTTCGAGAAGTTGAAGCGAAGATTGATGACGACTCCCATTCTCACGCTTCCAGATGGGACTGGAGGATTTTCAGTTTATTGTGATGCTTCTGGCAGAGGATTGGAATGTGTCTTGATGCAACATGGTAAGATAGTAGATTATGCATCACGTCAGCTTTGTGATCATGAGAGAAATTATCCAACCTATGACTTGGAATTAGCAGCGGTGGTTTTCGCACTCAAGTTGTGGAGGAATTATTTGTATGAAGATCGGGTGGAGATTTTCACCGACCACAAGAGTCTTAAGTATGTGTTTACTCAGAAGAATGTTAATATGCGTCAGAGAAGATGGCTAGAGCTACTTGTGGATTATGACATCAACTTGCAGTATCATACTGGGAAGGCCAACGTTGTTGCAGATGCATTGAGAAGAAGAGCTGGAGTTTATTTTCTAACAGCACAACCGAAATTGTTAGCAGATCTTCAGAAGATGGGAATAGAAGTAGTTCTTCCTACCAATATGGCATTGATGGCCAGTATACAAGTTCAGTCCAGCATAGTTGAGCGGATCAAGTTGGCGCAATCAGCAGATTTCAAGCTTCAGCGACTCAGAGCAAAGTGTGAAGTAGGACGAAGACCAGAGTTATGTATTCACAAAGATGGTACTCTCTGACATGGGCGACATCTTTGTGTACCCAGTGGTGATATCAGACAGGAGATCATAGCAGAGGCTCACAATTCTCAGTATTCAATTAATACCGGTGTCACGAAAATGTACCGAGATATCCGTCAGCATTTCTGGTGGAATGGTATGAAGAGGAAGATAGCCCGATTTGTCTCTCGTTGTTTAGTTTATCAACAAGTTAAGGCTGAACATCAGAGACCAGCTGGACTTTTTTAACCTTTACTGGTCTCAGAATGGAAATGGGAGCACATTACCATGGATTTTGTAACTGGTTACCTAAATCTCCAGCTGGGAGAGATGCTATATGGGTTATAGTTGATCGTCTCACAAAGGTAGCTCATTTTCTTCCCTTCAGAATTGGTTAGTCGACGAATCAGGTAGCAGAGGTGTACCTCAGACAGATAGTCCGATTGCATGGAGTGCCAGTTAGTATCATATCAGACAGAGATTCAATATATACATCGCACTTTTGGTGGAGTCTTCAAGAGAGCTAGGGGACTCATCTCAAGTTCAGTTCAGCTTATCATTCGCAGACAGATGGTCAGTCAGAACGCACGATCCAGACTCTTAAAGATATGTTGCGGTCATGTATACTCGACTTCGGTGGTTCGTGGGAAAATAACTTGCACCTAGTGGAGTTCTCGTATAATAACAGTTTCCAGGCCAATATTCAGATGGTAACTTTTGAGGCATTGTATGGCAGGAAGTGAAGATCTTCTTTAGCTTGGAATGATGTAGGCGAGAGGCAGATGATGGGTCCCGAAATGATTACGCAGACTGTTGAGGTGGTCAGACAAGTCAGAGATCATCTTTGAGTTTTCCAAGATCGCCAGCGCCATTGGACCGATTCTCATCGGCGTCCCATTGATTTTTCAGTTGGCGACCACGTGTTTCTTAGGATCTCGCCTACCCGTGGCGTCATTTGATTCGGCGTACGGGGAAAGCTTAGTCTTAGGTACATACGGTCGTTCGATATTCTTGAGCGAGCAGGTGATGTATCATATCGTCTCTCTCTTCCGTCGTCGTTATGTGATGTATATGATGTCTTCCATGTATCCCAATTGCGACGGTATATCCCAGATCCGAGCCATGTCCTTGATCATTCGAAATTGGTTGTTGGTACCAACCTTTCGTTTGAGGAAAGGCCCGTACCCATATTAGACCGAAGAGAGAAAGTAATCAAGAACAAGACTATTAGTTTAGTCCGTGTTGCTTGGAGTCACCACTCTTTGGGTGAGTCAACGTGCGAGCGTGAGGTTGATATTCGCTCGCGATATCTACACTTGTTTGACTCATAAGGTATAATATTTTTCTTATGCCTAATGTTTTTAATTTTTTGCTTGCATGAATGATTGCTTGATTGACTGCTAGTCGTAGCTTGCTTATGATTAATATAGCTTGCCCCGATATCTCTAGCTTCTTGATTAATTCTGAGGACGGAATTCTTTTAAGGTGGGTAGAGTTGTCACTCCCGTTGTTTGTTTTACGTATTTTCAGTATAAGTGTACGAAATTCTGACCCCTATTGTGACATGTCTTAACTAGCTAATCTTAGTTTAATCTTATGTTGGTTTAATATTGGCATGGCTTGGTTTGGTTTGGTTTGGCTTGGTTGGGTTGGTTCAACATGTAACCCCCCTTTAAAAGCCACCAACCCCTTTCTCTCTCCTCATTTACTTCTCCTTCTTTATTTATTTCTTCATCTTCTTCCTCTTAACTTCTCCACCTACCAAGAGAGGCTTAGGCAAGTGCAACTTGCTTCATGGAGGAACTCCATTTTTGTTGTTCTATTGTCTTCCTCACGAGATTCTAAGACACTTTAGTATTTAGCATTTTTAATTTCCATGGTTTATTTCATGTAAATCTGAGTTTATTGTATTTTTGGATTTCTTAGGTTTTGATCTATCAAAATTTATTATTTTTAAGTTTTGTAGAGAATTTGATTTTACCCAAAATGGACCTTTGAAAAGTTAGATTTTGACTTATTTTGAGGAAGTTATGGCCAAAATAAGATTTGAACATTTTTTTGTTTATCTGTCCTGAATCTGGCAGGAACGATGAATAGTGCCATATGGATGTATAGTGCCGCAGGAATGAATAGTGTCGCATGGATGCATAGTGCCGCAGTAATAAAAAATACCGCATGGATGCATAGTGCCGCAGGAATGAATAGTGTCACATGGCTTGCATAGTGCCGCATGGATGCATAGTGCTGCAGAAGGTTGCATTGTACCGCAAAAGCCTGTATAATGCCGCGGAAGGCTACATAGTACCGCAGAATGCCGCATAGTGCCTATTTTGGCTGTTTTATGTGCTATTTGGCTGAATTATGGCCAAAATCTCTCCCAACTTCCAACATGAAAATTGTAGATCTTTTCCTTGGCTTCAAAAATATGTTACTAGCTATTTATGTAAGTTTCTCTCACTCATGATAATATAATGATAGAATACGATAGTGGTCTGTTAAGGCGCACTCTTACCAAGCAACAAGTAACATGACAAGATAATGTCCTGTTAAGGCGCACTCTTAATAAGTAGCTTGACATGATAACTCCTAAATAGTGACCCGTCGTGGTGCACTCTTGACAAGCAACCTTGGCATGATAATTCTTGATGGTGGTCCGTCGTGACGTACTCTTGACATGATAAGTAATCTTGATAGTGGTCCGTCGTGACGTACTCTTGACAAGTAATCTTGATAAGTAAGTCTAACATGTAATCTTGAACGTTGTTGCGACGGCTATCTCGACATGCTAAGTAAACTCTCATCATGACACCGTGGGTGATTGTTGTAAAACTCCTAATTTTCTACTATATTTTTAGTACTGATTTTTTTCTTCTTTGTATTTATACGTCGCATAGTCGTATTGTACGTCGTACGGAAATTTGCATTTTTCGTATTTACTCGTCGAGTGCGAATATGTGCGAGGTACATATTTTTAGAAAAATATTTTTGATTTTTTTATCGATGATGGTTTCAAAATAATATACATAATAATTATTTTTATTAAAAGTAATTTAGCAAGAAGGTATTTTAAAGATTTGATTATTTAAATTATTAAAAATATAGTTTAAAATTATTTCCTATTAATACTTAAATATTTATTATGATTTTCGAAATTAATTAATTATTATTATTTATAAAAAGATATTTTGAATTTAATAGTGATAATTTAAATGGTAATTTTGAAACAATATTTTATGCAAATATTTATTTCATATGAGGTACAAAAATTTAAATTTATAAATATAATTCTATTTTCAAAATTATTTAATATTTATATTTTATTATTTTTTTAAAGAGTTTTTTAAAAATAGTGTTTTGGTTTAAAATTTAATTGATTGTGATAAGTTACATTTGAAAAGATTTTAAATAGCTTTTATTTGAAAATGTAAGTTATCTATATTAATTTAGATTAGATTTATCTAATTCGACTTGTATTTGGATTTGATTGGATTTAATTTTTTAAAACATATATGGTAAGTTATCTAAAATTTGATTTAAATTGTAGATTGAACCCAATTTAGAATTAAATAATTAAATTGGGTCCAATCCTTATCCAACTGGATATTCCCACATCCTATATATAGGCATGTACTCCTCCATAATTTTTAACCGCCCTTGTGCATAGTGTCCATGTTTGTCCCCTCCCGTCCATCTTATTCCAATCTCTATATATACAATTTATCACTTTCGTGTCGGACACTCCCCGACACAAACAAATCTCTAAACCTAACCCTAGTCTACTGTCGCCTGGCATCCGTCATCTTTCCTTCCCGTCAACTCCACGTAACCACCCGTCGTCCTGCCAACCCGCTGTCATCTCCCTGGTCGCGGCTACCAAGGCAACCACCGTCTCCCTCCCGACCACCTGACCACCCGAGCCCCACCTACACCACCATAACTACCAACGCCTCACCACCACCATCTCCACGCCATCACCACCACCGTCTCTTGTTTCTGCAGCCCATCTCGAACCCCATCCCGGCAGTCGCCTACCCCATTGCCGCCGCTACCACCGCATATCCCTCATCTCCACCACCAAATCCGGACACCACCACCACCACCGGCGCCTATCGCCGGAGACCCCCCAAAGCCACCCACACCATATCGGAAAAGCGAAAAGAGAAAATAAAACCCTAACCTTAACCCGACTTCTCCGTCGCCCGTCGAACCTGGTCCGATGTTCCGCCGCCATGTCGATCCCCGCACGCCGACCCCTCCACTGTTCCTCGACCGCATCGGGTGCCTGACCCCCTCGAGCTGCCGAGATCTTCCCACAACAGTGCGCCACCGCGACTGGCAACGTTATCTCGGCGACCCCCTCGTGTCGCAGGATACGGCCACTGACCCAACGAGAAGACCCCCACCAGTGCTTCGCCGGTGATGCCGAGCCTGAGCCCTCTCCATTGACCCACAGCTGTGATCCCTCTCTCTATCCCCTCGATCTCCTCCTCCGTCGGCCTCTCCCCGTTCCTCCGCCGCCCACACGTCTGCCCCTCCCGGCCGCGCCGTGACCGCCGCCCTTCGCGCACCACGCCGGCGTCCGCCTCCCCTCTTTCCTCTCCCTCTCTCCGATCTCCATTGCTCACTCTGCGCCCAGCCGGCCATCAGCGCCGCCGCGTCCAGGCCGCTATGGCCACTTCCGAGCAGCAAACGCCGCATGCTAGCGGAGCCTTTCCCGACCTCCCGCTCTTCCTTGCTCTCCTCCACCCTTTCTAGAGCTCAGCCTCCCGATTCCTTTTCTTTTTCTCGTTCTCTCTCTCTCTCTCGAATCTATTTCTTTCCATTTAGAGAGAATAGTAACAGTGCCTCTATTATTATGTTTGTTCTGAGTTGTGGTTTTGTTTATTATTTTTCTTTTCTTTTCTTCTTTCCCTCTCTTTTTGCAACTGTTTATTATTATTATTATTGTTGTTATTATTCTTATTAATATTATTATTATTACTGTTACTTTCATTGTTATAATTATTATTAGTACTGCTACTTTCATTATTATAATTATTATTACTACTTTCATTAACTTATTAATTATGTTTACAAGTACTTCCAAAGTCATGTTTACTTATATATTATCAATATCATCGTTATTATTATTCTGATTATTTTTATTATGGGTGCTATTGTTGTTATATAAAAAAAATCTATTGCTACTATTATTGTTTTTGAAAACTTATGAACATATTATTTTGTAACCGCTTTCGAAGATAGTTTTCTCTAAGAAAATTTTACTTCAACAAATATTAGCTCGTGCCTTAAACTGGTTTTCTAGATTGATAAATATTTATCAATGGTTATTTTTACTAATAAAATATAGTTTTCTACCAATAAATTCTAATTTTACAAACTAAGAGTTTTGGCCTAAAACGATTTTATTATTCAAGTATTTAGCTAAAAATATTTTTACTACTAGCGTATTTTTTTCAAGTATTATAAAATAATTTTTGAAATAGCAAAGGTATTATTCACGCCAATTCCTTAGATTATCATCTTGAATGCGACTAAGCGCATTACTCCTAATTCTTTGGCAATTCTAGACTTCTTTATATCGCCCTAACTAATTTGTCTGCCCTGCCAATTGGACTGTTGTGGACCCAATGGAATACTCCGTTTCGTCATCAGAGGTCACTTTACGTAGTTGTAAAAAGTTGATCTTGTTCCACCTTTATTGTACTACACCAGGCAGCTCACCAGGCGTCACAACAGGCAAGTATACCTTGCTAATTAACTGCCAATTATTTATTTTTTGCATTATTCATTTTGTTTCATATTGTTAGTTTCCTTTGTTATAAACTGCACGTCCAATCCACACTTGGGTGCAAGCGACTCTATTAGTCGTTTTACTTTATTATATGCATGTTAACTTAGTGTTAGCGGACTACCTTCTTGTTGGGGGATATCCTTATATCTCCTTTGGTTGTGACACTCACACTACACGGTTTGAGACATATTGCTAGGGGCAGGACTTATTGACTAGCTATCTCTAAAGTCGTGTGACGGTAGATGATCGTAACTGCTATGACTAGGGTTTTAGAGACTCAATCAGTTACAAAACTGGACGAGCCATGGACATGACTTGAACAGTGTAGAAAATATTGGGGGAGGACAGTCGCTAGTACGTATAGGAATACAAACAGGTAAACCACAGTCTTCGGATGGAACTGTGGCTATTTATTTGCAGATGCCCTCTGACATTTTAGACGTTACGGGCGGATACAGATGACTGGGTGCCAGTTACATACACATAGCCTAAAATTCCATCTATGTGCATGAAAGTTGTCCTCTAAATTGTACAATAGGCGGTTAGAATCTCCTTTGCATATTTGTGTCTAGAATAGTCCTTTATATATTATTTATTATTCTGACAGTTCATATTAGCATGTTCTTCCTGTATCTTGCTACGTCCGTCTGAGGACCTGGTTTTTCCCTAGGTGTGTGTTCATGTCTTCCGCAGGTATTCTATATAAGGCCGTGGTCTTCTCCATTACTTCGAAGACGATTGCGCTTGGTTCGTCTTGCCATCTTATTAATCGATTCTTGTATATTTCTTTCATTGAGATAGTTGGTAGTGGACTTTGTCTCCGCCCAACGATTGTACCATAACTATTCAAGTTGATTTTATATTATTATTCTTTATTTTGTGGATGAGATTTAGTTTGTCTTAGATTACTGTATTTTACAGCTTATGTATACATACAAGGCCCCTGTACTTCGTATGTATACAGCTAGCATGATTATGTACTTGGTCCTACGTATTTTGGGACTGGGGCGTTACATATTTTTGTGGTAGCCTATACAGGTCAAGATAAATTGTTTGGTTACTTTACCGTACCGAACAAGCCTGCGAATAGAATTAGAAGTCTAGGATCTCATCCTCATACATGACCTCTTTCTTCGATTCCAGATTCGAACTACCGTTCGACTCATCGATTGCATCTTGCTTGATTCCTTCCATCATTATTCTTACTTCCCTTCGTTCTTACTAGAGGTTAGAATGGTGACCCCTACTAGATAGACGTGTTTTCGTTGCCCCCACACACCATTAGTTCAACTCTTGTAAGTTGGGTAGAATGCCTCATGACCTAGCATTGCCTTCATCCTTATGACTCATTATAGTAGATACTAAATGGATTACCTAGACTGTAAATTTTTAAGGACAATACCTTATTGGTCGACCAAAGCCTTGGATAAGGAAACAATAGGTCGACTACATAGGCACCAGACAAGACTTAGATTCTTAAGGAGTTCGAACTAATTCTAGTCTCTTTCAATAATAATCTCTTATGCCTATATTTTACCATCTTGACTAAATATTGCTATTATAGCCTAGTTTTTCAAGTTTAACCGTTATCAAACTTGTTCAAGACACATGCTATTGAGTGCGCGCTCACTAACATATTGTCTAATCAGAACCGGTACATGATGTTCTGATCAACCGAGTGCACTTTGGTTAACTTTCATCTATCGTTCTACGTGGATGGGGACATAGCTAAACTTGTCCTCTAGGGTCCCATCCGTGATAGCCTTGGCAATCCTATTTGAATTACTCCCTCGCCTTTAAACCACATATTGATATTCAAAAACAACTTCTTTGGACTCATATTGGTTCTCATCTTTCACTTATTTAGAGGAAGACTCGTACCAATAGATAGACCCAAAGTATCAACTTTAGTTATCCTCCCAACTATTGCTAAGATAGTTAGCCACCGACCAACCGTTGGGACTATATCTCCATCTCGAGTTACTCGTCCTTTTTCTTGACCCTAGATTCTTTGTCGCGACTATCATTCACTCGCTAAATTAAATTCGTGATTTATTTCCGTAGTTATCGAAGTCACGATTTTCTAATACATATTTTGAACGTCGTGATTTGATTGTTCCTCATTGATATACCCTTGTACCCTCTCAACCCCCTACTTATTCTTAATTTTGAGGATGAAATTATTGTAAGTTGGGTAGGATGTAAAACCCCTAAATTTTTACTATATTTTTAGTACTGATTTTTTTTCTTTGTATTTATACGTCGCATAGTCGTATTGTACGTCGTACGGGAATTTGCGTTTTTCGTATTTACTCGTGGAGTGCGAATATGTGCGAGGTACATATTTTTAGAAAAATATTTTTAATTTTATTATCGATGATGGTTTCAAAATAATATACATAATAATTATTTTTATTAAAAGTAATTTAGCAAGAAGGTATTTTAAAGATTTGATTATTTAAATTATTAAAAATGTAGTTTAAATTTTTTTTCCTATTAATACTTAAATATTTATTATGATTTTTGAAGTTAATTAATTATTATTATTATAAAAATATATTTTGAATTTAATGGTGATAATTTTAATGGTAATTTTGAAAACAATGTTTTATGCAAATATTTATTTCATATGTGGTACGAATATTTAAATTTATAAATATAATTCTATTTTTGAAATTAATTAATATTTATATTTTATTATTTTTTGAAAAAGTATTTTAAAAATAGTGTTTTGGTTTAAAATTAATTGATTGTGATAAGTTACATTTGAAAAGATTTTAAATAGCTTTTATTTGAAAATGTAAGTTATCTATATCAATTTAGATTAGATTTATTTAATTTGACTTGTATTTGGATTTGATTGGATTTAATTTTTTAAAACATATATGGTAAGTTATCTAAAATTTGATTTAAATTGTAGATTGAACCCAATTTAGAATTAAATAATTAAATTGGGTCCGATCCTTATCCAACTGGGTATTTCCACATCCTATATATAAGCAGGTACTACTCCATAATTTTTCACCACCCCCGTGCATCGTGTCCATGTTTGTACCCTGCCATCCATCTTATTCCAATCTCAACATATACAACTTACCACTTCCGTATCAGACACTCCCCGACACAAACAAATCCCTAAACCTAACCCTAGTCTACTACTGCTTGGCATCCGTCATCATCCCTTCCCGTCAACTCCACGTAACCACCCGTTGTCCTGCCAACCTGCTGTCATCTCCCTGGTCGCGACTACCAAGGCAACCACCGTCTCCCTCCCGACCACCTGACCACCCGAGCCCCGCCTACACCACCATAACTACCAACGCCTCACCACCACCATCTCCACGCCATCACCACCACCGCCTCTTATTTCTGCAGCCCATCTCGAACCCCATCCCTGTAGTCGCCCACCCCAGTGCCAACACTGCCACAGCACATCCCTCATCTCCAATACCAAACTTGGACACCACCACCTCTACCGGCACCTATCGCCGGCGACCCCCCAAAGCCACCCACACCATATCGGAAAAATGAAAAGAGAAAAATAAAACCCTAACCTTAACCCGACTTGTTCGTCGCACGTAGAACTCGGTCCGGTGCTCCGCCGCCATGCCGAGCCCCGCACACCGACCCCTCCACTGTTCCTCGACCGCATCGGGTGCCTGACCCCCTCGAGCCGCCGAGATCTTCCCGCAGCAGTGCGCCACCACGACTGGCGACGTTGTCTCAGCGACCACCTCGTGTCGCAGGATACGGCCACTGACCCGACAAGAAGACCCCCACCAGCGCCTCTCCGGTGATGCCGGGCATGAGCCCTCTCTGTTGAACCACCGCTGTGATCCCTCTCTCTATCCCCTCGATCTCCTCATTTGCCGGCCTCTCCTCGTTCCTCCGCCGTCCGCGCGTCTGCCCCTTCCGGCCGCGCCGTGACCGCCGCCCTTCGCGCACCACGCCGGCGTCCGCATCCCCTCTTTCCTCTCCTTCTCTCCGATCTCCGTTCCTCACTCCGCGCCCAGCCGGCCATCAGCCCTGCCGCGTCCAGGCCGCCACGGCCACTCCCGAGCAGCGAACGCCACACGCCGGCGGAGCCTTTCCCGACCTCCCGCTCTCCCTTGCTCTCCTCCATCATTTTCAGAGCTCAGCCTCCCGATTCTTTTTCCTTTTCTCGTTCTGTCTCTCTCTCTAATCTATTTATTTCCATTTAGAGAGAATAGTAACAGTGCCTCTATTATTATGTTTGTTCTGAGTTGTGGTTTTATTCATTATTTTTCTTTTCTTTTCTTCTTTCCTTCTCTTTTTGAATCTGTTTATTATTATTATTATTATTATTATTATTATTATTATTATTATTATTATTATTACTGTTACTTTTATTGTTTTAATTATTATTAGTACTGCTACTTTCATTATTATAATTATTATTACTACTTTCATTAACTTATTAATTATGTATACAAGTACTTCCAAAGTCATGTTTACCTATATATTATCAATATCATTATTATTATTATTCTGATTATTTTTATTATGGGTGCTATTGTTGTTATAAAAAAAACATCTATTGCTACTATTATTGTTTTTGAAAACTTATGAACATATTATTTTGTAACCGCTTTCGAAGATAGTTTTCTCTAAGAAAATTTTACTTCAACAAAAATTAGCTCGTGCCTTAAACTGGTTTTCTAGATTGATAAATATTTATCAATAGTTATTTTTACTAATAAAATATAGTTTTCTACCAATAAATTCTAATTTTAGAAACTTAGAGTTTTGTCCTAAAACGATTTTATTATTCAAATATTTAGCTAAAAATATTTTTACTACTAGCGTATATTTTTCAAGTATTATAAAATAATTTCTGAAATAGCATAGGTATTATTCACGCCAATTCCTTAGATTATCATCTTGAATGCGACTAAGCGCATTACTCCTAATTCCTTGGCAATTCTAGACTTCTTTATATCGCCCTAACTAATTTGTCCGCCCTAACCAATTGGACTGTTCTGGAACTGATGGAATACTCCGTGTTGTCATCAGAGGTCACTTTGCGTAGTTGTAAAAAGTCGATCTTGTGCCACCTTTATTGTACCACACCAGGCAGCTCACCAGGCGTTACAACAAGCAAGTATACCTTGCTAATTAACGGTCAATTATTTATTTTCTGCATTATTCATTTTGTTTCATATTGTTAGTTTCCTTTGTTATAAACTGCGTGTCCAAGCCACAATTGGGTGCAAGCGACTCTATTAGTCATTTTACTTTATTATATGCATGTTAACTTAGTGTTAGCGGACTACCTTCTTGTTGGAGGATATCCTTATATCTCCTTTGGCTGTGACACTCACACTACACGGTTTGAGACATGTTGCTAGGGGTACGACTTATTGACTAGCTATCTCCAAAGTCGTGTGACGGTAGATGATCGTAACTGCTATGACTAGGATTTAGAGACTCAAGCAGTTACAAAACTGGACGAGCCATGGACATGACTTGAACAGTATGGAAAATATTAGGGGAGGACAGTCGCTAGTGCGTATGAAAATCCAAACAGGTAAACCACAGTCTCCGGATGGAACTGTGGTGATTTATTTGCAGATACCCTCTGACGTTTTAGACGTTACGGATGGATACAGATGACTGGGTGCCAGTTACGTACACATAGCCTAAAATCCCACCCATGCGCATTTAAGTTGTCATCTAAATTGCACAATAGGCGGTTAGAATCTCCTTTGCATATTTGTGTCTAGAATAGTCCTTTATATATTATTTATTATTCTGACAGTTCATATTAGCATGTTTTTCCTGTATCTTGCTACGTCCGTCTGAGGACCTGATTTTTCCCTAGGTGTGTGTTCATGTCTTCCGTAGGTATTTTAGCCAAGGCCGTGGTCTTCTCCATTCCTTCGAAGATGATTTGCGCTTGGTTCGTCTTGCCATCTTATTGATCGATTCTTGTACATTTCTTTCATTGAGATAGTTGGTAGTGGACTTTGTCTCCGCCCAACGATTGTACCATAACTATTCAAGTTAATTTTATATTATTATTCTTTATTTTGTGGATGAGATTTAGTTTGTCTTGGATTACTGTATTTTACAGCTTATGTATACATATAAGGCCCCTGTACTTCGTATATATATAGCTGGCATAATTACGTACTTGGTCCTGCGTATTTTGGGACTGGGGCATTACAATTGTGTTGAATGTGCTTGTATAAGCTACCAGTATTGTCTCGCATCATGTCTAGGACTTGTATCCCTGGTTACCACGGTCAGGGATTCATACCGAACCGGACTAGGTTAATGACTAGATTGATCAAGTAGTTCATATAGAGAGGTATTCCGGCTACAAGCAATTCCGTTATATGGGCGTCTTTTTTGATGGACTTGTAGCCTGCCGACGAGTAGGGCACATTTCCAGCTCACTGTCATGTGGGACACTTCATGAAATAATTACTATGCACACTGTCAAGTGTTGCACTCAAGTCATCTAACAAGTCATGATAACTCTTAGCATGAACCTTGCATCTGGATAACCTCGATAGTCTGCAGGGCATGTGGCTGTAGGGATATTTCATTGCATCTTGCTAGTAACTAGGCTTGTGAAAACCTTAGTTAGTTTAAGTATCAAGTCGTACTCTTTTTTTGGCCGTGAATGTTGGATGGAGTCCCATCTTGTCTAGTCTTGTCTAGATCCAGTACATGGCTTTCTCAGGACATGCTTGTGTATGCTTTACTTTATCGATAATTGGTTAGAGACTAAGTTCTGTTCAAGTGAAGGGTTACAACTCCGGTCCTTGTTTGGTTTAAGGGTTGCAACTTGGCTACCGGAATAGTCCCTTAGTTATCTTATCATTTATCGCACTGTTCTCTCTAACTTATGTCTTTTATTATCATTTATGTTCTCATGTGTTAATGTGCTAGTTTTAGTTCTTAAGTGAAGCCACCTTTGTGGCACTTGCTCTTTCTGGGGTCTGACCCAACTGGATTTGTATGGCCAGATTTCGGAGTAACACCCGAGGATCTTCTAGCCGTCCAGCCAGATGGTGACCACTAGGCACAACCCTGGCAACAAGTGGGTTTTATTTTGCTCTCCAACTCTATTGTAAAATTATTCTTTTGAGGTGTTTAGCCACCGAGCAAGTGTTAGCTCGTGTTAAATTTACATTCCTGTCCGCCTAAGGGCTGTAACATGATTGACAAATTCTAGGATTGATCATGTATGACTTAAACTCTTGCTAGGCTTCGTATTTTGTATGACTAGATTCATGATCATCTAAATATGTACTGTATGGGATGCGTTACTTTGTATGTCTAATGATCTACCATCTTGTTTTATTTACTTGCTTGCTTGAGATTGAGATACTAGGCTTGTTCTTGACCATAAGTGACTGTTGGCTTGTAGTAAAACACTCATGCATCTAGACAGCCTTGACCGTATATCAAGGTAGATTATACTTCAATATACGTAGCTGGCTGTATCTGTCCTCCGCTCTCCAGTATTCTGGTTCTGGCGGTGTCTGTGACCATATTGACGTTGCCATCCGATTTTGGTAGTTTTTCTATCTATAACGATGCTTCAGGGAAAGGCTTGGGGTGTGTTTTAGAGCAAAACAAGAAGGTGATAGCGTATGCGTCCAGGCATCTGTGACCCCACGAGAAGAATTACCCCACCCACAATCTAGAGCTGACGGCAGTTATATTCTCCCTGAAGTTGTGGAAACACTACTTGTGCGAAGATCGTGTAGAAATATTCACTGACCACAAAAGCTTGAAGCATGTTTTCACGCAGAAGGAGCTGAATATGAGGCAACGCAGATGGCTGGAATTGATAAAGGATTTCGACATCTCGTTGTAGTACCATTCCGGAAAGGGGAACGTAGTTGCGGACGCCTTGAGTCGGTATCCAGTGGCTTTGTTCTTGACGAGAGACCGGCACTTGTTAGCAGACTTGGAGAGCTTCGGTATTGAGGTCGTTATTTCTGCAGTCGAGGTACAGATAATGGGCATGCAGATTCAGTCTGGACTAATGGACAGGATACGAGAGACACAGTACCAGGATGAGCAGCTGAGGAGTATCATCGCGCAGGCACGGGCTGGTTTGCTAGAGGACTTCGCCATTGAACAGGATGGCTCATTGAGGCATGGGGCGAGATTATGTGTACCTAGTGGAGAGCTACGAGAGGAGGTCATACAGGAGGCACACCGCTCTCAGTATTTCTTGTATCCTGGAGCCAACAAGATGTACAAGGATATGAGAGCCCACGTACGGTGGTACGGCATGAAGCTTGAAGTGGCGTGCTTCGTTTCTAGATGCCTTATGTGTTAGCAAGTCATAGCTGAGAGGCAGAGACCCGGAGGTTTACTTCTGCCGTTGCCGATTCCCGTGTGGAAGTGGGAACACATCACTATGGATGTTGTTTCCGGTCTTCCACGTTCGCATGGCAGAAAGGATGCGATTTGGGTCATCGTTGACAGGTTGACCAAATCGGCCCACTTTATACCATTTAAAGTAGGACTATCCACGAAAAGATTGGCAGAGTTGTACGTGAAGCAGATCGTCAGGTTGCATGGCGTCCTCGTGAGTATCGTCTCCGATCGTGACAGCAGGTTCACGTCCCACTTTTGGAGGAGTCTACAGGCTTGTTTGGGCACATCGCTCAAGTTCAGCACGGCCTATCATCCACAGATAGATAGGCAGTCGGAGCGGACCATTCAGATGCTCGAGGATATGCTGCGGACGTGTGTACTAGATTTTGGCAGCTCGTGGGAGGATCACATTCACCTTGTGGAATTCTCCTACAGCAATACCCACCAAGCTAGTATCGGGATATCCCCTTTTGAGGCTCTGTACGGGCGGAGATGTCGTACCCCACTATCTTGGGACGATGTGGGTGAGAGTGCACTATTGGGGCCCGAGATGATCGTAGATGCTGCGGAAAAGCTGAAGCTGATTAGGGAACGACTTCGTGTGGCTCAAGACAGGCAGAAGCACTGGACCGACAGTCACCGGAGACCATTAGAGTTTGACGTATAGTTTCTTAGTTGTAATTGTTAATCATGATAGGAATAGGTCGTGACCTTCTGCTTAAATCTACGTAGACGATATGGTGTTCTTGAAGATATCACCGACATGTGGTACGATACGATTCGGAGGAGGCGAGAAGCTCAGTCCGAGATACATCGGTCCGTTTCATATTCTCGAGAGGATCGGAGAGGTGGCATACGTTTGGCACTACCATCCGCATTAGAAGGAGTGCACAACGTATTCCACGTATCCCAGTTGAGACAATACGTGGCGGACACCAGTCACGTACTAGACCACTTGGGGATTGAGGTAGGACCGAGCCTTAGCTACCAAGAGCAGCCCGTGGAAATTTTGGATCGCTGAGAGAAGGTGATGCGCACCCGAACCATTCCATTGGTGCACGTCGCGTGGAGACACCATTCTCCGAGCGAATCCACTTGGAAGAGGGAAGACGAGATGCGAGAGCGCTATCCTTACCCTTTTGAGGCATGAGGTATAAATTCCTACTCTTGCGTCTATCTTTAATTTCGAGGACGAAATTATTTTAAGGAGGGTACATTTGTGAGCCCTTGACCCAAAATTTTTGTATTATTTATTATTATTAATATTAAAAATCATTATTACTAGTTCAACCTTTACCATTATGCATTTATACCCAAAAGGGGGTTTTGTTAACAAAACAAATCCTAATTACAACTAAGGGAGGCCCCTTTTTGCGAAATGCAAATACTAAGGAACCTTAGTGTAAAGTGTTAAATTCAAATTACATTGATAAACAGGGATTCAAACCCGGATCCAAATCTCCCAACGGCCAAAGCCCTCCCTGGTATAATTCAAACTTAAACTCTTGGATTCAAATTCGTAAAGGAATACGAGAATCCTTATAGATAAATCCAATTGTGATTAAAAATCCAGTTCTCCTAAATCCTTTCCTTCTAATCCAACCAAAAACCCTAGCTATATAAAGAAGAGTAGCATACAACTACCTCCTCTGTTGCGAACCCTAAGGAAGTTGCTCATCCATGCAAACTACTGGATTTTGCCTCAAGACGTCCGCGCACCATTACCAATCTATGGGAACCCTTCGAGAGGTAAGGGTCTAAAACCTCCTTTCTACCTAGTATAGCGCCACCTGCTTGATAATTTTCCTAAGAAGAACTGGGTAAACAGGGATTATTAGAAACTGGGTTTCCTTTACTCATGTGTTAGCAACTTGGGTTCATATGTATGTGTCCTAGACATATGTCATGAGGGTTGAATGCAGGAGTATAGGTAAGCAGGACCATAAGTATGGGGTTGTACCATAGAGAGTTTGAGAAGACAATAGAGGATGTATACTAGCATAGCCTCTAGGAGTACCTGACCTGTCATATTCAGGAGACAGATTACCAGGTTGGTTGATCGTCACATACCTGTTCTAGATGCCACCATATAAGTTTTGTACTGTATTATATATATATGCAATATATTATATCGATGGATGAATATGTATGGATATATATATATATTTCTACATTATATTTTAATACTATTATTTGTAGTAGAAGATGGTATCAGTTGGAAATTATTCAGCCCCTGCTCATTGATGATCAGTCTAGATTACCAATTGGATCAGTTTTCCCTACTTACATATCACTTTAGATTGTCAGTTCTTTATCACATTTCAGTCCTATTTTAGACTATAAGTTCTGTTGTATATATATATATATATATATATATATATATATATATATATATCAGTCCCTTTTGTTTTAATTTAGTTAGCATCAGTTCAGGTGTAGCAGTTGAGAGGGTTCAGTCTTCCCTATTTATTTTTTCAGTAATGAACATACGTTTCAATTATCTGAAGTATTTTAGTCTATGGACTGGTGATTTTAGTCCCTTGGACTTATGTCAAAGATAAGTTGTAGTGTAATAGCTCGAGTAGGAGGTGACATCTTCCATGTTCAATCATTCGAGCCATTCTTTGGTTGTGTTCCAAATAATTCAATGTATTAGCCTTAAGGAGCAGTGGTATATCTTGTATAAACTCCATTGTTCAGTCTCTTTATTCTGTGTTGCCCTGCATCTTTATTAGTTCAAGTGATTCATGTTCAGTCCTAATATCCACTATTCAGTCTTGGACATTGTTTCACTGCCTTGGCATTACCTTGCTTAGTCCTATGTGATACGAGATATCAGTTAACCACCATGTATCAGGTCCTTGTGTGAACACTAGGATATCGACACTAACTTCGAAGTACCTGTCAGTCTCCATACTTTACTGTTAATAGTCAGTGAGGGGATAGGCCCATATACATTCTGTAAATGTTGATGTATAGGTAACAGTCCTAAGTTTCATTTTATTAGCCTTAGGACCAGAAATATGAGTGACTTGGTTCAGCCTTTCCTTTGCATCAGTCATGTAGGTAGGGATGGATTCGAATTTGACACTAATATGCCATAAGTTTAGTTCAAATAGGAGATTTAGTTTCAGTCATTGTACATGAGGGTCACTCCAGTAGATAAATTGTCCAGATAACAGACCTTTTGAGACTGGGTATCAGTGAGAGAAATATCAGTAACTGGGTTAGGCAGGACAGTAAGTTGTGCGGTATGCATAGACACCTAGAGGGGTACCAGTGTAGGATATGTGGATATTTACCACTGACATACATAAATGGGTGGTTGGGAAACTGTATGGTTTGCTTATAAAATGATCATGTGCAAGTGGAGGAAATGGACGGCTCGACCACAGATATAGTAGCAGGGGATTCATTCCCTGTTTGAGTGTATGTCCCATATTATATATATGATTCATAGCATGCTCTACACAAAGGTTCTACACAAATGTTCTGCAATACCTGTTTGCCATGAATTATAAAATAGCAGAACAATTATATTGGAGGACTGGACTTTTACTTTACAATACAAACTCGCTCATACAAAGACAGTCTAGGGACGAAAACCTAGGTACAGCAATCTAAGTACAATTGTTTAGTTTTTTCTGGGGGTGACGGTAGAGGCTCGGGAAAGCGACGGCAGCTCTGCCTTACTCCTTGGACGATCGGACGCAGCCTTGGCTCTGGTGAAGAAATGCTCTTGGACGTGTGGGGAGACTCCCTTGCGCTTTCGGTTGCTGGATCTCTGGATGTCTCTGTAGTGCTCTTCCTCTTTTCTCTGCTCTCTCCTTGCTCTTCTCTCCTCTTCTCTCCTCTTCTGCCTTCTGCAAGGGAATGGCACCTTACTATTTATAGGAATGGGGTGTGCTCATTAGGGTTTGCAAATAATTGCCTCCTTTAGAAGTCGGTGATTAAGGATCAATTAATCTCGGCCATTTATTTTGAATATAAATAAATTTGAGCAATTAATGTGATTGCATCAAATCTCTGTGGGCAATAAATGTTGATTGCCATGGATATTCGTGATTTGTGATAGCCTACCACGTGTCCAATTTGCTTGATTTGATTTGATCAGGGCAATTATGACGATTGCAGCAAATCTAATTTTTTTAGTATTTGTTAGCACCCATAATTCCAGAGAAGATAAGACTGCCACGTGTCTCAATTGTAGCGAAGAGCGCGACGTGTCTCAACTGGACCGTCCTGGCCGAGCCGTATATGGGGGGTCCTCTCAGCCACATAAAACCTGCGCCCGCACGTGGATGGGCAGCCGCATGGGGATGGAAAGCCGCATGGGGATAGGCAGCCGCATGCGAATAGGCAGCCGCGTGCAAATGGGCAGCCGCATGGGGATAGGCAGCCGCATGAAGTGGACGGCCGCATGAAGTGAGCGGCCGCATGGAGTGGCCTCAAAACTTGTTAGATTTTGCTAGCTGTAAGGAGATTTTCTCCTCTTTCCTATGAACATGCCATCATGTCAGTCATTATTGCGTATTTATGTTAGAGCTGTCATAGCCGTCATTTGTCAGAGCAGCCGGCAGGGCATTAAATACAGCCGAATGTCGAGAAGAACTGTTGAAGGCCACGTGGCTTCTTCCTGGGCTGCATGGAACTATCCGAGCCGCATGGGGCCTTGAGCCGCCTGGACTCTAGAGCCGTAAGGACTTCTGAGTCGTATGGGGATTCTGAGCCGCATGGGGATCCTGAGCCGCATGGGGATCTCTCTGTCGGAGCCGCATAGGCCTTTCTTTATTCTTTTCCATGCTTCTACAAGACCCCCTTCAAAGTTTTCAATTTGCAAAATTGAAATACTTTGAATAAGAAGCATGGACATGTAAAGACTCTTCGGACCGCATAGGATGTTCTGGCCGCATGGATGGCCGCCTCAGCCGCGTGGCCATCTGAGCCGCATAGGCCGTCTAGCCGCATAGGTTCCTCGCCACATCTTCATGCCACATGTTCAAATCTTTGCATTGATTGCCTTTGATTTGCTGTCAGATTTAAAGCCGCTTTTTGGGGCAGGATCCCAAGAGTTTAGCCTTGAATAGTCGGATTGTCTTGATACCCGAGGAGTCGGTTATGCTGCACACAGATCGAGGCGTCGGTCTATGGGTTTCGCCTATAAATAGCAGCGTATTTTTGGAAAAAAGACTTCTTTACTTTCTGCTCTTGTCCTAGCCTTTTTGTCTTCGTCTTCCTTCTCTGATCATCAGCAATGGCTCACAAGTCTTCCAGAGTTACGGCAAAGGCTGCGACGAAGGGTAAGGGCGTGGCCTCGACGTCAGCTGCGGCACCCGAAGCTCACTCCGACGTTCATCCTGCCGTTAAGGGTATGGATTTGGGGAAGTCATATACTTCGAAACCCTAACAACGGCTCTGTTGCATGCTTTATGCACAAGCCTTTAATGCAAATTGTTCGAATTATATGGGCCGCATACATGTCCCATAACCGAGTCGCATGGGGGTATACCCCATGTCCGAGCCGCATGGGAGTTGTCTTAGTGGGCCGCATGAACACTTCGTAACCCGAATCACATAATGACCTGTCGATCAGAGCCGCATGGACTCTTTTGAACCAAACCGCATGGAACCCCCTCTGGATTCATCCGTATAGGCTGTGCAAAAAAGCAAACCGCATGAGCTCCTCTGAATTTGAGTCGCATAACGCTCTTCTTGGACTGTACCGCATAAGGCCCTGACCATCTTTTAACATTGTTTCTTTTTATCTTTGATTCTTGCAGCAACCCTGCCGAAGGCCGAGATCATTGTGAAGGAAGATTTGCTGTCCCCTCTCAAACAAGAATCATCGCTTGTTAAGGAGGAGGTAACACCAGAAATGGAGGAATAGAAAGGAGAGCTGGCGCCCATTGCTGTAACGGAGGAGCCCCAGTCTGACCGCGGTAGTATTGGGAGTTCTGATCTTCCTATTTTGGATGAGGATCTTGCTCAAGTACATCCTTCATACGCAAAATGGTTGAGGGATTGGTATATGCGCCCCCGTAACTAGGATTCGTGGGCTCTCACAAATGTCCGCCTTTTGTCTTGATATTTCTGTCTGTCTTTAGTCGTAGTTTGTGTTTTTCTTCTTTTGGCCATCGATGTAATCTTCTTCCCTTTTGTCTGAATGAAATGATAGAGAACCTTTCTGGCTTGCTCGTGAGATGTAGTCATGTGAATGTAACCGCTTTTGAATGACCGAAATACATTCTCTCTACTTTTTGCCTGTAGTAATTGTCCCAATGGAAGATTTTTTTTTGTGGACCTATTATCCTTGGCGTACCCTGGTTCTGGATATAGATAATAAGTTGGAAGAGAACCGACATACTTACTCAGAGGTAAAGAGGACATGACAAGTATGGGGGTTTTACCGTGGATTCTTCCTACTCAGAGGTAATGAGGACATGGCAGGAGTGGACTCAACGGAGGATATTTATGGTCAACAGAGGACATTTGTGGACCTATTATCCTTGGCGTACTCCGATTTTGGGTACGGATAATAAGTCGAAAGGTAAGCAGCATACTTACTCAGTGGTAATGAGGACATGGCAAGCATGAAGGTTTCTTCGATGGAGCCTTCCTACTCATAGGTAATGAGGACGTGGTAGGAGTGGGCTCCATAAAAGGGTACATAAAATGACTCAGAGGTAATGAGGACGTGGAAGTTCTATGTAGAGGGGTGATTTATTTTTGGCGGAAGTGAAACGACTAAGAGGTAACATCGACGTGGTCGTTTTGGAAATTTGTGGATCCGTTACCCTTTTTGTGCACTGAGAGTACGGGTAGTAGATCATGAGGGAGGAGCCCTTTCAGAAGAATAAGTTCAGAGGTATGGTCATACATGACTTACTATCTAAAAGAGTGACCGGAATGTAAGTTCAGAGGCACCTGCGGGTACATAACTCAGCAATCTGGGATATTTGGAGGAAGAATGTGAGTTCAGCGGTACTGGAGGGTACATAACTCAGCAATCTAGAATATTTAGAAGAAGAATGTGAGTTCAGCGGTACTGGAGGGTACATAACTCAGCAATCTGGAATTTGGAGAATGTGAGTTCAGTGGTACCGGAGGGTACATAACTCAATAATCTGGAATTTGAAAAATGTGAGTTCAGCGGTACCGGAGGGTACATAACTCAATAATCTAGAATTTGTGAATGTGAGTTCAGCGGTACCCGCGGGTACATGACTCAATAATCTGGGGTTTTGTGAATGTGAGTTCAGCGGTACTAGAGGGTACATAACTCAATAATATGGGATTTTGTGAATGTGAGTTCAGCGGTACCGACGGGTACATAACTCAATAATCTAGAATTCTATGAATGTGAGTTCAGCGGTACCGGCGGGTACATAACTAAATAATCTAGGATTCGGAGAATGTCGCTTAGACATAATATTTATTCAGGAACCTGCCGTTGACGGGCAACATGAGCAAGTCTTCGTTATGTTTTGCGAGGCGGTAAGCACCGTTGGAGAATACAGCCTCAATGATAATGGACCTTCCCACTTTGGCTGGAATTTGTCGGCAGTTTTATGAGTCATAACCATCGGCCTCCGAACTGCCAGAATGAGATGGCCCACTTGGGATGTTCTGATTTTAACCTTCTTGTTGAAGGCCCCGGAGATGCGTGCTTGGTATAGCTCGATTCGTTGCTGAGCCAAGAGGCGCTTTTCATCTAAGGCCTCCAACTCTTGTAGCCGACGACGGTAGTTATCGTCCGTCGTCGATTGGTAAGTAAGAGCGACACAGAGCGAAGGTATTTGAGTCTCCAATGGGAGAACTGCCTCGCTCCCGTAAACCAGAGAGAATGGTGTGTTTCTAGTGGCCGTTCGGACTGTAGTACGGTATGCCCATAAGCATTCACCAAGCTTCTCCTTCCAGTCGCGTTTGTTGGATGATACGAACTTTTTCAGCAACTTGATGATGGTTTTATTGAATGCTTCTGCCAATCCATTCGCTGCCAGATTGTATGGCGTCGAAGCAACATTCTGAGTTTGGTGTTTATCGCAAAACCGATAGAAGGTGTGGCTTGTGAACTGCGAACCATTATCGTGGATGATCCTTCGGGGCAGTCCAAAGCGATAGATAACGTGATGCTTGAGGAAGCTGATCACGTTTGAAGTCTTCACTTCTGCAAGCGGAATAGCTTCCACCCATTTGGAGAAGTAATCTGTGATTGCGAGTATGAAGCGATGTCCTCGTGAAGAAGGTGGAGTGATCGGACCGATGATATCCATTCGTCATTCTTCGAATGGCTAGGACGCCACTGTCGGATGTAGAAATTCGGATGGCTGGTGGATGAAGTCCACGTAGACTTGGCAGGCTTTGCACTTTCTTGCATAGTCTATCGCATCTACTACCATCGTAGGCCAGTAATAGCCCATTCGGCGAAGACGGTCTTGCAATTTTGGGCCAGGCTGATGGGCCCCGCAGACACCGTCATGGGCTTCGCGTACGGCTTCTTTGGCTTCTGCATTTGACAGACATCGAAGCAATAATCCATCATAGGATCGACGATACAATATTTTTGTCTCTGTATCGTAGAAGAATCTGAGAGAACACCTTCTGATAGAGGTGGCTTCCTTTGGGTCCTCTGGCAGAATGTCGTAGACTACGAAGTCAATAAATGGTTGTCTCCAGTCTGGTGCTTCGTCGATCGTCTGAGCGGAATAACTCCCCACGAATTAAAAGTTGTTCTTGGGACAGAGCAGTTCATGGCCTATCACATCCACCGATTGATGAGCATAGTTCGGAACCGCCAGGGAAGCGGCAAGGCCAGCTAAGGCATCGGCTTCGATATTTTAGAGTCTGGGGACATATTCGATGAAGAACCCTTCAAATGACGAGATGATATTGATTGCTATTTGATGATAGGGGATCATGTCTTCATGGCGGACTTCGTATGAATCCCGAATCTGGTTGACGATTAACTGTGAATCGTCGTATGCTTCAAGATACTCTACCCCCAGCTCTCTTGCAAGTAGGAGGCCAATGACTAAAGCATTGTACTTGGCCACATTGTTAGAACAAGGTTTCGTGAGGGAGTAAGCGCGATTGATCACCAGTCCGGAAGGAGAAATCAGTACCACCCCGACTCCGACGACGATGTTGCCATTGGGTCCGGATTGTTGGAGGAGTTACCACCATTGTTGTTATTGGTATTAGGGCGCTTGCCTTTGTCCTCTCCCTCCGAGATGTACAATCCCAGTTGGCGAGCCTTCTTCAACCTATCCTCGGCGCTAGTGGCACTGATGATGAACGTCTTCCAGTCCTTGAATTGACTTTTACCCATCCAGAGGCTGATTGTTGGGAGCAGTCTCTTTTGGCAAATTTCAATTAAGGAGAAATCTGGATTACCAGATGGCAACTTCATTGCGGTTTGGCAAAACCGCTCAATATAGTTCCTTGTCAGCTCTTTCTCCCCTTGAACGACGTCCATGAGGGTGGACATTGTGACGTCCTGTCCTACTTCGTAGAATCTCTCCAAGAATATGTGCTTGAAGCTGGCGAAGGAGTGGATGCAGTTGTCTGGCAGGTTACGGTACCAGTCGAAGGCGACCCCTTCCAATGCCCCGATGAATAATCGTGTAAGGATGGCATCGTCATGGGGTAGATGGTCGGTGGTGACGTCGAAGTAAGTGATGTACCGACTTGCGGAGGTATTTCCATCATATGGATTGATATGGAATGGTTTATACTTTGGTGGGTAGGGAACATCTCTCTACGTAGCGGGATACGGTTATCGTATTCTGAGGTCTTGGCAGTTTTCTCGGGCGTGGAACATGGCTCGGAGCTCCTGGACCTCTCTACTTGCTTCCTTGGCCTCATCCGCAGCGGTGGGAGCTAACATCTCAGAAAGATTATTGCCGAGTTTGGTGCCGCTGAGTTCGAGTCCACATTGATCGTGGGACCCAAGTTTGTTTGGCCGGGCGTCCCTCCTTGTAGAGTAGGGAGGGCTGCTTTGATCTCGTCCACCGATTTGACCAAAGCGCACAGTATGGACTCCAGAGTGTCGATGCATTGGCGATCACTGGGACCATCTTGTTCGTCGTTTGTCATAAATGCCGTCCTTACATGAGTGGAAGTGGAAGGGACGATGGACGACGTGCCCTCCGAATCATACTCCTGTACCGAGAAGTCATCGGGGTATGTGGGAATGTTCTCCTCTGGTTCTGACTCAAAAGGAATAGTACCCCCAGCTTCGGAGCTTGCCTCATTTTGGGAGTCGTGGACGCCCTCGGGGATGTCGGACCCTACTGTATCGGATGGAAGAGTTGTTTCCTCGGGCTCATTTCCTTGGAACATTTTATTATCGTGGATGTTTGGAGGAGTACTACCCTAGTTTCAGTGACCCCTAGTGATGTGGATGATGAATCTCCCACTGTAGCAGATTTCGTCTTTGAATGGGTACCTTAGAAAACTTCGGTGGTGGACAACCGTTTAGATGACAGTTTCTTAGTCACAGTGGTTGAAATCTTCGGGCTAGAAACGTTTATCTTCTTCCCTCTCCCATCGACGGGGATTTTCTGAGTAGAGTTGCAGGAGATGACGGGAGGCGCCTCACCCTCTGAGCTCGGCTGTTGTAATCTTTGGAAGACGGACTGCCGGCCTTCTCATACCGTCACGTTGTTGCAACAGCAGTTGACGATAACTTGGGTGCAGTGACATCCGTGGGAGGACTCTTTGCACCTCGAGGCCTCTTCCATTTCCTTGCGCTTGTGGAGGATAGCCTCACGCAAGTCAGATGGGTCTGGAACGACCATTTTTGCTCCCTAGATTTTGGAAGACTTTTTGGAACCACTTTGTCCGTTTGCCGCCGGGGGCTGGACTCGAGTGGTTCTGTATAACTTCCTATCAGAGGTCCGCATAACAGTATGTGGAGCGCTCGGATGGTCAGAGGTCGGGACAGCGGACTGAGCTCGCCAAGTTTGCGCTGCCCAAGACTTCTTCACTCTAGTGCGTGAGGGCACATAGTAGGAAGAGTCTAAGTGGTATTGCAGAGAGTCAAACATATTTTCTCGGGAACATGAGAGATCAGGACCATAGGAGAGGCGATCGAAGACTAAGCCGCGTGGAGCATACAGTATACGACTGGAATTAACAGTCTTCATGCGGCTGGCAATCGTAGCCGCATGGGCTTTCTTCATGCGGCTGGAAATCTTGGCCGTATGGGTATTCTGCATCTAGCTGGCAGTTTCGACCGTATGGACATCATGCATGCGGCTGGCAAGTTTGGCCGCGTGAATGTTCAGCCTGCGGCTAGTGCCTTTGTTCGGCTTCTTCCTGGAGCACATAGAATCGCACTTTGCCCCTGCAAGTCCAGTATCGTAGTGCTTTCCTCTGTCGAACTTGGGGACAGCAGAGTCATCTATGGCTTAAAGTGGGGCCGCATGAGAGTTGCCTTCGCCGTCTTGGACAGCAGAGAGTACTCCGTCCAGAGCTTGGGGAGGAGCAAATGATTTTGGCCTCTACTCCCTGCGAGCTTTCTTTGTGCGGGTTCGCTTCTGGACCGGCCCAGCGCTCCCATCGGAAAGCATTTCTTCAAATGCCTGTTGGTCGAAGAGGACGACCATCTTCAGGTTGTGTGGAGCCAAGTTTGGCTGCATCCGATTGCGTCACCAACTTCTCAGCCGTGGAGAAGTTTGTCCCCGGCAGAGTCGCCATCGTGTTTGCCATGAATTATAAAAGAACATAACAATTATATTGGAGGACTGGACTTTTACTTCACAATACAAACTCGCTCATACAAAGAAAGCCTAGGGACGAAAACCTAGGTACAGCAATCTAAATACAATTGTTTAGTTTTTTCTGGGGGTGACGGTAGAGGCTTGGGAAAGCGATGGCAACTCTGCCTTACTCATTGGACGATCGGACGCAACCTTGGCTCTGGTGAAGAAATGCTCTTGGACGTGTGGGAAGACTCCCTTGCGCTTTCGGTTGCTGGATCTCTGGATGTCTCTGTAGTGCTCTCCCTCTTTTCTCTGCTCTCTTCTTGCTATTCTCTCCTCTTCTCTCCTTTTCTCCCTTCTGCAAGGGAATGACACCTTGCTATTTATAGGAATGGGGTGTGCTCATTAGGGTTTACAAATGATTGCCTCCTTCAAAAGTCGGCGGTTAAGGATCAATTAATCTGGGCCATTCATCTTGAATATAAATAAATTTGAGCAATTAATGTGATTACATCAAATCTCTATGGGCAATAAATGTTGATTGCCATGAATATTCGTAATTTGTGATAGCCTGCCACGTGTCCAATTTGCTTAATTTTATTTGATCAGGGCAATTATGACGATTGCAGCAAATCTGATTTTGTTAGGATTTGTTCGTACCCATAATTCCAGGGATGATAAGATTGCCACGTGTCTCAATTGTAGCAAAGAGTGCTACGTGTCTGAACTGGATCATCCCTGCCGAGCCGTATATGGGGGTATCATCTCAGCCGCATGAAACCTGCAGCCGCACGTGGATGGGCAGCCGCATGGGGATAGGCAACCATATGCAGAGGGGCAGTCGCATGGGGATAGGCAGCCGCATGCAGATGGGCAGCCGCATGGGGATAGGCAGCCGCATGCAGATGGGCAGCCACATAGGGATAGACAGCCGCATGCGGATAGGCAGCTGCGTACAAATGGGCAGCCGCATAGAGATAGGCAGCCGCATGAAGTGGGCGGCCACATGAAGTGAGCGGCCGCATGGAGTGGCCTCGGGACTTATTGGATTTTGCCAGCTTTAAGGAGATTTTCTCCTCTTTCCTATGAACACGCCATCATGACATTCATTATTGCGTCTTTATGTCAGAGCTGTCATAGCCGTCATTTTTTAGAGCAGCCGTCAGGGCATTAAATGTAGCCGAATGTCGAGAAGAACTGTTGAAGGCCACGTGGCTTCTTTCTGGGCCACATGGAACTATCCGAGCTGCATGGGGCCTTCAGCCGCATGGACTCTAGAGCCGCATGGACTTCTGAGTCGCATGGGGATTCTGAGCCGCATAGGGATCCTGAGCCGCATGGGGATCCTGAGCCGCATGGGGATCGCATGGGGATCCTGAGCCGCATGGGGATCTCTCTGTCGGAGCTGCATAGGCCTTTCTTTATTCTTTTCCATGCTTCTATAATAACTTCATTCCATACACCATTTATCCACTATATTTTGAACGACCTACATCAGGACATGTCCAATACCCCAGTTAGCCACTGCAAGTTACATATACTGCATTCACTCTATTGGTTTACTGCACACTTGTTCACTGCAAAGCTGGTATTCCCTGCATTAGGCATTAACCTAAACCTGAGACCAGTGCTGACCTATAATTAGTCACAGTACAGAACCTACTACATTGGGTTAGAACATTACCTGCCCCGTATGAGACACCTGTAGCAGACTACTGCCCCATGTTCTATCCTATTGGCTAATTATTTCAGCCCATGTTAACCCCTTCACCTGTCCATATACATTCTCCTTTACGCCTCTCATTTCAGTCCAGTTTGGGTTATACACATACAATTATATGCTGGGTTCACTTTGATGTACATTATAGATATATAAATATTGAGGACAGGAAATTCATCCCTGTTGAGCCACAGGGAGCAGTGGTTAGAAGCTACCAGGGGTTGAGGGGTTCGAGTACAGGAATTGCCTGGATGGTTCAGGCCACACACCATAGGCCATGGTGGCTAGGATACTCAATAGAGAGTACCTTAACAGGATGTGGATGCATGAACATGGGTATCTTGATACCTATAGCATATGAAGACCACTGATCATATACATATATATATATATATATATATATATATATATATATATATATATATATTTTATATATATATATATATATATATATATATATATATATTTAGGAAATAGTCTTGGTATGGATACATGTAGATATGCTTGTAGGATATGTTAAGGTTGGGAGTATTGGAGATGGTATAATGATGCCCTGTACTGGTATAACCTGGGACAAGGGTATAGGTTAATTTATGTGACTAAAAAGAATTGATAAATAAAATTGATAATTTCCATATCACATCTGTTAACCCAAGAAATGCTACAAACAGGTTACTTGGACTCTAACTCAGCACTCGATCAGTACTCGCAGCTCGGGATGACAGGCAAGTGCATATACTGATTATTACCATTTTCGATAGTCTCCTTTATATGCTATCCATATGTCTTGCTGCTTGCTGACACGATCGTCACACGGGATAGTATCATGGATTTATTTTACATCTTGATTGCCTTACCTACCTTACTCGTGATTGATTCCATGAGTACCAGTTGGGCAGAAAAATATCTTAGTAGACGTGTGAACTACCCAATCTATCCCTAAATGTCTATTCATGACTGATAGCAGCTGCACACGATACGTGGAGGGTGCCGAATTTACACCTTAGCCATTCACACGTCAAAATCGATATTTCAATGCACGTAGATAGATAACATTCCAACTATTCCATTATGTTCTTCACCGTTTGCCATGCTACCATGATTTTACATATTGCTTTCTAGTTGCTATATTCTCATTGATAGAGTTTCATGTCTTTTCCTTTGAACCATGATGCTAGTTACTTTCTAGTTTCATTCTCATATGTATATACATGTTTAGCGATTCTATTGTGCCTCGGATAGCTGTCATATGTGTACTTGCTCCATTCCTGACTGGAAAACCAATATTTTAGGTGATGAGTTAGTGGAGTTCTGTACTACTTATTATGAGCAGACGGAAGATCCTGATTTGAGCATGCAGGAAGACTTGGATGCAGGGCTACCCTCCGTAGGAGACCTTTAGCTAGACATTATGCCATAGAGCAAGAGTTGCTTATAGAAACTCTTTTCTTTATTGTATTTCATTTTATTTGTGGATTATGATTAGTTGAGTAGTGGACATGCTTTTGGTACATTTTGGTTATATTGAGATTATTTTATCTACTATATTTTGGTCTCTACACTTTGTGATCTCTCTTCAGTTATTAGATTGTTTCTCTCATCATGGTCATTGTATATATAATTTTTTGTTGTGGACTGAAATACAAATTTGATCTTTTATGGAAATCTACAAACTGTGTGGTTGTATTTGATAAATTATGGAGATGACTAGTCAGCGTTCTACCGCCAAATATTCGGTACGGGTCGTGACATGTTTTTATGGTGGCCCATGTTGGTCTATTTTTGCAAAAACAGCAAAACTCGTTATGGTACTCAACTTAGATGTACTACTACGGGACTATGAATAAGACTAGAATTAAGGACCATCTCCACATGTTTAAAACCGTTATTGAAATTCCACATTTGATCTCAATTATTCCTTTGATCTGCATCTTGTTTGAATCTTCATACCAACTAACAATTTTACATTTGTGGCAGACAGATGGATTCTCAAGGTAGGAACACCGCTCCTTAGAACACCCCAGCAAACATTGGCGGGTCTTCCATGAATGGAACCCCACCGACTCACGGAGGCCGCTTTACCTACTTAGGCGAGACTTCCCAGCCGCAGACTTCGAGATTTTGCTGTGATGACATTCCACCACCTCCCCAGTTCCCTTTGCCGACTTCGCCACCAGCACAGTTTCCTCCACCAGCACCCTTCCATCAGCCTGCACCCTTCCAACAGCCAGCACCCCTTCAGCATCCAGCACCAGTTCTGCCTCCAACACCTGCGCTGGACAATGCCACGCTCCTCGAGATTTTCCAGCAACACATCACTTCCCAGACGAGGTAGACCGACATCTTCCGTCATACCCTGAGGAAGGCTCTTCAGAATAGGGAGGCTCCCCCGCTGCGCCCCGGAACTTTCAAAAATTTTATGGACCTTAAGCCCAGGGAATTCAGAGGAACATAAGGGATCCTGTACACGGACGACTGGTTGGAGAATGTGGATCGCAACCTATGGATGGCTTGGATTCTGGAAGACAAGAAGGTTGAGACGGCCAGCATGCAACTCTATGACATCGCTTGCACGTGGTACAGAGATGAGCCCCGATTCACCGGGCCAGATGTGACCTGGAAAGAATTTAAGGAGTTGTTCAAGACGAAGTTCTACCCAGACGCAGACAAAGAGAAGTTAAAGAACGAGTTCGAGAGCCTAGAGCAGGGCAACCTCTCCATCGATGAGTACTCAGCCGAGTTCTCTCGCCTCAGTCGCTTCGCAGATGCCTTTACCCCTGCAGCCAAGGCAAAGAAGTTCAGAAAGGGTCTATCACATGAGATTCGTATAGCCATCGCCACCAGCCAAGCCACCAGATATGAGCGGATCTTGAAAGTCGTACAAGATGTAGAGAAGGAGATAAAGCACAAACAGAAGAGGAATAGAGATGCATACGGAGGGGGCAACACCCAGTCAGGATCGGCCAAGCGGTCCCATACTGCAGAAAAGACCACGACACAGTAGAAGCAGCTACAACCTCATTTCCTACAGCAGCAAAACTAGCATACAGCTAGAGTCCCTGCCACATAGCAGAACCAGTAGAGACATCCTCTTGGACCTTGCGGCTACTGCAGAAAGTCGGGACACGTATGGGACGTATGTAGGAGATGACTTAGAGTATGCCTATTCTGTGGTTCGAGCGCGCACCAGATGAGGGAGTGTCCAGCGGCACAGATTCATACAGCACAGAGAGTAGCTCCTGCCACGGGAGCACCGATGAAGCCCATGATACCCCAGCAGCAAAGAGGGCCCCTGCCCACACAGCAGTAGCGCTTCGTCCAGCACCATCAGTAGGGCAGAGCTTATGCCATGGCGGTCGAGGAGACACTAGCATCCCCTGATGTGATAGCAGGTTCTGTCCTCCTTGAGACTTTTTTAGCTATTACTTTATTCGATTCTGGCGCCAGTCATAGCTTCATATCTGCAACTTTTAATTTTAGACATAGTATTGTATCTGAGCCTTTAGACTATACCTATAAAATCTCGACTGGCGGAGGCATCATCTTGGTGAAGGACGTTTGCGTCGGTCGCCGCATTAAAATAGGAGGCTAAAAAATATGCGCTAGCTTGCTCATAATGCCACTATCGAGCTTTGATATAGTGCTCGGCATGGATTGGTTGAGTAAACATTTCGTTAGCATCGATTTTCACCGTAGATGTGTTGTGTTTAGTCCGCCTGGGGAGACCGTGTTTGAGTTTGCTAGAGGAGCAGTAGAGCAGCGTAGCGACGCTCTTTATGAGACCATGGTAGCGGAGAAGGAGCTACCTCATCCCATCATCGCAGAGTTTCTTGACGTATTTTCAGAGGAGCTACCAGGGCTGCCGCCAGACAAAGACGTTGAGTTTTCTATTGATCTTTTGCTTGGTGCGAAGCCAGAGTTGCAGCGAGTGTACAGGATCAGCAACAATGAGGCCGTAGAATTGAAAAAGCAGATCGACGAGCTACTAGAGAAAGGGTTCATTAGATCGAGTTCGTCACCTTGGGGTGCACCAATGCTGTTCATACCCAAGAAGGATGGGACAGTACGTATGTGTATCGACTACCGAACCTTGAATAGCAAAATGATCAAAAACAAATACCCGCTACCCAGAATTGACGATCTTTTGCACAGGTGTTCTCGAAGATCGACTTGAGGTCGGGGGTACCAACAAGTAAAAGTGAAGAAAGAAGATATTTCGAAGACAGCCTTCCAAACCAAGTACGGCTAGTACGAATTTATGATGATGCCGTTTGGGTTGACCAATGCCCCGGCAGTCTACATGAATTTGATGAACAAACTATTCCATCCACACCTTGATAAGTTTGTGGTGGTCTTCATCGACGATATTCTCATTTATTCGAAGTCACCGGAAGAGCACGAAGAGCACCTGAGGATAGTGCTGGAGACTCTCATGAAGGAGAAACTCTACGGAAAGCTTTCGAAGTGCGAGTTTTTCCTAGACAAGGTAGAATTCTTCGGTCATGTAGTTACAGGAGATGGTATATCAGTTGATCCGAAGAAGATTGCTACTGTTGAGTCATAGACTACTCTGACTTCTGTGGTTGAAATTCGAAGCTTCTTGGGATTGGCGGGCTACTACCGGAAGTTCGTGCAGGACTTTGCTCGAATTGCAAAGCCGATGACTAGGCTCACTCGGAAGGACATGGAGTTCGTATGGACAGAGGACTGCCAGGTTGCATTCGATGAGCTGAAGAAGAGGCCGACGACAGCTCCCATATTGACGTTGCCATCTGGTTCCGACAGTTTTTCTATCTATAGCAATGTTTGGGGAAAGGCTTGGGGTATGTTTTAGAGCAGAACAAGAAGGTGATAGCGTATGCGTCCGCGTCCAGGCAGCTGCGACCCCATGAGAAGAATTACCCCACCCACGATCTAGAGCTGGCAGCAGTTATATTCGCCCTGAAGTTGTGGAAACACTACTTGTACGGAGAGACTGTGGAAATATTCACTGACCAAAAAAGCTTAAAGTACATTTTCACGCAGAAGGAGCTGAATATGAGGCAACACAGATGGTTGGAATTGATGAAGGATTTTGACATCTCGTTGCAGTACCATCCCGAGAAGGTGAACGTAGTTACGGATGCCTTGAGTCGGTATCCAGTGGCTATGTTCTTGACGAGAGACCGGTACTTGTTAGCAGACTTGGAGAGCTTAGGTATTGAGGTCGTTATTCCTGGAGTCGAGGTACAGATAATGGGCATGCATATTTAGTCTGGACTGATGGACAGGATACGAGAGGCATAGCCCCAGGATAAGTAGCTGAGGAGTATCATCGTGCAGGCACGGGCTGGTTTGCTAGAGGACTTCACTATTGCAGAGGATGGCTCGTTGAGGCATGGTGCGAGATTATGTGTACCTAGTGGAGAGCTGCGAGAGGATGTCATGCAAGAGACACACCGCTCTCAGTATTCTTTATATTCGGGAGACAACAAGATGTACAAGGATTTGAGAGCCTACGTATGGTGGCACGACATAAAGCGTGAGGTGGCGCACTTCGTTTCTAGATGTCTTGTGTGTCAGCAGGTCAAAGCCGAGAGGCAGAGACCCGGAGGTTTACTTCAGCCGTTGCCAATTTTCGAGTGGGAGTAGGAACATATCACTATGGATTTTGTTTTCGGTCTTCCACGTTCGCCTGACGGAAAGGATGCAATTTGGTTCACCATTGACAGGTTGACCAAATCAGCACACTTTATACCATTTAAAGTGGGACTATCCACGAAAAGATTGGCAGAGTTGTACGTGAAGCAGATCGTCAGGTTGCTTGGCATCCCAGTGAGTATCGTCTCTGATCGTGAGAGCAGGTTCACGTCCCACTTTTGGAGGAGTCTGCAGGCTAGCTTGGGCATATCGCTCAAGTTCAGTACGGCCTACCATCCACAGACAGATGGACAGTCGGAGCAGACCATTCAGACGCTCGAGGATATACTGTGGACGTGTGAACTAGATTTTGGCAGCTCATAGGAGGATCACCTTTACCTTGTGGAATTCTCCTACAACAACAGCCACCAAGCTAGTATCGGGATGTCTCCTTTTGAGGCTCTGTACGGGCGGAGATGTCGTACCCCACTATCTTGGGACGACGTAGGTGAGAGAGCACTATTGGGGCCCGAGATGATCGTGGATGCTGCGAAGAAGGTGAAGCTGATTAGGGAGAGACTTCGTGTGGCTTAAGACATGCAGAAGCACTGGGCCGACATTCACCGGAGACCATTAGAGTTTGAGGTACAGTTTCTTAGTTGTAATTGTTAATCATGATAGGAATAGGTCGTGACCTTTTGCTTAAATCTAGGTGGACGATATGGTGTTCTTGAAGATATCACCGACACGTGGTACGATATGATTCGGAGGAGACGAGAAGCTCAGTCCGAGATACAACGGTCTGTTTCATATTCTCGAGTGGATCGGAGAGGTGGCATACCGTTTGGTACTACCAGCCACATTATAGGGAGTGCACAACCTATTCCACGTGTCCCAGTTGAGACGATACGTGGCGGACCCTAGTCACATGCTAGACCACTCAGAGATTGAGGTGGGACCGAGCCTTAGCTACCAAGAGTAGCCCGTGGAGATCTTGGATCGTCGAGAGAAGGTGTCGCGCACCCAAACCATTCCATTGGTACATGTCGCGTGGAGGCACCATTCTCTGGGCAAATCCACTTGGGAGAGGGAAGACGAGATGCGAGAGCGCTATCCTTACCTTTTGGAGGCATGAGGTATAAAGTCCTACTCTTGCGTCTATCTTTAATTTCGAGGACGAAATTATTTTAAGGAGGGTAGATTTACGAGCCCTTGACCCAAATTTTTTGTATTATTTATTATTATTAATATTAAAAATCATTATTACTAGTTCAACCTTTACTATTATGCACTTATACCCAAAAAGGGGGTTTTGTTAACAAAACAAATCCTAATTACAACTAAGGGAGGCCCCTTTTGTGAAATGCAAATACTAAGTGACCTTAGTGTAAAGTGTTAAATTCAAATCACATTGATAAACAGGGATTCAAACCCGAATCCAAATCTCCCAACGGCCAAAGCCCTCTCTGGTATCATTCAAACTTAAACTCTCGGATTCAAATTCGTAAAGGAATACGAGAATCCTTATAGATAAATCCGAGTATGATTCTAAATCCACTTCTCCTAAGTCCTTTCCATCTAATCCAACCAAAAACCCTAGCTATATAAAGAAGAATAGCATACAACTACCTCCTCTGTTGTAAACCCTAAGGAAGTTGCTCATCCACGCAAACTACTTAATTTTTCCTCGAGACGTCCCTGCACCATTACCAATCTGCGGGAACTCTTCGAGAGGTAAGGGCCTAAAACCTCCTTCCTACCTAGTATAACGCCACCAGCTTGATAATTTTCCTTAGAAGAACTGGGTATCAGGGATTATTAGAAACTGGGTTTCTTTACTCATGTGTCAGTAAATTGGGTTTATATGTATGTGTCCTAGACATATGTCACGAGGGTTGAATGAGGAGTATAGGTAAGCTGGACCATAAGTATGGGACTTTACCATAGAGAGTTTGAGAAGACAATAGAGGATGTATACTACAATAGCCTCTAGGAGTACCCGACCTTTCATATTCAGGAGACAGATTACCAGGTTGGTTGATCGTCGCATACCTGTGCTAGATACCACCGTATAAGTTTTGTACTGTATTATATTATATATGCAATGTATTATATCGATGGACGAATACGTATGGATATATATATATAAATATATATATATATATATATATATATATATATATTTCTAAATTATATTTTAATACTGTTATTTGTAGTAGAAGATGGTATCAGTTGGAAATTGTTCAGCCCCTGCTCATTGATGATCAGTCCAGATTACCATTTGGATCAGTTTTTCCAACTTACATATCACTTTGGATTGTCAGTTCTTCATCACATTTCAGTTCTCTTTTATAGTATAAGTTTTGTTATATATATATATCTGTCCCTTTTGTTTTAATTTGGTTAGCATCAGTTCAGGTGTAGCAATTGAGAGGGTTTAGTCTTTTCTATTTATTTTTTCAGTAATGAACATATGTTTCAATTATCTGAAGTATTTCAGTCCATGGACTGGTGATTTTAGTCCCCTTGGACTTATGTCAGAGATAAGTTGTAGTGTAATGGCTCTAGTAGGAGATGGCATCTTCCATGTTCAATCATTCGAGCCATTCCTTGGTTGTATTCCAGATAATTTAATGTATTAGTCTTAAGGAGCAGTGGTATATCTTGTACAAACTCCTCTGTTCAGTCTCTTTGTTCTGTGCTGTCCTGTATCTTTATTAGTTCAAGTGATACATGTTCAGTCCTAATATCCACTATTCAGTCTTGGACATTGTTTCACTGCCTTGGCATTACCTTGCTCAGTCCTATGTGATACGAGATATCAGTTAACCACCATATTTCAAGTCCTTGTATGAATACTAGGATATCGACCCTAACTTCGAAGTACCTGTCAGTCCCCAAACTTTACTGTTAACAGTCAGTGAGGGAAAAGGCCCATATATATTCTGTAAATGTTGATGTATAGGTAACAGTCATAAGTTTCATTGTATTAGCCTTAGGACCAGAAATATGAGTGACTTGGTTCAGCCTTTCCTTTGCATCAGTCATGTAGGTAGGGATGGATTCGAATTGGACACCAACAGGGTATAAGTTTAGTTCAAATAGGAGATTTAGTTTCAGTCCTTGAATATGAGGGTCACTCCAGGAGATAAATTCTCCAGATAACAGACCTTTTAAGACTGGGTATCAGTGAGAGAAATATCAGTAACAGGGTTAGGCAGGACAGTGAGTTGTGCAGTATGCATAGACACCTATAGGGGTACCTGTGTAGGATATGTGGATATTTACCGCTGACATACTTAAATGGGTGGTTGGGAAACCGTATGATTTGCTTATAAAATGATCATGTACAAATGGAATAAATGGGCGGCTCGACCACAGATATAGTAACAGGGGATTCATTCCCTGTATGAGTGTATGTCCCACATTATATGTATGATTCATAGCTTGCTCTACACAAAGGTTCTACACAATTGTTCTGCAATACCTTCATTCCATACACCATTTATCCACTGTATTTTGAACGACCTACATCAGGACATGTCCAATACCCCAGTTAGCCACTGCAAGTTATATATATTGCATTCACTCTATTGGTTTACTACACACTTGTTCACTACAAAGCTGGTATTCCCTATATTAGGCATTAACCTAGACCTGAGACCACTGCTGACCTACAATTAGTCACAGTACAGAACCTACTACATTGGATTAGAACTTTGCCTGCCCCATATGAGACACCTGTAGCAGACTACTGCCCCATGTTCTATCCCATTGGCTAATTGTTTCAGCCCATGCTAACCCCTTCACCTGTCCATATACATTCCTTTTTATGCCTTTCGTTTCAGTCCAGTTTGGGTTATACACATACACTTATATGCTGGGTTCACTTTGATGTACATTATAGATATATAGATATTGAGGACAGAAAATTCATCCCTATTGAGCCACAGGGAGCAGTAGTTAGAAGCTACCAGGGGTTGAGGGATTCGAGTACAGGAATTGCCTGGATGGTTTTGGCCACACTCCATGGGCCATGGTGGCTAGGATACTCAATAGAGAGTACCTTAACAGGATATGGATGCATGAATATGGGTATCTTCATACCTATAGCATATGAAGACCACTGATCATATATATATATATATATATATATATATATATATATATATATATAGGAAATAGTCTTGGTATGGATACATATAGATATGCTTGTAGGATATGTTAAGGTTGATAAATAAAGGAAACTATCAGCTCGGTAATAAAGGAAACTATCGAAAACGGTAACAATCAGTATATATAGGAAATAGTCTTGGTATGGACTCTAACTCAGCACTCGATCAGTACCCAAGAAATAGTCTTAATATATACCCTTGTCCCAGATAAATATATATATAGAAAATAGTCTTGTACTAGTATTACCTGGGACAAGGGTATATATTAATTTATGAGACTAAAAGGAATTGATAAATAAAATTGATAATATCCGTATCACATCTGTTAACCCAAGAAATGCTATAAACAGGTTACTTGGACTCTAACTCAGCACTCGATCAGTACTCACAGCTCGGGATGACAGGCAAGTACATATACTGATTGTTACCGTTTTCGATAGTTTCCTTTATATGCTATCCATATGTCTTGCTGCTTGCTGACACGATCGTCACACGGGATTGTATCATGGATTTATTTTACATTTTGATTGCCTTACATGCTTACCTTACCCGTGATTGATTGCATGAGTACTAGTTGGGCAGGAAAATATCTTAGTAGACGTGTGAACTATCCAATCTATCACCAAAATGTCTATTCTTGACTGATAGCAGCTGCACACGACACATGCAGGGTGCCGAATTTACCCCTTAGTCGTTCACACGTCGAAATCGATATTTCAATGCACGTAGATAGATAACATTCCAACTATTTCATTATGTTCTTCACCGTTTGCCATGCTACCATGATTTTACATATTGCTTTCTAGTAGCTATATTCTCATTGATAGAGTTTCATGTCTTTTCTTTTGTACCATGATGCTAGTTACTTTCTAGTTTCATTCTCATATGTATATACATGTTTATCGATTCTATTGTGCCTCGGATAGCTGTCATATGTGTACTTGTTCCATTCCTGACTGGAAAACCAATATTTTAGGTGATGAGTTAGAGGAGTTTTGTACTACTTATTATTAGCAGACGGAAGACCCTGATTTGAGCATGCAGGAGGACTTGGATGCGGGGCTACCCTCCGCAAAAGACTTTTAGCTAGATATTTTGTCATAAAGCAAGAGTTGCTTATAGAAACTCTTTTCTTTATTGTATTTCATTTTATTTGTGGATTATGATGAGTTGAGTAGTGGACATCCTTTTGCTACATTTTGGTTATATTGAGATTATTTCATCTATCATATTTTGGTCTCTACACTTTGTGATCTCTCTTCATTTATTAGCTTGTTTCTCTCATCATGGTCATTGTGTATATAATTTCTTGTTGTGGACTGAAATAAAAATATGATCTTTTGTGGAAATCTATAAACTGCGTGGTTGTATTTGATAAATTGTGGAGATGACTAGCCAGCGTTCTACCGCCGATACTGCGACGTAGGCTGGACGTACCCACGGCTCATGCCCAAATATTGGGTGCGGGTCATGACACTCAATACTTTCTCTTCTTTTTTTATATACAACATTCAGAAGATATTTATACGTCCTTCAAACATAGTATTTTTTTAGAAATTTGCCACTAATAGGTATCATAGCGACTCGGCCATCCATCCCTGTTAGTTGATAAGCTCTGTTCGAGAAAACCTTGCTTACAACATATGGACCTTCCCACTTTGTTTTAAACTTGCCTTGGCTCCTATATGTCATAATCATAGGACATCTGACAGTAAGAACTAGTTTGCCTTTTCTGAAATGCTCGTACTTTGACTTTACGATTGAAAGCTTTTGAGATGCGGGCCTGGTATAGCTCGATATGTTGTTGAGCTAGCAGACTTTTCTCGTTAAGCGGTTCCAGTTTTTGAATTCGAAGACGATCGTTGTTTTCTGTTATGAGTTCATTGTCAATTGCAATCCTCAGGAAGGTAATTTAAATTTCCAATAGTAGAACAGCTTCACACCCAAACACGAAAGAGAAAGGTGTACAACCAGTAGGATTACGTATAGTAATACGATAAGCCCATAGACATTCTCTAAGATTTTTATTCCAATTGTATTTGTTAGTAGAAACAAACATTTTGAGGAATTTGATGATAGTCTTGTTGAACGCTTCAGCCAAACCATTAGCTGCAGGATTATAGGCAGTGGAAGCGGTATTGTCGATTATGTTGTCATTGCAGAACCGAGTAAACTTTTGGCTAAGAAATTGTGGTCCATTATTATGAATGATTTGTCGAGGAACGCTAAATCTGTATATCACATGATGTTTGACGAAGTTGATGACACTGGTGGTCTTAACTTCGGACAAAGTTATAGCTTCTGCCCACTTCGAAAAGTAATCGGTTATAGCCAGTATAAACCGATGTCCTCTAGATGACGGTGGATTGATAGGACCAATGACATATGTGCCCTAAGCTTCAAAGGGTCATAATGCGATAGTCGGATGAAGAAATTTTGATATTTGGTGGATGAAGTCTGCATGGATTGACAAGCTCGGCACTTTCTTGCATACTCGATGGCATCTGATACAATAGTGGGCCAGTTGTAACCCATACGTCGAATACGATCCTGCAGTCTAGGACCTGGCTGATGTGTACCATATACACTATCATGATCCTCCTATAGTATTTGTTTTGCTTCATCTCCCGCAAGACACCGTAGAAGTAGACCGTCAAATGTTCGTCGATAAAGGGTCTTGGTGGTGTGGTTTTAATAGAATCGGAGTGATCGTCGACGAATGGTTGTAGCTTCTTTATGATCTTCGGGTAAGATGTCATATACCGCGAAGTCCATGAAAGGAACTCCCCAGTCTTTTCTGATGATGTTGATTTCAGTTAAATTGCTGAACTCAATGTTTGAATTATTCTCGATGCAAAATAACTCTCTATTAGTAATAACAATCATCTACTGTCTTGTGACTAGAATTGCCAATATTGCTGCAAGATTGGCCAATGCATCAGCTTCGGTATTGCATGCTCGACGTATATGTTCAATGAAGAATCCTTTAAACGATGAAGCCATTCTGACTGCTGCCTCATGATATAGGATAAGATCTTGATATCGAACCTCATATGTTCCTCTGACCTGATTAACAATTAGTTTAGAGTCTCCATACACCTCGAGATATTCAATATCCAATTGTTTAGCTAATTGGAGATCAATGAGCAGAACATTATATTCGGCCACATTGTTGGAGCATGATTCATCCAAGGAAGAAGCTCTTTGAATAGCTAATCCTTCCGGTGCTACAAAGATAATTCCAATTCCTACGACAATAGATCATTTTAGTCCGATTCTAGATGCTCCATCAAAGAATAGACGCCAAGCAAGAATTTTTCTGAAATCGTGTTAGATTCTAAATTTTTATCAGGAATCTCGTCATAGAGTTTAGACGTTTTGGGAATTGGATGAGCCGCTAGTAAGTCAGCATGGGCTTGACCCTTAGCAAACTTTTGAGGAACATAAACTATATCATATTGAATATGACCCATGTAGCAAGCTTATAATTGAGTGTATTGGGATTCTTCATCAAGATCCGGAGAGGGTTAACTCTGGAAATAACATAAATAGTTTGGCCGGTGATGTAATGTCTCGTCTTTTGAACAACAAACATCAAAGCTAGTCTTTTTTTTACTGGACTATATCGATGTTCAGCCCCGATTATTGTACGACTGAGATAATAGATAACTTGCTCATAAACTTCATTCTTCTTTTGAGCCAGTAATGCACCTAACGAATGATCCATCGCTCGAATATACATCAAGAAGGATATTCTTGAGATTGGAGGTACAAAGAGTGGTGGGTTCATCAAGTGCCGCTTTATGTCTTCAAATGCTTGCTGGCATTCTTCAGTCCAAATAAAAGACACACCTTTCTTCATCAATTGAGTGAATGGTATGCAACGTCCAGACAGATTCGAAATAAATCTCCTGATGTAAGCAAGCCGACCTTGGAATCCTCGTAGCTCTTTTGGGTTGCGAGAAGGACGCATCTCTTGAATGGCTTTGATCTTCTCGGGAACAACGTGTATACCTTTAGAGGTAATGACGAATCCGAGAAATTTTCCACTAGAGACTCCCAGAAATAACTTGGTGGGATTCATCTTGAGTTGATGTTGATGCATTAGATCGAAGATATTTCTTAAGTCTTGGATGTGGTCTTCCTTTAGACAAATTTTGACTGCAATATCGTCGACATAGCATTCAACAGTCTTTCACAAATGATCGCAAAAGATGGTACTCATAGCCCGTTGATAGGTGGCACCAGCGTTCTTAAGATCGAACGGCATGACAGTGTAACAATAGATTCCCAAGGGGGTACGAAAAGATGTATGTATTTCATCTTCAAGATGCATTCAGATTTGATTATAGCCTCAAAACCCATCCATGAAAGACATCCGTTCAAATCTGCAAGTGTTGTCGAACATGACATCAGTGATCAGAAGTGAAAACTCATCCTTAGGACAAGCGTCGTTGAGGTCTCTAAAGTCAATGCTGACTCGAACATTCCCATTTTTCTTCATAACTGGGACAACATTGGCGAACCAGTCAGGATGTTGTTCTTCACTAACAAAATCGTAAGTGATCATTTTCCTGACTTCAGTCTCTATGGCATCCATCATGTCAGGTTTGAATTGATGTTGTTGTTGTTTGACTGGCCTTGTATTAGGAAGAATGTGGAGTCTGTGGGTAGCGATCTGAGGATCTAATCCTGGCATATCTTCATAACTCCAAGCAAAGATGTCAATGTATTCTCGGATAAGCTAAATTAATTCTTGTTTATCCGCATCTGAGAGGCTTTTGCTGATGAAGATTGGTCTTGGCGAGCCCTTTTCTCCAACATCGTCCTGAATTAATTGATCTTCAGTAGGTGGTTCTCGTTGTTCGAAATGAAGTTCCCACTGAGTGTCCATCCTTTGTGCCTAAGGATCTACTTCAGGAGCTTCAACTACGTCATCCTCATCATCCTCTGAGAATTCGGCAGACACCATATTAGAAGATAATGTCACTCGATGGACGTGCCCAACGCTGGTGTCAGAATCCCATGAAACAGAATAAGAAGAATTAGATCGTTCTTCTTTGTCACATTTGAAAGCTTCTGGGGTTAGAATTGGTGAGGTATAGCCTAATTCATGCTTCGTTTTACTATAGTATTGTAGTTATTTCCCTTTTGGAGTGGGAATACGAATAGGAGTTCTCCTTCTTTTACCGCCATTGAGATAGCTTTAAATTTATAGCCCATCTTTTGAATGATATCATTTGATTATTGGCTATAACGATGAAGTTGGAGTCTCCCATTATTGTCATTTTCGTCTTCGCTATTGACAGTAGTTTACTGTTTTGTTCCTTTACTAAAAAGTATTGGAAGTTTATCTTTTTTTCCTATAAGGAACTAAAAAAAAGGAATCTAATATTGGTTCAAGCAGTACTTCATTTTGGAGAGGTTGAACTGTTCCTATTGTAAGTGGTTCAAAGTTATCTAACATTTTCAAATAGCATCGAGCATAATAAAGGACATCAGTATACTACATAGAAGATGCTATTTTATTGATTTGTACATCATCATTTACAACAGGATTTCTATCCTTAGTAGAAGGCTTAGTTAGATTTATATCCAGAGGAGGAGAAGAAGAAGAAGAAGGCTTGTTACGATGGAGGTCGATAACAAGTGGCAAAGAAGATGTGAGCTCCCTTTGTTCCATCCTTCCAGCAGGAGGGTGTTTGTTATGAGAAGAAAGATGGATGGTCAGCGTCTGAGAAGACGGTGGACGAGTAGTATGTCCTTTGACTGGGATTACGAGAACATCATCTGAGGTCTCTCTCTGATCTTCTTCAGTATCCATAGCCAGTACACTTTCATGAATTTTTCCTTGTACATCGTAGAATTAGTACAATATTCTTCGATGCCTCTAAAAGGATTTAGATTAGCTACTTCCTTCTGGACTTCTCCATTGACATCCATATACTTGTAGCATTGGTGGAGAGTGGATGGTACAATGTTATGCTCATATAGGAATGGTTTTCTAAGCAAAGCATTATAGGAGCCGTGATTATAGATCACGTAGAAGGTAACCTTTGTACGAAGATTTCCAATTTAAACTTTCAGGCAAATCTTCCCCACAGGTTCACTTTTTCCAGAATTAAATCCTAAGATCGTTGTGATAGTTGTAGAAAGATTATGCACAGGAATCTTTAATGCATCCAGTAGAGTCTTCGGCATGATGTTGAGTGCAGAACCAGGGTCGATCAAGAAGCATTCAACTTTCATGGTATCGACATATCCCGTGAAGTAGAGGGGTCGGTCATGACGATTGTCTTCCAGCAGCATGTCATCTTGCGTAAAGGTGATGTTGGCCATTAACTCCATCATACTATGATAGTGAAAGCAAGTCATATGTTATTCCTCTAGCTTCTTGAGGAGTGTCAGACAAGCATCGTCTTGCATTCAAGCTTCACTTAATGTTTTTCGAGTTTTCTTTGAGAGACGCTGGAGCTCAAAGATTGATAACCTTGCTTGGGTATTAGCCAGCTCAGCCAGTATATTAAAGTTATACGGCTTTTCGAGCCCTAGAGGTGGGGTCTTTTTCAATACTTTATCAAAACGGACTGGCTATTTTTCTTGTCTACCGTCGTTGGTTTGGGAGAAGTCGATTCCACTGAAGGTAATGAGGCAGATGGAACATTTACAGCAGGGAAAAAAGTTGCTGGGATAGCCTCCGAAGTTGGAATAGGAGTCCTTTGACCTTCTGAGTAGTCTCGTAAGTAAAGTGTCCCAGACCTGGTACCAGTTAAGGCATCTTCTTCAAATACAGGTTCGAAGTACACCATGTCACAATTCTTCGTGCGGCGCTTGTTTTTAGAATGTTTCTTTTGACAGGATGAAGAGTTCGTTCAGAAACCCAAGCCAATACGAGATTGATTGTGTGGAATGCATAGAGAAAGAGATATTGCAGATCATTTTCCATGATTCAGGCCGGGGGCCTTTCCTAGATCATATCTCATTTTTATCATTAGTTCACATGATTGTGGATTATACTGATGGAAGGCTGGTTGATATTTGGCCACTAAAGTGGTGTACGAGATGAACGTAACAGTTAAAGGTGGAAGGTAATGAGTACCCAACGAAGTCATATGACATGACTTGTATTTGGTCGCTTTTTTGGACTTTGTAGATGTAGAAGGTGCTTCAAAATCAGCCACTAAATCCGGATGGATCCACATGATTTTCTCCTTATCAATAGATAAGGGAACAAGACCATAATTTTGTACAGGTGGGAGATTAACAATCTCTAAAGTGGTTCTCGAGATGGGGACGACGCCATCCTACACAAGTTGAGTAGGAAAATCGTAAACTTTAGAGAGACGATGTTAGCCGTTACAGTCTTTTCGTCCTACTGGAGAGTGATTGCACCAGAATTGACTATCTCCTGGATCATGCCTTTGAGCACATAGCATGCTCGAGTTGGATGTCCGATAAACCTGTAGTAAACACAATATTTAGGGTGGTCAGTTTTACCTACTTCCTCTGGCCGTTTTGAATCCGGCAGCTGAAGTTTATTGCTCTTGATCAAGCAATCGAAGATACTCTTGACAATATCTTCATCGAAGGAGTATTCTTCTTTAGGACGTGGTGCTCTTTATGGTGGTGTCGTTGGAGTAGGTATTAATTGACCTATATTGACGGCTAGAGCTTCTTTACCTTAGACATTGATAGCCCAAGTCTCTTTGCCCTTGCGGTTGTTCTGATGGCCACCGCTATTTGATGCATCATGTAATCTTAGTCAATATTAGGCATCAGAATGCCTAATTTTTTGAACTTATCAGCACTTTCTTCTGCTGCTTTAGCATTCACTATGAATGAAGGCCAATCTTGGAACTGTGTCGATCCAATCCACATGCCAATTATAGACAACAAGTTTGATTTGCAAGTATCTATAGTCAAAGCATCTAGAGTTCTGAGAGGCATTTTGAGTGCCTCACGACAGAATCGTTCAATGAAACGTTCGATCATTTCATTGTGTCGCTGTTTAATTTTGATGAGGGCAGACATAGTCATGTCGTTTGTTTCCTCATAAAATTATTCTAGGAACATTTGTTTGAATCCAGAGAAGGAGGTTATACAACCATCTGGCTAACTGCGGTACCAGTCGTAAGCTGTACCTACTAAGCATCCGACGAATACCCTAGTGAGTAGAGCATTGTTTGGCTGTGGTTGATCAGTCATTACCTCAAAGTGATTGAGGTACTGACTTGGGGATGTTCTGTCATCAAACAGCATAATAGTATGGGATTTGTATTTGGAAGAAAACTGAACTTTCTTCAACTCTATGGGATAAGGCTTCTTGATTTCAAGTTTCTGTAGGCCATCTTTCTGCTTGAAGGATTCAAATTGAGTATGAAAATGTTTTACGACCTCATTAGTATCTCCTGATGATTGTGGAGCAGTGGACTGATTTGATGTTTTGGGAGAAGGTACTGCATGATGAGTACCACCCAAGCACCATATTAACTTGGAATAGCCTGTACTGGTATGGAAGCGGTATGATAAGACCGTACCCACATACCAATGTTGACGGAAGCAGATATCGTTACAAGTTCTTGGGTCGGAATCAGATTCACATCCGGTGGAACCGTATGTTGTGCCATAATCACAGCATGCATGCCTGTCATCATCTCAGCCAAGCTCTTCAAACTGGCTTCCAAAGCAGCAATTTTTTGCTCTTGACTGTTAAAACTGGAAGCATCTTGATCTTCTTTGACGACATAAGCAGTCACTTCTCTAGCTATCGAAGACGAGCTAGTGGAAAAGATGGTTTATTCAGAACTTTCACTATCGGCATCAAAGTCATATAAGGAACTACCCCCAGGATGAGTGATAGGAAGATCCCTTCGACTGAAGGCATATTGGTTGGAATCAGGAAGATTCTTTTGACCGATTGTATCTTAGTCAGAAGGAAGATTTTTTTAATCGATTGTTTCTTGGTTTCTTGATCTGGTGTGTCGGTATACTCTTTTGTCGGACTTACGAATCCGATATAAGTACTGTTGACTGGGATTACGGGATACATTGCATCTTGGATGCTTTTCACCCCACTACTTTGAGACGCCATGTTGACAGAAGCGTACAACAATTCATCTTCATCCACTATCATTGGTTGAGGAACCTGAGTGTAGTTCAGAGGGTCTAAGACAGACCGTTTAGCTGACAGACAACAGCATTTGATAACCACCTCATGTTGATGATTACAGTGGTGTTCTTTTGGCTGTATTACAGGTAGATGAGACTGATTTGTGATCTTCCCCTTCTGTTCAAAAAGTTCATGGAGATCGGTTACAATAACAGGACGAGAAGAAGTCGAAGGAACATATTCTTTAACGATGTTAGGAACATGATTCTGATTCTTGAGATGTCATGTTCCCTGAGTGTACAAGGAAGTGCTGAGCTGATTAGCATATGTAAGAGGGTTTTTGACTTCATAAGTCTGCCTCTGGCACAAGTTAACCACTGGCGCAGGATGCTTGCGTATTACTAAAGTTGATACTGGCTGGCGCCTGTTGAGATTGGTGCGCAGGTCAGAAAGGTGTGGCACTTGTGTATTTGTCTGAGATACTAGCAGCTTGCCTTGCTTGGATCTTGCGATACGCAAGTTTGGAAGATCCAGAGTTGCATTCTTGGGGTAGGTAGAATCCCTTTTTGTGCTGCGCAACTTGTTCCTGTGCGCTTGGCCTGGCACAACTGGGTGGCAAAAAGTTCAGTTTGGACAGAACTCACTTTCTTAGAAGAGATTTGATTGTCTCTGTCAAAAGGAGTAAGGTTTCTGCCCAAAAGAGCTGTTGCACTGATTGGCGCAAGGGCCCAACTAGAGTTATTTTCTGCCGAGTCAAGAACCGGGGTAGAATGAGGAAAGGCCAAAGGACGCTTTCCTTTGTTCTGTGACAAGACAGGAATAGATGTATTCTTTGCCAAGTTCATATTTGGGGAAAGAGAGGGAGTAGCTGAAGAGAATTTCCCAATGTTTTGTGGTTGAGAGGCCACAGACGTAGGTTGCGCAGGTTGAGGAAAGGCCAAAGATCGCTTTCTTTTTTTCTGTCTAACACTTCCGTTAGATAGGTTCTTCTCAGAGTTCAGAACTGGAGAAGAGGAGGGAGTAGCCAAAAGGCATTTTCTTTAATTCAGAGCCAAAGAGGCAGTAGGTGCAGGTTGTGCAGAGGCAGTGGTTAGCAGAGAGGCAGTAGGCGCTGGTTGCGCAGAAGCAGTAGCTGGCAGAGAGACAGTAGGCATAGGTTGCACAGAAGTAGTAGTTGGTAATGCAGAGAATTTAGGAGTCCATACAGTGCGCGCCTTGCTCTTGGCAGCAACTGAGGTGCGCCTATCACCCCCAGCACTGATCATTGCTTCATGGGCAGTTTGGTCGACTTGAACTACCAAAGTCTTCTGTGTCTTGCCGATCGACGTGGTATCACATTGAGTTATCACTTTCTCGTCAGATAAGAAAGTCGTCCCTAGCAGAGTCGTCATTTTATTTGCAGAAAATAAAGTTTTTTATTACAAACTTTGAAAGAATAGTACAAGAGTACAATAAATTCTGGAGAAGCACAACTTTAAGAATCTGATCAGAAGACGATCACTTTATCCCTTGGACGATGTGATATCGAAGACACAAGCCTCTGGAGAATACAACAACACTTTGTTAGGAGATTGTGATCATTAGTGATCCTTTGGGACTGAGTTGAAACTCTATTTATAGAGTTCTTGAAATAACTGTTAAGTAGTTATTCTGAGTGGCGCGCACTTCAGATTGCACGCCTCTTGTCCAGTTGTACGAGCGGTTACTTCAACTGCTAGGGACGCATGGCATCGTTTGAGTAATATGCGCGTGGTCATGGGCAGTATAGTGAACACGTTCTTCGAGATAAGTGGCATGCGCGTCACATCATCCTGCTTTTGGACATAAAATTTAATCAAGTGGCACCAACTAGCCAGTTTGCTTACAGGGGCAACTCAAGAACTGGTACCTTTGACTGGGTTTTCTGTGTTGTATTGATTAATTCTTGCACCACTTGACGACTTGTATGGGCCAGCTGTCAGCATTAATTACATGCTGACAAAATCTTCTCGAGCGTCGCATTGCGCGGGATTCGAATAGATTTTCTTTGATTTTTGTGCTGTCAGTTGTCAGTAATGACGACAACCATTACATCTTCTTGAGGAGACTTTCCACGTGGCACCACGCACCTGGCTTTGGCATAACCTGAGCTGGCGCAACCTAATGATCTGGCACCAATTGATGATAAAGCCCTTTAATGCGTGGTGCCCCTTGATTTTTAGCTTCTATAGGTCCCATCGTCCAAGGCTTGACATGGCCTTTGCCCATCCTACAGATTAAGTTGTTGTACGATTGATTTAGGCAAAAGTTATGTTGGGCTGTCGAAGTCATTCTAAGCATTGTATCGTGCTTTCTGCGGTTGTTAAGTCACATAGTCCTATGATCTCAAGGCTTGTCCTATAAAGTATGATTTAGATGATAGTATCACATAGAACACGAGTCGGTTTAAGTCTCGAGCCACGGTTGGCTCGATGAAAAGTTAGCCACGGTCTATGGCACTTAAGGAACACATTTTGTTCAAATTAAGTAGGAAGGCTATGCAATAGTCGTTCACTGGGTTTCAAAGAACAGAAAGTTCATGCGACCGTTTGTCGCTGAGGCGGTCCCTCGTTTGAGAGTATCTTGGTTCTTATACACGTTTTGCGTAGTTTGGTTCCAAAGCACATTTTGCTAAGTATCGTTCAAGTTGTACCACAAATTAGGTCATGCATTTATGTTAGTCTAGATGTTCTCGTAGGTGTATGGTCATGGACAACTTGTGCACAAAGATTTCTTCCGTGATTGGTATTACGCCGGGGTGCCAGGGCTAGGTTGGCCTGGGGGAAGATGTTATAGCAGCGCTATATTGTACCGCGCTAGGGTAGTCGGGGGCTTTCCTTGGGGCGAGCATTCTTGCATCGGAAGACCCGCCTACCCGAGTTATATCCACGATGGCTAGTTAATGCCAGTGACTTTTATTTAGATAAGTTGGCGTGCTGAGCGGCAATCCGCATGCACGGTGTCAGTCGAATTAAAGAAAGTATAAGCACGGCACGATTGGGTTAAGAAAGTATGCACAGTTGCAACACCATTTTGGGTCTCAGATTCAGCCATAGTACGGACACGTACTTCGGCACGAGATGTGGCGTCGAGTAATAAGTTATCGGTATATAGTTAGATAAGTTGGAATTGAGTACTTTCGAGTTAAGTCAAGAAGGACCGTAGGGCAAGTGTTAGAGTTATATACTAAAAGCATCACTTTTGTATTAACTTTATTTCCTTAAATTTTGAATGAGAATCATATGGGGAAATGTTTGCATATTGTATTTGTTGCAAGTGTCTGATATTCTATATTGTTGATAATATGGTGTGTGGTGTCACACAGAAGATCATATTATCAGTTTCCTATGGAATATATAAATAATTCACAACCTAGATGAACTTGGACAATCCATTAGAACGGTTGTAGTGTAATCTGGAATTAGTCTATCTTAACTATAGGTTTACACTAGTACACTTTGTATATATTAAACAGGACCACTTGAGGTTGTTCCCTTTGTACTGACTACATAAGAGAACAAACACCTGTTATTATGGATGCTTATGCTCTTAATCCGGATATAATAATAGACATATATATGCAATGTGCATTACTTTGACTCATAAAAGAATGAGATTCATTATGGGTCAACAACCTCTATGAATTGGATAATAACATTGTATGTATGATAGACTTTTGATTATAAAAGGAATTTATGTCCCGATACATCGGGTTGATGATGTCCCCTTAAGGAGCTCATAAGGATTATCATGTAAACCCTGTAGGTGGATTATATTCTACATGACAGATAAAGTTGAGTGGTACTACTTAAGGATAAAAGATGTCGATCAATATAGTTCTCAGTAACTTAATTTAATCGACGGACATTCGATATTTTAACATGGGGAGCCAAACGAGCATATAATAAAAGGAGCCCATAATCATAATTTAGGACTAGGAAGGTAGTGCAACAATAGCTCTCTAGTAGACCGAGCTATTGTTAATGGGCCTGGGTTATGTGTTCGGGCTGAACACGGGATACACAGATTCGTTAGGAGACCTAATCCTAATTTCTTCTCATGGTCCTTGTCCTAACCTTATATATATCCTCTATTCTCTTCCCGTCATATACTTATCAAAATAAAGAAGCTTTCTCTAAATTCGTCATTCACGTAAGGAGAGAAAGTGAGGGCTGCCAAAGAAAGAAAAGGTTGGAAGATCGTTATCCACACGACGTCCAGCACGGAAAAGAAATATGTGCAAAAGATCTTAGGATCGTGACTGCTCGAGATTACTAGAAACTATTGTCTTATTTCCACTGCAGGTATAATTCGTGAACCCTAGTTTTCTCCTGTGAAGGGCTAGAACACGTTTATATTTGTTTAACTTTCTATCGATCAATACGCATACCAAACTAGGGTATTGGAAATCTCCAGGTCCATCAACAAGTTCGATTAAGTCATGTTAATTGTGAGGCGATGTTGTTACGACACAAGTATAGGCAAGTTACTATGTGGCAAGGCACTGCCTCAATTATGTTATACAAAGGGATTTGTAGCACGAACATGTCATTGCGTCTCGAAGTATGGCACGGAAGTCAAGCACGAGTCGTTTATGTTGCAAGCACAAGAATGGTCTAGAGGCAAAACGATGCATAAATTATCTGTGCGCATGCACGGTGATGGTCTAAAGACATAAATAGGCTAGGGGTATGTCCTAAAATTGATCCTAAGGCAAGAATAGAAAGACAATCGTAAAAGGATATATTGCACAATATAAAATGAATGTGTTGGTTTTGTATGTGTGGGCGAGGAGCTCACTCCACCAGTACAGTTGAGCACTAACATCTACACAGTATTTTTGTGTAGGCACAGGTAGAAGCTCATTGGTGTGGAGCTCGCTTGGATGCGTCGAGGCACGGAGTTCCTTGATGTTTTGAGGCGTGCAGCCGTATGGAGTCTAGACTTATACATGACATAATGTATGGACATCGTCTATCTGAAGCATTCGCTGCCTCGTCAAATTGTACTGAGATATGAGAGAGATAGCTAAGTGACTTGTTTTGTGAGAAGCGTGAGAATGAGTGATTGTAATCATGGCCTCGTGCCATATTATAATCTTTATTTCAATATCAATAAAGAGCATTTTGATTGACTTGTATTTTGCTTCAAGTTTTTGCTGGTGTTATTCAATGTTTCTGCTTGGGACTTCTGTACGACGACACCGTCGCTTAGCGTGTAATTAGCCGTTATGGATCTCGCCTTACATGAGCACAATCTAGGCTCACGCGACATCACGCCTTAGCAAGGACAATAGGTCCTACGGGACTGAGGTGTGATAGACACATCACTTGATACTCCGTTACCAGTCAACTTTGTCTGGGCTAATGCAGACTTAAACCTTTTGCTTTTGGCCTTGGAAGGATTTGGTAAAAGTAACACTTTTTCGAATTTTTTCCACAAGAGAACCCACCACCTTCAAACCATCATGCATAATGACATTTGAACAAGTATAAGAAAGAATTAACAATATAAAGAACACAAGAAATAAAACAACAAAATTTTATTTACCTGCAAAATGAGATTTAAAACATGCGCACTGTACCTCATATGAAACATATCAACATTAAGTAACAAAACCCCTTTCGCATTCATCCATTCTTTAAGATTCCAAATCATAATATCTGTACTACTAGCATTGTCAACTGCTACTGCAAATAACATGGTGTCAATATTCCATGCTAGTATTGTAGATTTAATGAACTCGCTGATATGTTTCTGGTATGTGGAGATGGAACCATACCAAATGCTATAATTTTCTTATTCAAGACCCAATCATCGTCTAAAAAATGACATGTCACACCACAATAGCCAAATTTTGATGCTCAGCTATCCATAAATTGGTTGTGAGACTTACCTTAGATGTATTTCTCTCAAGCATCGTTTGCAATTGCTCTCTCATGGCATCATAAACTTTCTTCACATCTGCCTAAATGATATTTAGTGAATAGAACTTTATTCTAGGGTCTATGGTCTTCACATAATCTTGAAAATAACGATGCTCAACCATATTAAATGGATATTCATGAAAAGCAATCATATTTGCAAATGCAATCCAACTTTTGGCAGCATCGAATTTTCAAGTTTCCATTCTTGGAGGTTTTCCACCACTAGTTACAGAATTTATTACGCAAATGTGTTGTTCCATTCCTACTATACCTATCAAATTTTTTTTACAACGATGACTAGTTGGTCTAATTTTACCAGCCCCTATATGCTTCTTTTCAAACTCATCCCATACTTTAGATCTCGTTTTCCTCCTTTTGATTAGACTATCATCTACTTCAACTTCATTTTCACGCTCAATCTCTGCTTCAAGTTCAGTATTTGATCCAACCTCAACCTCGACACTTGGACTTTGAGACATCATAGATTTTTTAGACGAATTTCTAAAAACAAAACATAGCAATATATGTTATGAAGACATACTTGAGTAATTGAACTTGATTGAACATATTACATATATACAAATTCGACTTTAAAAAACCTAACAAAATCAGAAGTATAAAATCAGAACTTGATTGAACATATTTCATACAAATTTGACATTAAAAAACCCTAACAAAATCAGAAGTACAAAATCAGAACTTGAAAATGACTGAGATGTTGACATCTGAGATATTCTTCACAAAATAATTTAAGAAGAAGAAGAAGCAAGAAGAAGACGGACCGAAGAGGAAGAGCTCCTCCTGTGCTCCGCAGATCTAAAGATAGAGATGGGTGAGATCTGCGTGTGCTCCGCAGACGGGAGCTCCTCCTGTGCTCCTGTGTATGCAGAGCCGCTGGAAGAGTTATTTTCTTAGAGCTCATGACTTCTGAGTTCTGAATAGTAAAATATGCAATATTTAGAGCTCCTCCTCTGGAGTCTAAACGGCCAAGGCCCAGGATGGACTGCTTACTGCTGGTCTGGCTAAATCCTGAATTCCTGATAGCCCAATATATTTTAAATTTATTAAATAATTTAAATATCACTGGTTCGGATATTATTGGTCCGGATATGACACTTACCGTATCCACATCCGATATCCGATAAATATCTGATATGATATCCGAATTCTTATCCGTATTTGAAATTTTTGATATTTTCGGTTAATACGGATCGGATACAGATTTTCACTCTACCATTGACAGACACATCTGAAATCCACACATAAACATTAAAAGGTTCTTCCTTTGTTTAAATATAAACATTTTTAATACGATTAAATTGTAGTCAATATGTCCGAGTGGTTAAGGAGATAGACTCGAAATCTGTTGGGCTTTGCCTGCGTTGGTTCGAATCCTGCTGTTGATGTACTCTTTTATTTTCAACTTTTATAATACGAGAAAATGGCTGGGCTTTTTTTTTCTTTCTTTATTTTCTTACTGTTCTATGACACTAGGCTTTTTGTTTTATTTTTCTTTCTATTTTGTTACTGTTCTATGACATTTTCGGGTAGATTAGCACTGTACTCAATTCTATTGTAAGAACTGCTTGGTCAATTTTCTATTTGGCTCTTCAGGTGATCGTGAAATTGAGACACTTCACAAGTCTAAGTTAATTTTCTCCGAAGTTCTGCAGTATATTTTTTTTCTTCTTCTTAATCCGCTTAGAATCAATGTTTACCCGTCCAAACTAGGTTATTCTGAGTAGTCAGCACTAAAATTCTATAGCATTGAAGAAGGTTGGATTTAATATTGATATTATTCAATTCATGTTGCTACATTACAAAAATCTTGTTTAAATTATAATTGAATATGGAGCAGAATTTTTCTTTTACTGTTCCAAAAAGTTGAATGAGGGTGTTTATGATTGTACGTAAAAAAAAAACCATTCCATGTGTATGCATCTGAACTGTGAAATGTAATTTGATGCTGGAGAACTGCAAGAAGAAAGCAACAAGAAGTAATACTGCCGGTTGAAACTTTAAACTGTTTTTATTTTTGGGGCTACAGTATGATACTGAGGTGTCGGGATCATAGGCAATTTTGAAGAGTTTTCGTTTGTTTTTGTACCTTCTGTTAATCCACAAAGAAGAGAAAGTTGCACTGTAAGTACGAAAATTGTCTTAAGACTCTTAACCTTCTAAATATAAGTATCGTCTTTATTACTATTTTGATATGGTCAGAAAACCTAAGATATCACAATATCAACCATCCTGAAGGATACAAATCAAGGACGCCTACCCTGCATATAGAAGGAAACCCGTTTGGAAGCAATGTGACATACTTAAAACTTAGGCTTAACTGCAACTTGATACCCTCAACTATGTTGTTTTTCTAATTTTAGGGTATGAAATTGAAAATATATAATAGTTAATGGTATTAAGTTTAGGATATCAACATGAAAAACCAAAATAGCTGAGAGTATCAAGTTACAATTAAGCCTAAAACTTACATATCAACTGCACCCCAATAAAGCCTAATAATTGACAGAGGGTCGTAAGAAGTAGAAGCATCTACATTTTCCAGAGAGCACACATCCTACAATCTCTGCATGACATCTGATCTTTCATAATTCAGAACTTGCTGCTGATGTCCAGATTCTGGAGTTTATTGGTGACAGAAGTATGCAGTCCTAGTTAATAATAAGGTACAAGTATGGACAAGTATATTGTGAACTTTAACCTCTACTGAATTCCCCGTTTTGATGTATAATAATAATATTTTCCTTTTCTCCTCTCAAATTATATTCCTTCCACAGACATGATATGGCACCTCGTAGAATGAACCAGAGCCGATTGGTTTTACGACCGTGTAGTACATACTGGATGTGTGGATGTGTTCGATCAACATACTGCTGCCACAAATAATGATAGAGATCTAGGTGGATTCTTGAAAACGAAAATTAATGTATCACTTCGAAGAAGGCACAGAAGAATTCGTAGCAGCAACGATGAAGAGCTACTAACATTTTCTGATTAGGTCAGAAATGTTCTCGTTTATAACGAGATAAAAGCGGATGAACAGAAATGGATAGAATGGCCTGCTGGAGTGAATGATCATCGGTGCTCAAAGCTTGATTCGCCCCACACAAACAGCTTCCAGGAACCAGCAAGTTCGACGAAGAACTTTAGAACACTCCGCTCTTTTGACTCCTCGGATGGCGCAGACTCTGGCGCAGGTGGCGTTGGTGCACTGTTTCTCTTCTCCCTTGAACTCTCTGAAAATTCTTAAGGAATTGTTTAAAACAACACTAAGCACTTAACCTATGAGAGAGAGAGAGGAGAGAAGCTTACATAGGCCCGTAATATAATTGTCCAGTTACCAAAATGTTTGGGACGTACGATAAAATTGTTCCGAACGTTCTGTAACTGCTAAAATCGTGCACAGACACGATTTAAGCTAATTGGCACACAGCGTCTGCCAACCGCGCACCTGCACCAATAGCACCACATGCTCCCTAGCGTACTGCATGCACCGTACGCCAACTACTGCACCATCTGGTAGTGCCAACTGGCGTGCCATCTAGCCACACGATCATGCCAAACCATTTGGTCGTGCGATCAGGTAGCGCATACTGGCGCGCGAACGGCTGCGCAAGAGGCTCGCAAAACGAGCGCAACTTAAGTGCATTATGCACCTAGCGACGATGCTGACGTGCTAAGTGCAAAGTATGCCAACAAAATGCCACATTATGTCTCATGAACCCATGAGCTCGAGTTCGAGTCGCTACGACCGTACGTGGCTTAGCTCCAATGGAATAAATTTCAAGTGCAAAAAGCATTAATGTTTTACCATGGAGTCTTATCCTTACCTCCTAGTAAAATCACCCATATGGTTGCCTCCTTAGGGTCACCACCTCGTTTGCACATCTCAACAACATACCAAGTATATATTGAGATACAACTCATGGTGCTTTTCCAATGTGGGACTAAATGATCCTACGCATGTATTGAGAGCAAGATCTCTCCACACCTCAAGAGAAAAGCTCCAATAATTTTCCAGATATCTCGATATATAGATTTTAGTGTTCCCCACATTAACTGTTCGTCATGCATTAGAAGAGATGTCACTAACGACTTGAATCTTCCCACATGGGTCAAACAACAGACTATAATACAGGAATGGACTAAGCCTTGAATTATGCACCATAGCTGTAATTCTTCTACTCATATAATATAATTACGTGTGCTTCTGGCTGCACACTAAAGGCCATGTGCCAGCCTGGTTTCAGTGTATAATTTTGGGCGTCTACAAGTATACCCTTAAGAGCGGGCCTGCTATCTCTGTCCACACACTATAGGTGAGTTCTTTATTAAAGAGACATGGCATGAAGCCTTGTGCTTTCCTTGCGGTGGTACGCTGTTAAGACATGGCCTAAAGTTGAGGCATTACCCCTACTTGGAAACCTCATCATAGTGTCATACTACTGTAGCATGAGGTCACAAGCCTCTTTGCAGTGCCAAACTACCCAGTATGAAGCCTTAGGATTCCTTACGGCGTTACGTGACAACGACATGGCTTGCAAGGCTTAGCCCTACCCCTATTTGGGTACCTCATTGTAACGTTCCAGTCCCAAAATAAGTTGGACTAGGATACATATACATGCCAGCTATGCATCGAGAGGACTCCAGCCAGCTCAAATACGTATAAGCTGTCAGGTTATTCTAGACCAACTATATCTCAAGCCACTAAATATCGGTAATAATAACGAATCAAGTACAGTAAGGCTGATCAGACCATAATACATTGATTCTAGAATAGATAAATATGATAGAGTGGATTCCCTATAACACATCTATCATGAACAAGCTAGAGAAAAGTAGAAGCTTATACAAGACTAGGCTATAATGCAGCAAGAATTAAATATAGGACAAAATCTAATTACGAAAGAGAAAGATAAAACATCAACTAAATATACATGCAGTCTTGGTGTAGCAATAATCCTCCATCTGTGTACATACCTTCATCTAATACATGGAGAGATCACCAGGTCCTCAGAGGACTAGCAAGACACATAATATACATGCCTACTGTACAGTAAATAACATGCAAAAAAAAGGAATAACAATTAGAGGAAAGGATAACACATAAATGAACTCTACAGATGGTGACATGTCATGAGAATATAATATTAATCATGGCTATAGGTGCATGTGATAAAAATTGCAGTCCGGTGAGGCACTAACAGTCCTATAACAGGTGCTCTATTGTTGCCCGGGGAGGCACTAACAATAGAGGTATAGCCACGGCTAATAAAACATTCTCTCCTAAGATACTAGGAACTCAAGTCTATCTAGTCATGTCAAGTCAAGTACGAGTCAAACAAGTCAGGAAAAATGTGGCATAGGCATATCAATACTATCACTATACACAAACAAGATAGAAAAGATAAAACAAGTAAATATGGAAAGAAAAAGTAACAATCTACGTGTACGTGAAACTAGAAAGTAACCATAAATGAAGCAAGAGAAATATATAACCAAGCAAGAAGAAATGGAACTATAGAAAAGCATGTAAATACTGTAAAGTTTGGTAAGGTGTACTTGCCTGGAATTTTCTCCAATCTATGCGGAGAGTGCAGAACCAAAATCTACCCAAACCATCCATGAATGAATGAATCATACTCCGTGCAATATCTACCAACCCAAATCATAAACAAATATGCATTATTTACTAAATACAATTATGACTAACCACTCCTACCTAGAAATCTTGGATCGTTCTAAGTCGTGTAATACCTACATAAACCATTTTATTAATCATACCACCTAGAGCTAGATTATACTAATCTCTATGATCACTATTCGTTAATATTATGGATTACAAACTCTAGGTTCAAATATTACATTTGCATCTCGTAATTCATACAACGAAACCTATGCCACACGAATCGAGACAAGACGATTAACCACAAGGTTAAAAATCTTGTCTTGGTGATCCATATGGTCGCATGGTCAATTTCAGCGATGTGAGATCCCTGGAATTGACGAATCTCAGTTTCGACGCTCTAATTCCAAAATATGAACATAATATAAACTAATAACTTACTACATATGTACTTACCATATCTAGACCTTAATAATATATTTATACCAAAACTAGCCATATTGACAACTCTATTTAATATAACATATATGGTATTAAATCTACATATAAAAGTAATATATTATTAACATAAAATATCACTTTTAATTCCGAAAAGTATTTATAAATATTATATAATAATAAATAATGTATTATATACATAAAAAAATATCTGTACAAGATTTGTATTGATTCTACAATATTATTTCTAGATTTGGTTTACGATTTGAGGCCCGAAACAATAAATGTTTCAAAATATTAAATTCTAAAAAAATTCCAAAATTAGTTAAAATAGTATTTAATGTTAAATGTTGCACAACATAAAGTTCAATATGGTTTCATAGAGTTTTGACACTTTTGGACACAAGAAAAGCATAATTTTTCATAGTTTGGTGACACGGCAAATGTCATAAATATTTAAAAATAGAAAACGGATGCGAAACCTATCCTACAGATATGCGTTGGAAATTTATCGACGTCAAGATTCTGAGTAAAAATATAAGAAGGTTAGAAACTGATCTTAGATAGGTAAAAAATGGCTCTCAACCAAATTCGACAGTTCTTCACATCCTGTCGTAGAATCGATGCCATGGGCAAACCGCTTGGAACTGGAGGATCCAGCAATCAAAGATTGGAGTAGACACAAAAAGATGACTCTCAGATTTGGTTTGAAGTAAAACGGATGAGAAAAAGTTGAAATCTTGTCTACAAGTTGACTAACCTGCTGTGACAAATTTAGCACTAATTCGGTCGAGTTTGTGTGCCTTTCGTGCCTCGTCGATCAAATTATGGGCTGAGGCTCCTTGGAAAGGTGCCTGCGTGTTAGGGGGTGTCTTAGGATTGAGATGAAGGTGGTTGGAGGGTTGGAAGAGGTCGGGGTGATAAGTTTCTGTGGGGTGGAAAGAAAAGTGCAAAAATAGAAAGAAAAAAATTTGGAGGGTTTTAATAGAGAAATATATAAAAGGTGTACGTAAATCCTAGATGGGAGAGATTCATGTAAGGAAAAAGAAGTTGGGGTGGAATAGGATTTGCTTTGGTGGGATTTGATTGCATATTCTAAAAGATACACCAATTCTATCTCCTAGTATTTAAATTGGTTAATGAATTGGAAAGTTGTTATAGGATTTAATTAAATTAGATTTGATTAATGTGGCTGCATATTAATCCAAAAAAATTAATCTAAGATATGTCCAATAGGTTAGGATACCCTAGGTTAGGCTCCATGGGTCCCTAGTTGGACTAGTTCTGGGTCGGTAGAATTTTTGTGATCGATTTGAGTCCAATATATCTATAGTTTTGACTTGTGTATCACTTAAGATAAACTAGAACATGGGAACTCAATTGAGTGTCACACGAATGCCATGTGCATAGTAGACTCGAAATGGGTCAAAACCATATATTTGGTCAAATGATTTGGATCGAAGTTGGACCTTAATTGCTAATTGGAATACTAAGTCAAATTTTACGGTAGAGACTAAAATGACTATTTTACCCCTAAAGTTGCACAAGAAAAAAATAGCATAAGAGAACACGTTTGGATGGGACATGATATATCAAACTGAAAGTGGACTGGTCTAGAATACAATAATGGGGAAAGATTTGAGAAATTGATAATTATTGTGCTTCAAAAATAAAAAACTATAAAAAAGTACATCGATAGTCATAATTAAAAATAAAAATCAAATTTAATAAATAAAAAACATATAAAATAGATAAAAAAATCTAAAAAAATCAGGGTCCTCACACTCGTCGTGGTGTCGTGCTACTATAACATGAGGATATCCTCCTCTTTATAGTACTGTCTACCACTCTTCAATTTTATCATACAGCAATAGGCTACCAGCCTATTTATGGTGCTACGCTACTGTGACTTGGCTAGCAAAGCCGAGGCATTACCCCTACTTGGGAACCTTATGATGGAGTCATCCAGTGTAGCATGGAGTTTGACTCCTTGTAGTGCTGCTCTACCATGCTTCCTCTAAAGCATACAAGGCATTCACTCTGCCTGAGAACTCAATAAGGCGTTTAAGCCATCCTCATCACAGGATTCGTTTTCCGCAGAAAACATATAGTAGACAACAGTGGTTGTAGGTCTGTAACCTTTCCATGCTACAGAGGACATGTACCCTCTATTTCTGATATTTTTCCAGTTAGTGGTCCTCCCTTAAACCAAAAGCTAGATGTCTAGTAGATTTCTTTTTGAATTAATAGCATAAACTTTATGGTAGGATTGCAATAACATAATATCAGAATGCCTTCAAGCCCATTTTACAAGTTGTGCATCGACCAGCTGGCGCTTGAGGCCCTTGGTGAATGGATTCGCCAGGTTATCCTGACTTCGAACATCAATTACTACAATGACACCTCTCTTGATGAGATCGTGTACTGTCCTGTGCTTTAACCGCATAGTCCTCTTCTTCTCGTTGAAGAGGTCATTTGATGCCAGCATCGCAGTCGCTTGGTTGTCTAGTACATCGGAATCCTCGATATTTATGCTCCAACCACTGGAAGATCACACATGAGCTCCCGTAGCCATTATGCTTCCTCCGCTGCAGTATCAAGTGCAAAGAACTCAGATTCCATGGAGGAATGAGAGAGCATAGTTTCTTCTTTGACTTCCACGATATAACAGCTCTATCCATTGTGAAAATGAATCAACCTGTGGACCTCTTGCTCTCAAACTCTGAGCACTAGCTGGCATCACTGAAGCCTTCTACTACCGGCGGATCTTCGTAGTAGTACAGTACATATGTCTGAGTCTTCTTGAGATATCTTATTACCCATTTCACAGCTTTCCAGTGCTCAATACCTGGGTTGCTCATGAAATGACTCAATATTCACACGACGAAAGTTATATCAGGCCTTGTGGCAGTAGTAGCATACATCAAACTTCCAATAATGTTTATATACTCCAGATTCCTGATGCTTTCCCTCGAATTAGGCTTCAATTTTAGATCACACCTGTAAGGCATATCGATTCCTATAAGATCCCGATATCTATATCGTGTGATCATATTCTCAATATAGGGAGACTGTGACATCGCCCGTCCAGTATCTGTCCAGATGATCGTGATACCAAAGATCACATCAGCTTCCTTTAAGTCCTTCATACAGAACTTAGTCGAGATAAACTTCTTTGTCTGTGACACAGCCCATATCCGTACCTAGGATCATCATATCATCCACGTATGGACAAAAAAATTAAACCTCATCCATCAGCAAACTTTGTGTAAACATACTTGTCCGTCACGCTGACCCTGTAGCTACTTGGCCTAATAACCTTGTCAAACTTCTCATGCCACATCTTGGGAGCCTGTTTAAGACCGTACAAGGATTTTACCAACTTGCAGACTTTGACTTCAAGAACCTTGATGACAAATCCTTCTGGTTGTTGCATGTAAATCTCTTCGGTCAGCTCACCATTCAGAAAAATCATTTTTACATCCATCTGATGTATTACCAACTTATGTATTGTAGCGAGAGCAATTAACATTATGATGGTGGTCATCCGGGCTATCGGAGCATACGTATCAAAGTAGTCGATCCCCTAATTCTGAGAAAATTCCTTGACTACTAGCCTAGCCTTGAACTTATCAATAGTTCTATTTGCTTTAATCTTCATCTTGAAGATCAATTTGCATCCGATGGATTTTGCTCCTTTAGAAAGATCAACCAACACCTAAGTGTTATTAGAGGTGATTGAATCAATTTTATTATCTACCGTCTCCTTCCAGAAAATAACGTCTCTAGTCTTCATCGCCTCATTATAGGTAAGCAGATCTACTTCCATAAAATAGGTGTTAAAGTTATTTTCGAAGTCCTTCGGTCTCCCCACTCGCTTAGTTGATGGCTCAGTGAGCTCTGGTTCAACAGCTGTTTCAACAACAAGTTCTCCTTGGACTACATTCTTATTAGAAGCTTCAGTTTCCTGTGCACCCTCTTTGTTCTCCTGAATATCCGCAAGAACAATGTTCTTGTGCGTTGCAAACTTGTCTTCAAAATATTCTGCGTCGCGAGATTCAATGATATGATTTGATTCAATATTAAAAAATCTTCGAGCATCACTCTTCTCGGATAACCCAAGAAGATTATCTTCGTAGTCCTTGTCCCAAGCTTCTGAATCTTCAGATCTGGAAGCTAAAAATATTTCAGACACCCCCACACTCGAATGGCATTAAAGTTAGGTCTGACTTTGAACCAGAGTTCATGAGGAGTAACATCTGCATGAGGCACTCTATTTAGAATAAAAGTGGTCGTCAATACATCTTCTGTCCAGTAGCATTTTGAAAGACTCGCAGTCAACAGCATTAAGTTTATCATTTCTGTCAACATTTTGTTCTTTCTTTCTGCTACTCTGTTATATTGATGAGAGTACGGAGCAGTAGTCTCGTTGATAATTCTATATTCTTTGTAGAATGATGTAAATTTATAAGACCGGTACTCTCCACCTCGATCACTTCTTATTCTCTTGAGTTGTTGTCCAATTTTTTCTTCAGCCTCAGCCCTAAACTCTTTGAACTTCTCGAACGCTTCGTCTTTAGCCTTCAGTAAGTAAACGAATGCGTACTTTGAGAAATCATCGATGAAGGTTATGAAATACTTCATCCCGGCCTTTGTAGAAAATTGTTTGAAGTCACAGATATCAGAGTATACCAACTCCAGAAGATCTGTGCTTTGATTAACCCAAGGAAAGGGTTCCCTTGTGATCTTCATCTGAGCACAAACTTCATATTTCTCTACCTTACCGCCATATTTGGAGATAAGTCCTAGACTAGACATTCTGCTTATTATTTTAGAATGAACATATCCTAATCTATTATGCCACAACTCAAAAGTATAACTAGTTTGAACGATTGTATTAATTATATTGCACTAATTTACAAGCTGATCTTGAACATTCCTTCGATATAAAACACTTTTCGAAGTATGTTCCTTTTATGGACATCACTATCTGGCCAGTACTGATGTCCATCCTTAGGCTACGTTACAGAGTAGGCCTCCCGAGATCTGGTTCTTTGTGATAGCAGGTACATGCTTCACACCTTGAAGTGTCGGAGACTTCCCTGGAGTCAGCTTCAATACCACCATCTCAATCCCTTGTACTTCAGCTTGTGCCTGGTTCGCCACCATAACAACTTTAAAAGTCGGTGTATACATGGTGAACCATTCCTTGCTTGAGCAGATATGGCAGGTGGCACCAGTGACTACCCACTAGTCAGAGTCAGCCCCCACCTCAGTGACCTGAGCAATCCTTGCAATAATTTCAGTAATCATAAAAACCTTACTAGGTTCACCATCCTCTGATTGCTTGGGCTTAGATTTGCATTCACACTTGAAGTGGACCTTCTTGCCATACTTAAAATAAGCCAAATGGGACTTTGGCTTCTGTGGTTTGAAAGAAGTCCCCTTCACTTTCAGATTGTTGGGATCCTTCTTCTTGTTGTGGGAAGCCGTCTGCTTTCCCTTAGATTCCTTGGTGTGAACCAAATTAACGTTAGCCATCTGTTTGGAAAAAGTGTTAACCTTCAGTTGAGCCCTCATCTGGTCCTCAATATAGATTTCTTGTAGGAGATCTTCGATACTGATCTTCAGTTTCTTCCTATGCATGTTTGTATAGAACTTGCTCCAAGTAGCAGGGAGCTTGGTGACGATCCCTCCAACAATAAACTTGTTGGTGAGAGGCATCGCCTCATCTTCTAACTTCTGTCGCAGCTTATGGAACTCCTTCCCCTGTGGTAGCATAGTCTTCTCATCTTTAAAGAGCCACTTGTGATATTTTTCAACCACAAATACTTAAAGGACAGACACTTACACCCTCATGGAACTTGTTTGAAATTCTAGAACCTCTTTTGAAATTTTATAAAGTATAGTTAAAAGAATATCCGTTGACTTGCGATGGTAAGACAGCAGCACACTATCGCAACTTATTTGAATTATCGAGACTACGGGTTCATTACAGCCAGCAGGGCACTGGCGTGGCATGTGCCCCAAGTTGAAATAATTTTAAATAAGCATGAGTTATCGAATGTAATTAAAGCTATAGCTTAGTTGCCCTATTTTTCATCCTTGAATTATTATGTCAAGATTGGATAGAGTTGATAGGGTATTCATTACCGTATCCTCATTTGTGTTGTGGAACCCAGAGTTTATTGCAGCTAGCTGTACACTGGCGTGGCATAAATTCTTGGTAAAATGACTTCAGATATGTTTACGATATTCGAATACCATATAGGCTACGTCTTTTATCGGCATACGACTATAATGTTTCCAAATTGAATTGTGCATTATTCCTAGTTACCAACTTCTCAATATTGATTATTCTTTTCCTCCATTTCTTCCTTTTTTTGAATCGTCATCTTTAAAACTTCATTTGATTTCCTTCAACAAGATTCATAATCACCCCTAGATTATGATTCTATGATCATACTTACCCAATCGATCGTGTTAGAACGGTTTCGATTTAGACCATCCTTAACGACCTTTAGATCACGACTAGACTAATCGATTCCATTTCAATCGTGCCAATTCGCATGTTAATCTAGAATTCAATTATATAATTGTGCCTAAATAATTTTGCTTAACTATTTGTTTGTACCACAATAATTTCAGTTTTGATCGATCTTGAACAATTTTTGTCCATGACTAAATCATAATCGTGCCTATATTTTTTTAACTAAGTTTATTTTTATTCCATCGTGATCATGACTATGTGATCTTGTTCATGCTCGCACCAACTTTTAAATTTTTATCATGCTTGGATGACTTGCATGCATCTTAGTTGTACCTAAGTGGCTTTAACCATGCTTGGACTTTATCTAAATTTTGATCCTTGACCAGGCCTATATAATTCCAACAGTAGTTAGTCGTGCCTAACGATGCCTCCTTGTTTAAATAATCTCATTTTGATTATATCCTCAACCACGGTAACTAGACCCTTTCGACTATACTTTAATCATGACTCGTGGTATTTTTTCTATTCACGATCTAACTCTTGATCATTGGTCATACCATTTTTGATTATATTCGTAACCATGACTAATTCGATCGTGAATCATAAGATTCCCTTGATTATATCAATTATCATTCCTATTCATATTGATTGAAATTTCGTTTCTTGATTATAATTGTAGCTGTGCTAATTGTACCCTTTGAAATTTCGAGGAAGAATATTTCTAAGGTGGGTAAAGTCTTCGATGGGTGAATTATCTTCGGAGCCATTGTTAGTTTTGGGGTTGAATCTTAAGGACATTACTTTAGTTCAATAAGCAGTAGTACAATATAGTAATAGTGTTATTTTAATTGTAGAGTAGTTAGTCTACATACATGCATATATAAAAAGTATGGTACAATGACTATTAATATTTTATTATTATTATTTATTATTGTTATTGTTTTTATTATTTTGGTAATGATGTTAACAGTTTATATAAATAATTATATAATTGAATTTATTATCATTATTAGTTGCCAATAGTTTTAATTCTATTAATGGTAATTATTATTTAAAAATAAAATCCCTAAAAGTTATTTTGTGCCAAAATAGAATTGGACTTGGCCCTACAACTATTTTCAAATATGGCTTAAAATTCTTATTGTAATAATTTATGGTAATTCGAATATAGTTTTGAAGTAAAGTATTTTGGTAAATTAAGGACCTTCGTCTAAAAAAAATTGCTAGCTTTTTCAAATGTATCTATCCAAATTATTTTATCGTTTCCAATTATTATATATATAACCTCTAACTAGTTTGCAAATATTTTCCTGAAAAATAAATATTATATATTATTTTCAAGTATTTCTTTTAGCTTATGGGCCCTAAACTATTACATTTTATTCCTAGACTTATGGTCTGACTTCGAAATGAATTATCTGTAGTTTTTCCAAAATAGTTATTTAAGATAGTTTGATTAATAGTTTCAATATCAAAATTGTTTTTAAAATATTATTAGTAGTTTTCTAAAAAGATGATAATTTCTAGATAGTTTATAAATACCTTCTATATATATATATATATAGGGTTGACTATAAAATTCTCCCTTCTACTATTTTTGACCCTGACTAATCGCATTCTTATTTCTCTACGAATCCGTAGACATAAGGTTTGACGACTTTAGAGGCCATTGACTCTAGCACGCTTTAAGCGGGTCCAATGACGGACACCATTTTGATCCGAAATTACCGTTTTTTCCTGCGTCCAGAATTGGACTTAAGGACAGGAAACCCTAACTAATTTGACTATTCTGAGAACATTGGTAATGTTTATTTCAGTATCCGGAGACTTTTTGCATGTGTTGACTCTATTGACTCATCTGATGTGGTAGTATTATCTGTTTCACCAGCAAAGGACCTCAGGCAAGTGCACTTTCTGATTGCTTTCGATTCATAGTAGTCTTTTCATTTTATGTTTATACACATATCTTGCTGCTTGTTGACACGTTCGTCACACGGAGTAGTCGGAAGGGGAAATATCTTAGTAGACATGTGGACTACCCAGAACTATCCTAATATGTCTAATCTTGACTGGTAGCAGCTGCACACGACACGTACAGGGTGCCGTATTTATCCCTAGCCGTTCACATGCCGAAAAGGATATTTTAAACCACATAGGTAGTTGTCTTTTATTTGTTTTCCTTGTCTTCTTCACAACTTGTCATATCATCAGTACTTTCTAGTTTTCATCTCTCATATGTTATTTTCATATCTTGTTAATTCTATTGTGTTTTTGCATTATCGTCGGTTTGTGTACTTGTTCCATTCCTGACTGAAAACCAATATTTTTTAGGTTAACTTTGGCTTCACTTAGTATTAGGGGATACGGGTGTACTTGCAGACAGAAACCTGGAAATAGATAGCAGTTGTATCATTTTAATTAGTTGTGAGAACTTTGTAATTTCTTTGAATATAAATGTTGTAATAAATTTAGAAATTTGAATGAGCAGCAAATGTTATATTTTATGATTTTTAACATCTTGGCCGTGACAGCGTTCTACCGCCGACTCTGCGGCATAGGCTGGCTTGGATACGTCTCGTATCCGAAAAAGCGGGTGCGGGTCATGACAAGTTTTTGTGGTGGCCCATGCAGGTCAGTTTTTGTAAATTGTGCGAACTCGTGGTAGTACCATATTAGTCATACTACTGCGAGCCTGCGACTAGGAAAAGCTCATTCACAACTAGAAGTAAATCAATTTTAATAGAATGGTTAGGACTAGGAGTCCCTAATTTAATTTGACATTTGGGTAGTTAAGGTTGCTATATAGGCCTTACTAGACGACTTTTATAGAAGGATGCACTATCGCATTTTGATTCGACGGTATTTCTAAGGAGGGTAGATTCATAACCATCTTTTCAAAATTTTAAGAATATCCTTTTATTTACATATTTGAATTAAATAAGATTTTAGAATTTTAGAAATATTTAATTTAATTAATTATTATTATGGAATATCTTAGTCATGGTTAAATTTTGGAATGCCAAATGACTAGAAATAATGGCACAGATAGTGCAGTGGTGTGCTTTGACTAGTGTATTAGCTGTGGTTAGGAAGATCGAACAATAAGTGGGTTCAAACTAGGAAAACCAGGCCAAGTTGTGACTTGACCCAAAATATGTTTATATATTTATTTATTTATTACTAGGATTATTGGCTTTTAGAAATTTCGATTGTCTCAAACTAGCCTGAACCCAACCCAAGCCATGGTAGTCATGTAGTACGACCAACGACGTCCATGTAGATATATGGATGTGTGTACATATTGGTAGTCCATTTTGGGTCTTGTGAATAATTTATATAAATTATATATTGAATATAATATATGTATTATTGCTATTTAAATTTATATTTTTCTTGGAAATAGGATAACCTTCTCTTAGAATGATATTTTGGGATTTTAGGGATTTACTTTCACTATGCATATATACTCGTGTAAATATATTTTCATAGTAAGTAGACATAGTGTTTTATACATATTCCCCTCGATCTTGAATATTAGAGAAATAGAGATTAATATTTATTTTTCTTTTGCCTTCGGTCCTTTTTCCTGATAATGATCATTTGTACAAACTTTATCCTATGTCTTCTCTAAACATCGCCATATCATGGGTTTGTATCACTTATATTTTCCTTGGACCCAAGGGATTATATCTTTTAAATAATTTTTCACTCAATGGTCTATACATTAATCTCAAGTTAAGTTTTTGGATTCAAGAGTTATCCTTCCTAACTAATCATTTCCTTTTCAAGACTTGATATTTATACTTGAAGGACAGACACTTACACCCTCATGGAACTTGTTTGAAATTCTAGAACCCCCTTTAAAATTTCATAAAGTATATTTAAAAGAATGTTCGTTGACTTGCGATGGCAAGACAGCAGTGCACTGTCGCCACTTATTTGAATTATCGAGACTACGGGTTCACTGCAGCCAGCAGCGCACTAGCGTGGCATGTTCCCCAAGTTGAAATAATTTCTAGTAAGCGTGAGTTATCAAATGTCATTAAAGCTATAGCTTAGTTGCCCTATTTTTCATCCTTGAATTATTATGTCTAGATTGGATAGAGTTGATAGGGTATTCATTACTGTATCCTCATTTGAGTCGTGGAACCTAGAGTTTATTGCCGCTAGCTGTACACTGGCGAGGCATAAATTCTTGGTAAGACGACTTCAGATATGTTTACGATGTTTGAATACCATATAGGCTACTTCTTTTATTGGCATACGACTATAAAGTTTCAAATTGAATTGTGCATTATTCCTAATTACCAACTTCTCAATAAACTGATTGTTCTTTTCCTCCATATCTTCCTATTTTTGAATTATCATCTTTTAAACCTCATTTGATTTCCTTCTACTAGATTCATAATCACCCCTAGATTACGATACTATGATCATACTTACCCAATCGATCGTGTTAGAACGGTTTCGATTTGGACCATCCTTAACGACCTTTAGATCATGACTAGACTAATCGATTCTATTTCAATCGTGCCAATTCGCATGTTATTCTAGAATTCGATTCTATAATCGTGTCTAAATAATTTTGCTTAACTATTTGTTCGTACCATAATGATTTTAATTTTGATCGATCTTGAACAATTTTTGTTCATGACTAAATCATAATCGTGCCTATATTTTTTTAACTAAGTATATTTTTATTCCACTGTGATCATGACTATTTTGATCTTGTTCATGCTCGTACCAACTTTTAATTTTTATCATACCTGGATGACTTGCATGCATCTTAGTTGTACCTAAGTGACTTTAACCATGCTTAGACTTTATCTAAATTTTGATCCTTGACCATGCCTATATAATTCCAAAAGTAGTTAGTCGTGCCTAACGACGCCTCCTTGTTTAACAAATCTCATTTTGATTATATCCTCGACCACGGTAACTAGACCCTTTCGACTATACTTTAATCATGACTCGTGGTATCTTTTCTATTCACGATCTAACTCTTGATCATTGGTCATACCATTTTTGATTATATTCGTAACCATGACTAATTCGATTGTGAATCATAAGATTCCCTTGATTATATCAATTATCATTCCTATTCATATTGATTGAAATTTTGTTTCTTGATTATAATTGTAGTTGTGCTAATCGTACCCTTTGAAATTTCGAGGAAGAATATTTCTAAGGTGGGTAGAGTCTTCGATGGGTGAATTATCCTTGAAGCCATTGTTAGTTTTGGGGTTGAATCTTAAGGACATTACTTTAGTTCAATAAGCAGTAATACAATATAATAATAGTGTTATTTTAATTGTAGAGTAGTTAGTCTACATACATGCATATACATAAAGTTTGGTACAATGACTATTAATATGTTATTATTATTATTTATTATTATGATGATTTTTGTAATGATGTTAACAGTTTATATAAACAATTATATAATTGAATTTATTATCATTATTAGTTGCCAATAGTTTTAATTCGATTAATGATAATTATTATTTAAAAATAAAATCCCTAAAAATTATTTTGTGCCAAAATAGAATTGGACTTGGCCCTACACCTATTTTCAAATATGGCTTAAAAGTCTTATTATAATAATTTATGGTAATTCGAATATAGTTTTGAAGTAAAGTATTTTGGTAAATTAAGTTCTTTCGTCTAAAAGAAATTGCTAGCTTTTTCAAAGTATCTATCCAAATTATTTTATCGTTTCCAATTATTATATATATAACCTCTAACTAGTTTGCAAATATTTTCCTGAAAAATAAATATTATATATTATTTTCTAGTATTTCTTTTAGCTTATGGTCCCTAAACTATTATATTTTATTCTAAGACTTATGGGCTGACTTCAAAATGAATTATCTGTAGTTTTTCCAAAATAGTTATTTAAGATAGTTTGACTAATAGTTTCAATATCAAAACTGTTTTCAAAATATTATTAGTAGTTTTCTATAAAGATGATAATTTCTAGATATTTTATAAATACCTTATATATATTGGGTTGACTATAAAATTCTTTCATCTACAATTTTTGACCCTGACTAATTGTATTCTTATTTCCCTACGAATCCGTAGACATAAAGGTTGACGAACTTAGAGGCCATTGACTCTGGCATGCTTTTCAGTGCAAAGTGGGTCCAACTGCGGACACCATTTTGCCCCAAAATTATCGTTTTGCCTCTCTGTCCAGAATTGGACTTAAGGACAGGCAACCCTAACTAATTTGACTATTCTGAGAACGTTGGTAATATTTATTTCAGCATCCAGAGATTCTTACATGTGTTGACTCTAGTGACTCATCTGATGTGGTAGTATTATCGGTTTCACCAGCAAAGGACCTCAGGCAAGTGTACTTTCTGATTGCTTTCGATTCATAGTAGTCTTTTCATTTCATGTTTATACATATATCTTGATGTTTGTTGACACGCTCGTCACACGGAGTAGTCGGGAGGGGAAATATCTTAGTAGACATGTGGACTACCCAGAACTATCCTAATATGTCTAATCTTGACTGATAGCAGCTGCACACGACACGTGCAGGGTGCCGTATTTATCCCTAGCCGTTCACATGTCGAAAATGATATTTCGAATAACATAGATAGTTGTCTTTTATTTATTTTCCTTGTCTTCTTTACAACTTGTCATGTCATCAGTACTTTCTAGTTTTCATCTCTCATATGTTATTTTCATGTCTTGTTAATTCTATTATATTTTGGCATTACCGTTGGTTTGTGTACTTTTTTTATTCCTGACTGGAAACCAACATTTTTCAGGTTAGCTGTGGCTTCACTTATCATTGGGGGATACGGGTGTACTTGTAGGCAGAAATCTAGAAATAGATAGCAGTTGTATCATTTTCATTAATATTGAGAACTTTGTAATTTCTTTAAATATAAATGTTGTAATAAATTTAGAAATGTGAATGAGCAGCAAATGTTATATTTTGTGATTTTTAGCATCTTGGCCGTGACAGCATTCTACCGTCGACTCTGCGGCGTAGGCTGGCTTGGACACGTCTCGTATCCGGAAAAGCATGTGCGGTTCGTGACAGGTAGCATAGTTTTCTCATCTTTAAAGAGCCACTTTTGATATTTTTTAACCACAAATATTTTGCTCCTGTTATTGAAATTTTCGTACAGTTATTTAAGAGACTCCCATATCTCTCTGGCAATAGTTTTCTTAGAATATGATTCTACTAGGGTGTCCTCCATCGCATTAAGAATAAGAAGCCTACAGAGGCTATTCTCCCTTCGAATGAGGCACAGAAGAATTCGTAGCAACAACGATGAAGATCCACTAACATTTTTTGATTAGATCAGAAACGTTTTCGTTTAGAACGAGATAAAAGAGAATGAACAGAAATGGATAGAATAGCCTGCTGGGGTGTCACGACCCGCTACCCAAATTGTTGGGCCGGACCGAGCCATGTCCAGCCTACGCTTGTTAAAGCGTAGTAAGCTGTTCTAAGAATAGACAATAAAGGATCTAAGGTGCTCACAGTTCTAAAATCACATTTAAAGGTTCATCACAACACAGCATCTATAAGCGAAGGTAAACAAGTACAGACTTAATAATACACTTCCAAAGTATCTAACTGGAGACAAAGTCCAGTATCCAAATATAAGTACAGACAAAGTCTAAGTCTCAAAACACAAGAAAGATAACTAAGTAAGGTTCCCCGCTGGGGCCTCTTCTGGAGCTAAGGCCAGGTCCTCAAAATCAGTACCATAGTATGTAACACATAGCATTTCCTTCTCGAAAAGTGAACCTACAACGTTATCCTGTCAGGACGGAAGCAAGTACAACCTCTACAACTAAAGTACTGAACATATAATGAAAGAGATGTACAATAAGAAACATGGTGTGATGAGTCTATAAAACAGGAAATACTAGAAACATGGCCTCATGGTACAACTGGGATCACAATATCATGGTAACACAGGGAACATGGCATATCTGGAATCATGGTATATCTCATAATTTAGCATGGCAAGGATACATATGTCATAGAGACAGATGTATATGTAATATTTAAAACTGTAGCAGGCACGTGATCGGTCAATAGATGTACAATGTACTGTGGTACATGTAAATAAAATGTACATACGTACAAGTCAACAGGCATAGGTGTACATCCGTACAGAAATGCGGGATAATGGCCTGCGACAAGGTATGTATATAAAATGTGGCCTCGTTCGCTACTGTAGGGGGGTCATGATCACGTACACTACTATCAGTTTCCCCATAACCCATATTCTATCATGTGAGAGATACGAGAACAGTAAAAACATGTGAGAGACACTGGGAGTAATATAAGCATAGCCGGTACTGGGAACAGTATGAAACATGTGAATACTCCGAGTAGTATAAAAGCATAGTAAAACATGTACTGAGAACCAGTAAGGAACATGAGAAGATATGATAACTATCCTAAGCATGGTAGGGACCAATTTAATGTAACATGTGAAGATTTAACTTGCAGTTATTCAGAAAGCAGTATTTTAACAAGGTTAATACATGTTCTAGCATTAAAAGACAGTAAATGAGTGTGTAGATGTACTTGCCTCGAGCAAAGCAAGAATACTAGTACGAAGATATAGATGTCCGGTGTCCTGTCAATAATGACATACAAACTCAGTTCTAAGCTATGATCAAGATATCACTAGTGGTGTGACACGACTCCTAACTGGATACTAGCCAAGTGGGGACCTAGCATAAAAGTCTAATGTGAAGTGCCACTATACACAAACTAACTCTCTAGGGTCTTTACACTAGTGCGGGGTGAGGTCCAATACTATAACAACTCAAAAAGTTGCAAGTCGTAATTATTCAATAATTAAATCAAACTGTACACTAAGTTCCAATAATTTTTGAGATAGACAAAAAGCTCAAATATATATAAAATAAAGTACCAAAATGATCCTTGTTAGTTATAGAAATTTATACTAATTTTTTTGGGATTTATAAACCCTCATAAATAATTATTAAAAATCAGCAAACATAAATATATTGAAAATGAGTTCCGTTTTCCCATTTTTATAAAATACCAAAAGTATTTATTAAATGCTGAAAAAAATTATAATAAATTATCTAAATTAACATAGTATTTAAATAAAATTTTTTCAAGATTTTTACAGCAATTAAAATATATATATAAATTCAAAACCAGAAAGTAACAATATCTAGAAAAATAATTAATTATAAATTAAGGATGATACATAAGCAAAAATCTACAGATGTTGTCGGATGATAAAATAAATATCACCAACATATCCAGAACGGTCAAATCAGCCAGGATAGCCTACCCATAAGTCCAATTTGGACACAGGGGCAAAACGGTAATTTTGGGTCAAAATGATATCCGTCGTTGGACACACTTTGCACCGAAAATAGTGTCGAGATAGACGTCTACAAAACCTAGCAAATTATATGTCCCCAAATCCAGAATGATGATACAAACCCAACGGTATGTCCAAAATGGGATTCCGATGTGCCGATCTCAAAATGATACGTTGACGCGACACTTGGTATCCGGTTTGCACGGAAATGCGTGCCGGAGCAAATGTCTTCAAAATTCAGCAAATTATATGTCAACGAGTCCAGAATGACGATACGAACTCAACGGTATATCCGGAATTGGATTCCGATGAGCCGATCTCAAAGTGACCCGTTGACTCGAAAAGTGGGACCCACTTTGCACCGAAATGCGTGCCAGGGCCCACGTTCTCCAAATCAAGCAAAATTTATATGAAAATATGCCAGAACGACGCCACGAGTCTACTGGTGGTGTCAGAAATTGAATCCGGAGTCCCGGGTTCAAAAATGGAATTTTACAAGTGCAAATTAAAGAATTCGGACGGCCAACTTTGGAGTCGAATTCAACCAACCAAACGTGCTTAAAATGAAACGAAATAAAAAGGAGACAGGAAGATGGTTATACCAGCTGTGCACCGGAACTAACGGTGCGCAAAACGGAGCTGCAACGGCGAAGTTACGAGCTGACGAAGTCGGCTCCACGAAACTGTCCAAAAATAGTTCAATTTAAAGTGTCAACTTGGTGGCCAGTTTTGAGGTATCAAACGACGAAATTAACGGACGAAAATTGACAGGAGTGAAGATGGATATACCGAGATTGAGACGGAGCAAAGAAATTGTCGATCCAACGGTCGGATTGACCAGAAAATATGCACGAAGTCGCTGTCCCGAGACGCGAATTCTGAAATTTGAAATCGCGCGCGCGTCGACGGAACTCCGTGCAAAACACACGAAAGGCCTAGACGGCGCGTCCCGGAGGACGTTGGATGCCACAGGGTGGCTCGCCGGAGTGCGCGCACGGCCAGGGGTATTCTCGCGATGGTGGGCCGGCCACGGGGTGGCTCACGGCCTCGCGGCAGCGCGTGTGTGCGCGCGCGTGCATACATGCATGCCCGCGGCTGCTACCGCTGGCGCAGCTGCTGCTGCGTGGCCGTATGGCCTGGCCTGGCGGCGGGCTAGGCCGGAGCACGGCTAAGGCACGGTGGCGGTGGTGGTGGCTTGGGATGGTGAAGGTGGTGGGGTGGTTTAATGGTGGTGGTGGTGCTTGATGATGATGATGGGGATGGTGAGGTTGGTGAATGGAGAAGGGGGAGGAGAAGGGAGGAGGAGGTGGTGTTGCACATGGTGCTGGTGATGTTCGGCTAGGTGGGGGGGGGGCTGTCGGCTGTGGTGAGGGTGGTGGTGTGTTGTGTGTGTTGAGAGAAAGAGAGAGAGAGAGTGATATATGGTGTGTGTATATATATATTAATATATATATAAAGAGTGTGAGAATAGAGAGAGAGAAAGAGTGAGATATTAATTAGAGAGAGAGAGGAAAAGTAGGTCGGCAAGGGGGGGCTGTTCTTGCTGTAAAGGAGGGATGGGGGTTGATATGTGTAATAGGAGAGAGAGAGAGAGAGATGTTTATATATAATATATATATATATATATATATATATATATATATATATATATATATATGTAGGTATATATAAAGAGAGATATTTAGAGAGTGAGAGGAGAGAGAAAAGTGGATGGAGAGAGAGGGAAGGGTGTAGGCCGGCTGTGAGGTGGAGGGGGTGAGGTGTGTGTGGGTGTTTTAATGGGAGAGAGAGAGAGTTTGTATATATATATATATACATATGTATATATATATATATATATATATATATATATATATATATATATATATATATATATATATATATATATATATATATATAGATATTTGTAAAGTGGAGAGAAAAATAGATATTTTTAAAATAGAAAAAATAGGAAAATTATGTAGGGTACGTACTTGGGCAGTCTTGAGAGGACAACAGAGAGCTTGGGTTCGGGTTTGGTCGAGCCGGGTCGGGTCGAAATCGAACAGAGTGCAATAATTGAATTTAAAATGGGTATTTATGATCACGGGAAAATAAATAATATGCGGGGACTCCAATGAATGGGACACAAGTTTCATATGGGTAGTAGGCTTCATGTGGGCCAGGTCCATACTTTGGGTCGACTAGGTTGGATCGATGTCGGGTCCCGAAATTAAATAGGAAATTAAATCGGGTTTCACGGTAGATAATTAATCGGCCTAAATTGACCCGAAAGTTGTGCGAAGAAAATGAAGCACAAAATGAAGTGTCTGAGTGGGACACGTAGGTCATGGGTGGAGAGCGTCTCGAGTAGATCATTCATGAGAAGTTGGTTCTGAGAAAACGACTGGTCTGGTGCTCCTAAATTAAAAGCCACAGTAACGTGCAAACGATGATCAAAGATAAAAGTGGGAATAATTATTCAACGATTAATCGGTCTAAGTTGACCCGAACTTGTGCGATACAAAAAGAGCACAAGAGAACGAATTCAAGTGGGACATGATATATCAAAACGAAGATAATCTCGTCTACTTCAAAATCCATGAAGAGAGTTTACAGAGATTGGCATCCCTGACGCTCCAGAAGTCAAAGTCACGGGAAGGTTCATTAATAATCTAAACAATCAAATAAATAAAATAAAATATTTATCGATAATAATTCATTTAGAAAATTTTAAAACAGCCCTGAAATTCAGGGGGCTTACATCCTACCCACCTTACAAAAATTTCGTCCTTGAAATTAAAAATCACCAATTAGGTCAAACTATAACATGTAGCTACTCTGGCTACGATACTCAAACTGCTATCCTTGTAATCATCCATGTTGTTCTCGCTACATGTATTTTGGTTCAGGTTCAACAAAGTCCTTCTATCATAAACTATGTCATATATCCTTTAAAATCTTCCATACTAACATGAAACCTTTATGTATACCCTAAACTATAGGTCATTCTTTGGGTATGTTTATAAGCCAAAAATGCTTAATCATCAATCATATTTCCAACCTCAATTGTAAATACTGGACTTCCTTATCGTATCCTAAGTATCCATATTCTATCAATCCACAGTTCCTTAGCATCATTTATCGTCAATCCTTTCCTATATTTCTCCTTGAAATCATACGTTCAATTCTTATCCTTGGCATAGAGCCTCTTTCTTTTTACTCAACAAGTCCTCCGAATATAAATCTTCGATTTCAAAACTCTCGATTTATTAATTACCAATGTACATATGTCTTTGTCTTGTTCCATGTCTTTTTAACTGATATTTTTCCGATCTCGTACGCAATACGATAACTCATTCTAACTTATTCTATATCAATCCACATATCGATCTACCCTCTAATCACATGTAATTAGCTATAGATAACCAACCAAAATTCTACAAATGCTAAATCCTCAAACTGCTAAGCACAAGATTCTAATCCTCAATCTATTAGTCACAACAATATAATATCTTATAATCCCATCTTAGATACCCTATCATCAACATACTATCAATACAATCGTTCTTAATGGTTTCCAAGTCTACTATGGTCAGTCACCCATACTTGTCCTATAAGCTTAATCTAACCAATCCCTAGGAAAAGTACTTATCATAATCACACAATATATCTATAGTTATACTACAGGATCAGTCAACAAGGTTTGGCTATTTCGGTCGTCTATCAAGTAGAAGGTAACAAGGCCGAAGACTGGGTCAAGCAATCCATAACAGTGTCCAAACAAGTTAAAGGGTCAAGCAAGACAGAAAAAGTTTATTGGAATATCTCCAAAAATGGTACGAAGACAATGAAATGCATAACGAGAAGAATTACCCAAGAGGTTAACGAAAAAGAGTTTAGTCAAGTCATAGGAAAGATAGAACACAAAAATAATTATGTCCAAAAGATAACGCAAAAACAATCCTATTGGAAAGTCCTAGAAAACCTGTAACCCTAGTTGTAGATGTAGATATGACAGAGTTAATCAAGACGGAAAAGAATGATGATAAGAATTTGTTCTTGCTCAATCGATCATAACGAAGTGAACCAAGCTGAGATATGATCTGATAACCATATACGTCTTCCTAAAATCATGTTGCCAAAATTTTCGCCCCACCAGTAAGCTTAGATGCACTAAACGATAGAGTCATAACTAAGGTATACACCCTATAATCATATCATCTAGATTCCTTACCACGCCAACCGGTATGGCTGCAAGAAAATCTAAATTCTATGAATAGGGTAGTATATCCAAAATCAGGCTCTATGTTTTTGTCATATCAGCTAATATGGCTGCGATAAATTCTAAACTCCATAAATAAAGCAGACGTTTACCTTATCAGGATATATCATAATTCAATCCACAAAATTTATCACGATGCAAGATCAAAGTTAACAACAAAATCAGAAATTAAATTCAACAATGAATTTAAAGAAGAGCAAATGGAAATAAGTGGAAACTGATTTCTAGATAAGATTAGAGTGAGATCCTCAGGGGTCATCCCAAGGGTACAAATATGGTCTAAATTGACCCACTGAAATACAAACAAGAGGCTAATTATAGCTAACGGTCCCATGCTGTGATGAGTTCTCCTATGTTGCAATCCTAGTAATCCTCTAGGTGTTCTAAATGTTTATCCCTAGTGTTAACCAAGTTGTCCTAGATCCTAATTGTAGGCATGCTTGGTACAATAACGTAACCAAACAACTTAAGTCGAGACCTGCATGGGCCGCCAAAAAAACATGTCATGACCCGCTACCCAAATTGTTGGGCCGGGCCGAGCCATGTCCAGCCTACGCTTATTAAAGCGTAGTAAGCTGTTCTAAGAATAGACAATAAAGGATCTAAGCTGCTCACAGTTCTAAAATCATATTTAAAGGTTCATCACAACACAGCATCTATAAGCGAAGGTAAACAAGTACAGACTTAATAATACACTTCCAAAGTATCTTACTGGAGACAAAGTCCAGTATCCAAATATAAGTACAGACAAAGTCTAAGTCTCAAAACACAAGAAAGATAACTAAGCAAGGTTCTCCGCTGGGACCTCTTCTGGAGCTAAGGTCAGGTCCTCAAAATCAGTACCATAGTATATAACACATAGCATTTCCTTCTCGAAAAGTGAACCTACAACGTTATCCTGTCAGGACGGGAGCAAGTACAACCTCTACAACTAAAGTACTGAACATATAATGAAAGAGATGTACAACAAGAAACATGGTGTGATGAGTCTATAAAACAGGAAATACTAGAAACATGGCCTCATGGTACAACTGGGATCACAATATCATGGTAACACAGGGAACATGGCATATCTGGAATCATGGTATATCTCATAATTTAGCATGGCAAGGATACATATGTCATAGAGACAGATGTATATGTAATATTTAAAACTGTAGCAGGTACGTGATCGATCAATAGATGTACAATGTACTGTGGTACATGTAAATAAAATGTACATACGTACAAGTCAACAGGCATAGGTGTACATCCGTACAGAAATGCGGGATAATGGCCTGCGGCAAGGTATGCATATAAAATATGACCTCGCTCGCTACTGTAGGGGGGTCATGATCACGTACACTACTATCAGTTTCCCTATAACCCAAATTCTATCATGTGAGAGATACGAGAACAGTAAAAACATGTGAGAGACACTAGGAGTAATATAAGCGTAGCCGGTACTGGGAACAGTATGAAACATGTGAATACTCTGAGTAGTATAAAAGCATAGTAAAACATGTACTGAGAACCAGTAAGGAACATAAGAAGATATGATAACTGTCCTAAGCATGGTAGGGACCAATTTAATGTAACATGTGAAGATTTAACTTGCAGTTATTCATAAAGCAGTATTTTAACAGGGTTAATACATGTTCTAGCATTAAAAGACAGTAAATGAGTGTGTAGATGTACTTGCCTCGAGCAAAGCAAGAATACTAGTACGAAGATATAGATGTCCGGTGTTCTGTCAATAATGACATACAAACTCAGTTCTAAGCTATGATCAAGATATCACTAGTGGTGTGACACGACTCCTAACTGGATACTAGCCAAGTGGGGACCTAGCATAAAAGTCTAATGTGAAGTGCCACTATACACAAACTAACTCTCTAGGGTCTTTACACTAGTGCGGGGTGAGGTCCAATACTATAACAACTCAAAAAGTTGCAAGTCGTAATTATTCAATAATTAAATCAAACTGTACACTAAGTTCCAATAATTTTTGAGATAGACAAAAAGCTCAAATATATATAAAATAAAGTACCAAAATGATCCTTTTTAATTATAGAAATTTATACTAATTTTTTTGGGATTTATAAGCCCTCATAAATAATTATTAAAAATCAGCAAACATAAATATATTGAAAATGAGTTCTGCTTTCCCATTTTTATAAAATACCAAAAGTATTTATTAAATGCTGAAAAAAATTATAATAAATTATCTAAATTAACATAGTATTTAAATACAATTTTTCTAAGATTTTTACAGCAATTAAAATATATATAAAAATTCAAAACCAGAAAGTAACAATATCTAGAAAAATAATTAATTATAAATTAAGGATGATACATAAGCAAAAATCTACAGATGTTGTCGGATGATAAAATAAATATCACCAACGTGTCTAGAACGGTCAAATCAGCTAGGATAGCCTACCCATAAGTCTAATTTGGAGATAGGGGCAAAACGATAATTTCGGGTCAAAATGATGTCCGCCGTTGGACACACTTTGCACCGAAAAGCGTGTCGGGATAGAAGTCTACAAAACCTAGCAAATTATATGTCCACGAATCCAGAATGATGATACGAACCCAACGGTATGTCCAAAATGGGATTCCGATGTGCCGATCTCAAAATGATACGTTGACGCGACACTTTGTATCCGGTTTGCACGGAAATGCGTGTCGGAGCAAATGTCTTCAAAATTCAGCAAATTATATGTCAACGAGTCCAGAATGACGATACGAACTCAACGGTATATCCGGAATTGGATTCCGATGAGCCGATCTCAAAGTGACCCGTTGACTCGAAAAGTGGAACCCGCTTTGCACCGAAATACGTGCCAGGGCCCACGTTCTCCAAATCAAGCAAACTTTATATGAAAACATGCCAGAACGACGCCACGAGTCTACTGGTGGTGTCAGAAATTGAATCTGGAGTTCCGGGTTCAAAAATGGAATTTTACAAGTGCAAATTAAAGAATTCGGACGGCCAACTTTGGCGTCGAATTCAACCAACCAAACGTGCTTAAAATGAAACAAAATATAAAGGAGACAGGAAGATGGTTATACCAGCTGTGCACCGGAACTGACGGTGCGCAAAACGGAGCTGCGACGGCGAAGTTACGAGCTGACGAAGTCGGCTCCACGAAACTGTCCAAAAACAGTTCAATTTAAAGTGTCAACTTGGTGGCCAGTTTTGAGGTATCAAACGACGAAATTAACGGACGAAAATTGACAGGAGTGAAGATGGATATACCGAGATTGAGACGGAGTGAAGTAATCGTCGATCCAACGGTCGGATTGACCAAAAAATCTGCACGAAGTCGCTGTCCCGAGACGCGAATTCTGAAATTTGAAATCGCGCGCGCGTCGACGGAACTCCGTGCAAAACGCACGAAACGCCTAGACGGTGCGTCCCGGAGGACGTTGGCCGCCACAGGGTGGCTCGCCAGAGTGCGCACGCGGCCAAGGGTGTTCTCGCAGTGGTGGGCCGGCCACGGGGTGGCTCACGGCCTCGCGGCAGCGCGTGTGCGTGCGCGCATGCATGCATGCATGCCCGAGGCTGCTGTCGCTGGCGCAGCTGCTGCTGCGTGGCCGCGCGGCCTGGCCTGGCGGCGGGCTAGGCCGGAGCACGGCTAAGGCATGGTGGCGGTGGTGGTGGCTTGGGATGGTGAAGGTGGTGGGGTGGTTTAATGGTGGTGGTGGTGCTTGATGATGATGATGATGGGGATGGTGAGGTTGGTGAATGGAGAAGGAGGAGGAGAAGGGAGGAGGAGGTGGTGTTGCTCATGATGGTGGTGATGTTCGGCTAGATGGGGGGCTGTCGGCTGTGGTGAGGGTGGTGGTGTGTTGTGTGTGTTGAGAGAAAGAGAGAGAGAGAGAGAGTGATATATGGTGTGTGTATATATATATTAATATATATATATAAAGAGTGTGAGAATAGAGAGAGAGAGAAAGAGTGAGATATTAATTAGAGAGAGAGGGAAAGTAGGTCGGCAAGGGGGGCTATTCTTGCTGTAAAGGAGGGATGGGGGTTGATATGTGTAATAGGAGAGAGAGAGAGATGTTTATATATATAATATATATATATATGTAGGTATATATAAAGAGAGATAGAGAGAGATATTTAGAGAGTGAGAGGAGAGAGAAAAGTGGATGGAGAGAGAGGGAAGGGTGTAGGCCGGCTGTGAGGTGGAGGGGGTGAGGTGTGTGTGGGTGTTTTAATAGGAGAGAGAGAGAGAGTTTGTATATATATATACATATGTATATATATATATATGTATATATATATATATATATATATATATATATATATATATATATATATATATATATATATATAGATATTTGTAAAGTTGAGAGAAAAATAGATATTTTCAAAATGGGAAAAATAGAAAAATTATGTAGGGTACTTGGGCAGTCTTGAGAGGACAACAGGGAGCTTGGGTTCGGGTTCGGTCGAGCCGGGTCGGGTCAAAATCGAACAGAGTGCAATAATTGAATTTAAAATGGGTATTTATGATCACGGGAAAATAAATAATATGCGGGGACTCCAATAAATGGAACACAAGTTTCATGTGGGTAGTAGGCTTCATGTGGGCCAGGTCCGTACTTTGGGTCGACTAGGTTGGATCGATGTCGGGTCCCGAAATTAAATTAGAAATTAAATCGGGTTTCACGGTAGATAATTAATCGGCCTAGATTGACCCGGAAGTTGTGCGAAGAAAATGAAGCACAAAATGAAGTGTCTGAGTGGGACACGAAGGTCATGGGTGGAGAGCGTCTCGAGTAGATCATTCATGAGAAGTTGGTTCTGAGAAAATGACTGGTCTGGTGCTCCTAAATTAAAAGCCACAGTAACGTGCAAACGATGATCAAAGATAAAAGTGGGAATAATTATTCAACGATTAATCGGTCTAAGTTGACCCGAACTTGCACGATACAAAAAGAGCACAAGGGAACGAATTCAAGTGGGACATGATATATCAAAACGAAGATAATCTCGTCTACTTCAAAATCCATGAAGAGAGTTTACAGAGATTGGCATCCCTGACGCTCCAGAAGTCAAAGTCATGGAAAGTTACATTAATAATCTAAACAATTAAATAAATAAAATAAAATATTTATCGATAATAGTTCATTTAGAAAAATTTAAAACAGCCCTGAAATTCAGGGGGCTTACATGGGGTGAATGATTACCAGTGCTCAAAGCTTGATTCGCCCCACACGAACAGCTTCCAGGAACCTGCAAGTTCGTTGGAGAACATTAGAACACTCCGCTCTTCTGACTCCTCGGATGGCGCAGACTCTGGCGCTGGTACACTATTTTTCTTCTCTTTTGACCTCTTTAGAAATTCGTAAGGAATTGTTTAGAACAACACTTGGCACTTAACCTCTGCGAGAGAGAGAGAGAGAGGAGAAGCTTATATAGGCCTAAACTGTAACCTCCTAAACACGCGATCAGGCGGCACAAGTGTGCCAACAAAATGCTATATTACACCTCATGAGCCCATGTGCCCGAGCCCGAGTCCGAGTTCGAGTCGCTAAGAGTCTGAGTCCGAGTTGAGTCGCTAAGCCCCTGAGGGGATAAATTCCAAGAGCAAAAGGCATTAATGCTTTACCATGGAGTGTTATCCTTATCGTCCCATGTGCATATCTCAACAACATACCAAGTATATATTAAGATACAACTCATGGTGCTTTTCCAATATAGGACTAAATAATACTAGGCATGTATTGAGAGCAAGCTCTCTCTATATGTCAATAAAAAAGCTCCAACACCTCTCATCTGTGTCCGCTTTATAGCCCAAGCTCGTCCTATGCCACCTCGTATCGAGCAGCTCCACGATCCCATAGAATGTCAAGAGACATAGCACAAGAGTACCTGTATTCCAAATCGTCTTATCTTTATTTTATTCCGACCAGTAGTGATAATTTGCAGTAGCATTAGTTTTCTTCCATGCTATCAAATCAAATACATTCATCCCAAATACCTACACACAGGCTTGCGGGTCAAATCTCGAGCTGATCATCGGGTTGGAAAGATTCAGATAACTAGAAAGTCTCTGGAATGGCTCCAGGCACATCTCCACGGCCCCAAAATCATATTTTCTTGCATATCCAGGTAAAAGGGAGGAGTCAGATCCTTCAGGACCATGACATCATCTTCAAGGAACACTATCTCTCTAAAGCTGGAGATATGTTGATCTATTATGTCCTCGGAATTGACTTGTGTCCTTTTCTTTTAGGGACACTATTTCTAGCCTATCAGATCAGTTAGAGATCAGTCTGACAGGACAACATCAAGCAGGCCAGCAAATACATGAGGACCAACCTCTACATTCAAGGAAAGAGTCAAGGATAGATTCAGGGACAGAGCACCACGTTCAGCCCGATCATCCTGCAGTACTAGTGCAGCCAGTATAGCCAACAGAGGGGGATACTAGTACCCTTTTGGACATCAACAAAGGCTTATTAGCGACTCAGCAGCACCAAGGTGACATTGTTACCCATACTGTTTATACAACCCTATAGTGAGGTGGCCATCAGGAATATAATTTTGCAAGCACAACTTTATAAGGCACCTCCATCCCCCTTGTTTCTATTGCAAAACGGATGTGATTACATCTGATACGTCGCTACAGGATATTGAAGCGATTTTCCAGGCAACAGGAGTTCCAGCGAGAGAAAGAGTAAAAGTAGTCAAACTGCAGTTATTAGATTTTGCTCTAGTTTTGTGAACAACACAGGAGGTTTCCCTTACAGCACCAGTTACATGCATGTGCAACCTTCAATAAGAGGTTTCAGATCAGGTACTTTGACGAAGTAGAGGGTAGTAGATGGCTATGCGGTAGAGGGCAGTAGATGGCTATGCCGTGTCTTAGTAGGTTCACGTCACCTTGGTGGAAACCAAATTGGATCGGGACAAGAGGTTCTAGCAGAGACTACATCTAGAGATCATCCTGGCGATAGAGCAGCCAATACACCAAAATTAATAATTTGTAACACTTTTTTTCCAATTTGTAATTGTACCGTTACAATTTACTAATGGTAATATTTACCATGACAAATTATATAATTGTTACAAGTTACTAATGGTAATAATCGTGACGAAAAAAGTGTAACAAAATTTTTTAGTTTTCCTCATCTAGTGTCACATCCCTCCTCTACTTCCACCCATCTTCTAAAAATGTTAATAAGAATTATTATTCAAAAAGTTTGAGTACTCTCTCCTCATTCCTACCACCACCCTCACTTTGATACGATCACAAGCCCGGCCTTCACCGCCACCACCCTCACCAAGCCATTAGTGGTATCCTCGCTGCTGCCACTCTTGCCCAATCGAGCCTCTCGTAGCTCGTCGTGTAGTGCCTTGCCTTTGTCGAGTGCCTCTATATCCACTCTTCTTCGAGAAGAAACCATAGCCGATTCTCCATTACTTTTCTTATTATATATGCAGATTGTTCGTGAGGAACATGTACAAGAGCGCCTTCGAGGAGCTGGAGTGCCACTGCCAACTCGTACTCCAACATGATTGCCGACGAGTCGAGCAGCAACTCCAGCAAAGATGGCATCTGGTTTTGGATCCATAGAGCATTGCAGCAAAGGTGTGTTATTTCTCCGCACATAACTAGAATTTCAATTATTAGACATTTGGTCAAGTCAGAATTTTGACAAATCAACCATTTGGTGCGTCTAATATTAGGATCCTAGGTATTCTAGGTTGTTGATTAAATTATTTTAAATAATTTGCGGTACTTGCCAAGACGTAGCTGAGTATGATCATTTTCTGAACCGCAGGGAGAGGATCAGCAATCGGCTAAAAGTTCTGCATGACCTTGTGCCTAGCGGCACAAATGTTAGCTTCTTCTTCTTTTCTTTTTTCTCCTGGTATTTTACTTCTCGTTGTTAGTATAGATTTAGTTCCAACTCTCTATTTATATTATGAAATTAAAATATAAGTAAAATAAATAAATGATACCGAGGCTTGAACTTGGTTCAATATCCTTAAGATAATATTTGCCCCGCACTGGTGCTTACGGTTTAATGGCGATTAGTCTCCCAAGATACAATGGTTCTTCCCTTCGGTAGTAGCACTTCACACCGTAGGAACTTGTCGAAGCAATTTTGGTAGGCCTCTCTCTTAGACTTAATACTAGATGATGGATGAATTAATTTTTTTTTGATTCATTCAAGCACTTGTGCTTTTATAGAAATAAAGAGACACGATGGAAAGGACACCTTTCTAATAAATAGATTCATACACCTTTTTAGAGATTCGTTGCCATATATTCGTTGATAGAAAATAATTAATAATATTATTATTACAAATATACATTCACTTTTTCCAACAATCTCCACATGAATGAATATTTGACTGTGTACAATACAAACACAATACAGACGCCTTATAGATATAATGCAGACACACGCAGAGAGAGAGATCATTTGAAAAGTTATTGTATCAGGATAGGTAGCTTTCGGCCTTGAACCCTCCCCGAGTTTACTAGCTATCCAGTGAACATAATATCTTGAACTGTTCAGCTATTGTTGTAAACTTGAATCAATAAATATCACACAATTCCTTTTCGACCAATATTGCTTCTATTGTTTTGTTTATTTTGGCCCTGAAGATTTGCCTGGTTTCATAATTTTTCTTTGAGAATTCAGCCTTAAAATTCTCATAGAAGTAACCCCACTTCCTCACTCATATAGGTGACTTCCTAATAAGAGTATCCTGCTATACTCCACTTGAATTTCAAGTCATAGGAATCATTAAAAGCAATGCTTACCCAAATTTTTCTTTGTAGGTGACACTACTATTTGTCATCCTAGAGAATGGGATGAGTATTTAAATACTCATCAGTGTCATTTAAGGATTTCACATAATTAGGTTGTCCCTATGAACCTAGATCTTGGGACCTCCAGTCAACTAGGTTGGGTTTTCCTTTATGGAATTTCTTTTATCATATGCGACAAGCCCATTCCATCGATGACTTATATACTTGCTCTCTCGTCAAACCATTAGTTAGTGAATCCACAATGTTTTCTTTTGATTTTACATAATCAATCGTGATTATGCCATTAGAAAGAAGTTGTTAAATGGTATTGTGACGTCTTCTAATGTGTCTCAATTTACCGTTATAAATATGACTTTGTGCCCTACTGATAGCAGATTGACTATCACAATGTATACAAATTGCTGGTACGGGCTTTGTCTATATTGGAATATCCTCCAAGAAATTTTGAAGCCACTCTGCTTCTTCACTTGCTTTATCCAGAGCTATGAATTTAGATTCCATAGTTGATCTGGCTATACACATTTATTTTGAGGACTTCTACGATATTGCTGCACCTCCAAGTGTAAAAATATATCCACTTATGGATTTCGAGTCCTTAGTATCAGATATCCAATTTGCATCACTATATCCTTCGAGTACAGTCGGATATTTAGTATAATGCAATCCATAGTCTCCAGTATATCTTAAATACTGGAGTACTCTATTAATAGCCTTCCAGTAATTTTCTTCTGGATTACTAGTATATCTGCTTAATTTTTTAATTGATTGTGCTATGTCTGGTCGCGTACAGTTCGTGACATATATAAGGCTCCCAATTATACGAGAATATTCCACTTGTGAAATACTTTCTCATGTATTCTTCTTTAAATGTAGATTTAAATCTACTTGAGTTTTTGCAATTCTATTATCATTTTGATTATATTTCTCTATAATCTTCTCAATGTAATAAGATTGGGATAATATCAGCCCATCTGGTGTTTTGGAAAATTTAATTCCTAATATAACATCTGGAACTCCCAGATCTTTCATATCAAAGTTTTTGATTAAGATCTTCTTTGTAACCTGGATTATGTTATTATTTTTGTCTATTATTACCATATCATCTACATATACGCATATAATGACATATCCAATTTGTGTATTTTTAGAATACACACATTTGTCACATTCATTGATCTTGAATCCATTTGACATTATTACATTGTCAAACTTTTGGTACTACTGTTTCGGTACTTGTTTTAGTCCATACAGAGACTTAACTAGTTTGAACACCTTTCTTTCTTTACTTGCTACTATGAATCCTTCTGGTTGATTCATGTATATTTCTTCTTCCAAGTAACCATATAGAAAGGCAGTCTTTACATCCATTTGATGTATTTCAAGATTATGTAATACTGCTATTGCAATTAACATCTGGATTAATATTATTCTTGTTACTGGTGAATATGTATCAAAATAATCAATTTCTTGTTTTTGATTATATCATTTAACAACCATTCTCGCTTTATATTTATCAATAATTCCATTGGCTTTCATCTTCCTCTTGAATATCCATTTGCAGCCTAATGGCTTACATCTTTGAGGAAGATCAACTAGTTCCCATGTATGATTTTGCATAATGGACTCTATTTCGCTATTTATAGCTTCTTTCCAAAGTGGTGCCTCTGGTGTAAACATTGCTTCTTCGAATGTTTGAGGTTCATTTTCTAACGTGAATGTTAGAAATTCAAGCCCAAAGGTCTTCGATATTCTAGACCTTTTACTACGTCTAGGCTTATTTTCCTTATCTGCAGATTTATTATCTGCATCCTTTTGACCAGTAATACTAATATCATCATAATTTCTTTTTAATATTTCTCTTTCATGGGTCTTCTTGCATGGAAAGATATTCTCAAAGAAAGATGCATTCCTAAATTCAATAATTGTATTATTATGTATCTTCGAAATTTTTGACTTATGTATGAAAAACAGATAAGCAGAACTCTTTTCAGCATATCCTATAAATATGTCGTCAAAGGTCTTAGGACCTATCTTGACCGTTTTAGACAAAGAAATGACTACTTTTGCAAGACATCCCCACACTTTGAGGTATTTATAGGAAGGTTTCTTTTTTTTCCATAATTCATATGACGTCTTATCGTTTTTCTTGTGGGACACGTTATTTAAAAGGTAGTTGGCTGTAAGTACAGCTTCTCCCCACAGATTATCTGGTAGTCCTGAACTTAATAATAAAAAATTCATCATTTCTTTAATTGTTCAATACTTTCGTTCAGCGATACCATTAGATTGTGGTGAATATGGTGCAGTGATTTGGTGAATAATTCAATGTTCTATACAGAATCCTACAATGGGTACTTCATATTCGCCACCTCTATCATTTTTGAGAACTTTAATCTTTCTATTAAGTTGATTTTCAACTTCCGTTTTATATTGCTTGAACATATTTATTGCCTCATATTTTGATTTCATAAGATAGACATAGCAATAACGAGTACTGTCATCGATGAATGTGATGAAGTACTTATTCTCATTTCTAGTTTGTATGCCTTTTAGATCATATACATCTGTATGGATTAATTCGTATCTCTTTCAATCGGATTTTGAAAGGATTGAGTTATTTAATTATTCAAACACTTGTGCTTTTATAGAAATAAAAAGACACGATGGAAAGGACACACCTTTCCAATAAATAGATTCGTACACCTCTTCAAAAATTCGTTGCCATAGATTCATTAATAAAAATAATTAATATTATTATTACAAATATACATTCACTTTTTCCAACACTCGTAACATCATCTTAGTATTTTTTTTCGTATTTTATTTTCTCTCAGGTCAATTTAGTTATAATGATAGAGGACGTATTTTTTTTCCGTATTTTCTTTTTCCAACGCTCGTAACATCATCTCTATTTACTTGTGTTAAAAAACACTTCATAAACTTTCTGTGGTGGATTCTCTTTTTCTTCTGTAATCAGCCTTGAGAGAGATAGAGGATGCCTTATATAGGCCCTGCAGCAACTGTTCGGTTGCCACAAAGTTAGGGACGTGGTAAAAAACACCCCGAACATGTAGCAACCGCCCAGAACGTGCAAACGCATGTTCTGCTGTAAGTTGTGCCAACTGTGCACACCCCGCGCTCCCTGTACTCTGCACGACAGAGCGTGTACTGAACTGCGCACACTGCGCACATTGTGCGTATTGCACGCACAGCGTACACGGCGCACGCAGCGCAACCCAGCACAACCCGAGCAACCCGCGCAACTCAGCGCAACCCAGCGCAACCCAGCGCAACCTGAGCGCAACCTGGGCGCACATCTGGGCAGCACAACTAGGCTTGCGCAACTGAGCATGCGCACCTGAGCAGCGCAACTGGGCTTGCGCAACTAGTGGCTCGCGCAACTAAAGCGCACTATACGCCTAGCGACGATGCTGACGTGCTAAGTGCAAAGTGCGCCAACAAAATGCCACATTACGCCTCGTGAGCCCATGAGCCCGAGTCCGAGTTCGAGTTCGAGTTCGAGTTCGAGTCCGAGTCCGAGTCGCTAAGCCCCTACGGGGCTTAGCTCCTACGGAAATAAATTTCCCAAGAGGAAAAAGCATGAATGCTTTATTTGTTGATTTTGGCCTTTTTCCCATTAGAAAAATAACCCCACATAGCAAACCTATGTGCACCCCCACACCACATGTGCATCTCCAATAATAGCAAAGCTAATATATAGAGATACAATCTCTTTGTTTTTTCCGATGTGGGACTAAAGCTTTCTAAAGGAAAAACCAAAACTCCAATCCCCCACATATCTCTATATATATGGGTATAAGTGTTCCCCATAGTAACTATCCCTCATGCATTAGGAAAGATGTCGCTGACGACTTGAATCTTCCCGCATGGATCAAAAATCAGACTATAATACAAGAATGGACTAAGCCTTGAATTCTGCATCATAGCTGAAATTTTTTCCACTCACATAATGTAGTTACATGTGCTTCTGGCTACACATTAAAGGCCCTGTGCCAGCCTGGTTTCAGTATATAATTTTGGGCGTCTATAATTTACCCTCAAGAGACGGCCTGATATCTCTTTGTCCATACACTATAGGTGAGTTCATTATAAAGAGACATGGCATGAAGCGCTTTGCGCTTCCTTTGCGGTGCTACGCCGCCATGACATGGCTTAAAGCCGAGGCCTTACCCCGTACCGAGAACCTCATCGTAGTGTCATACTACTGTAGCATGAGGCAACTGCCTCTATGTAGTGCCAAACTGCCCAGTATGAAGCCTTAGGCTCCCTTGCGGTATTATGCCGCAACGACATGGCTTGCAAGGCCGAGGCTTTATCGCTAACCGGGCACCTCATCGTGGTGTTGTGCCACTGTAACATGAGGAACTCCTCCTCTTTGTAGTGCTGGCTACACCCCTCTTTATTTTTAACATATAGCATTAGGCTAACTGCCTATTTGCGGTGCTACGCCGCTGTGACTTGGCCTGCAAAGCCGTGGCATTATCCTATTACTGGGCAGCACCCCACATATAGGAACCTCATTATGGAGTCACCCCACTGTAGCATGGAGTTTCACTCCTTGTAGTGCTGCTTTACAGTGCCTCCTGTAAAGCATACCAGGCATTCACTCTGCCTGAGAACTCATCAAGGCAATTAAGCCAACCTTCCCACAGGAACTGTTTTCCGCAGAAAACAACAGTAGACAACAGTGGTTATAGGTCCGTAACCTCTCCATTCCCAATAGAACATGTACCCACCGTTCCTGATATTCTTCCGATTAGTGATCCTCCCTTGAACCAAAAGCTAGATGCCTAGTAGATAAATCTTTGAACTAATAGCATAAAACTTTATGGTAGGAATACAATAATACAATATCAGAATGCCTTCAAGCCCATTTTACAAGCTGTGTCATCGACCAGCTGGCGCTTGAGGCCCTTGGTGAATGGATCTGCCAGGTTCTCCTGACTCCGAACATCAATAACTGCAATAACACCTCTCTTGATAAAATCGTGTACTGCCATGTGTTTCAACCGCACGGTCCTCTTCTTCCCGTTGAAGAGGTCATTTGATGCCGCCGCTGTAGTCGTCTGGTTGTCGCAGTATATCGGTATCGCTGGTATTTGTGCTCCAACCATTGGAAGATCATACATGAGCTCCGAAGCCATTCTGCTTCCTCGGCTGCGGTATCAAGTGCAAAGAACTCAGATTCCATGGATGACCGCGAGAGCATAGTCTTCTTCTTTGACTTCCACGATATAGCAGCTCCACCCATTGTAAAAATAAATCCACATGTGGACCTCTCGCTCTCCACCTCTGAGCACCAGCTGGCATCACTGAAGCCTTCCACTACCGACGGATCTCCGTTGTAGTACAGTGCATATGTCTGAGTCTTCTTGAGATATCTCATAACCCGTTTCACAGATTTCCAGTGTTCAGCACCTGGGTTGCTCGTGAAATGACTCAGCATTCCCACGGCAAAAGCTATGTCAGGCCTTGTGGCATTAGTAGCATACATCAAACTTCCGATTACGCTTGCATACTCCAGCTGCCTGACGCTTTCCCCTGAATTAGGCTTCAGCTTCAGATCATACCTGTACGGCGTATCGATCCCTGGAAGATCCCGATACCCATAACGAGTGATCATTTTCTCAATATAATGAGACTGTGACAGCGCTAGTCCAGTGTCTGTCCGGATGATCTTGATCCCTAAGATCACATCAGCTTCCCCTAAGTCCTTCATACTGAACTTGCTTGACATGAATTTCTTTGTCTCCGTGACACAGCTAATATCCGTACCCAGGATAAGCATGTCGTCTACGTACAGACAAACGATCACACCTCTTCCATCAGCGAACTTCGTGTAAACACACTTGTCCGTATCGCTGACCATGCAGCCATTTGACCTTATAACTTTGTCAAATTTTTCATGCCACATCTTGGGAGCTTGTTTAAGACTGTACAAGGATTTCATCAACTTGCAGACTTTGTCCTCAAGACCCCTGATGACAAATCTCTCTGGCTGTTGCATGTAAATCTCTTCGGTCAGCTCGCCATTTAGAAAAGCCGTATTCACATCCATCTGATGTATCACCATCTTATGTATTGCTGTGAGAGCAATCAACATTCTGATGGTGGTCATCCGGGCTACTGGAGCATACGTGTCAAAATAGTCAATCCCCTGCTTCTGAGAAAACCCCTTGGCTACCAACCTAGCCTTGAACTTGTCAATAGTTCCGTCTGCTTTCATCTTCTTCTTGAAGATCCATTTGCATCCGATGGGTTTCGCTCCTTCTGGAAGATCAACCAATACCCAAGTGTTATTTGAGGTGATGGAATCAATTCCATTGTCAATCTCCTCCTTCCAAAAAATTACATCTTTGGTCTTAATCGCCTCATCATAGGTAAGCGGATCTGCTTCCACATGATAGGTGACAAAGTCACTTCCGAAGTCCTTCGGCCTTCCCATTCGCTTCGTTGACGGCTCAGCGAGATCTGGTTCAACCGTTATTTCAACAACAACATCTTCTTGGACCACATCTTCATTGAAGACCTGCGTACCCTCATTGTTCTCCAGAACATCCGCCAGAACAATATTCTTGTGCCTTGCAAATTTGTCTTCAAAATATTCTGCGTCGCGAGATTCAATAATATGATTTGACTCAATATCAAGAAATCTCCGAGCATCACTCTTCTCGGCATACCCCAAGAAGATTGTCTTAGTAGTCCTTGTCCCAAGCTTCTGAATCTTCAGATCTGGAAGCTTGACATATGCTAGACACCCCCACACTCGAATGACATTCAAGTTAGGTCTGACCTTGAACCAGAGTTCATGAGGAGTAACGTCTGAAGTTGCATGAGGCACTCTATTTAGAATAAAAGTGGTCGTCAATGCAGCTTCTCCCCAGTAGCACTTAGAAAGACCAGCAGTCAACAACATTGAGTCAATCATTTCTGTTAACGTTCTGTTCTTTCTCTCTGCTACTCCGTTTGATTGAGGAGAGTATGGAGCCGTAGTCTCATTGACAATTCTATGTTCTTTGCAGAACGATGCAAATTCATGAGACCTGTACTCCCACCTCGATCACTTCTTATCCTTTTGAGTTGTTGTCTAGTCTGCCGCTCAGCTTCGGCTCTGAACTTTTTGAACTTCTCGAATGCTTCGTCTTTAGCCTTCAGCAAGTAGACGAACGCATACTTTGAAAAGTCATCGATAAAGGTTATGAAATACTTCATCCCGGCCTTTGTAGAGAACTGTTTGAAGTCACAGATATCGGAGTGTACCAACTCCAGAAGATCTGTACTTCGATTAACCCGAGGAAAAGGTTTCCTTGTGATCTTTGTTTGAGCATAAACTTCACATTTCTCTACCATACCCCCACACTTGGAGATGAGTCCTAGACTAGACATTCTGTTTATTCGTTTACAATAAACATGTCCTAGCCTATTATGCCACAACTCAAGAGTATAAGCAGAATGAGTGACTTCATTAATCACATTAATTACATTGGACTGATTTACAAGCTGAATTTTGAACATTCCTTCGGTATAAAAAGCTTTCCCGAAATATGTTTCTTTGATAGACATCACCGTCTGGCCAGCATTGATGTCCATCCTGAGGTCTGCTTTGCAGAGTAAGCCTCCTAAGATCAGGTTCTTGGCGATAGCAGGTACGTGCTTCACATCTTGAAGCGTCAGAGACTTCCCCGAAGTCAGCGTCAACATCACCGTCCCGATCCTGAGCACTTCAGCTTGTGCCTGGTTTGCCATCATAACCACTTCAAAAGTAAGTGTATAGGTGGTGAACCACTCCTTACTGGATCAGACATGGCAGGAGGCTCCAGTGTCTACCCACCAGTCAGAGTCAGTCCTTACCGCATCAACCTGTGAAATCATAGCAACAATGTCAGTGATGATAGATACCTTACTAGGCTCTCCTTACTCTGATTGGTTGGTTTTTGCTTTGCACTCATTCTTAAAGTGGCCCTTCTTGCCACACTTGAAGCAAGGCATTTGAGACTTTGGCTTCTTTTTCTTGATAGAAGTTCCCTTGACTTTTAGATTGTCAGGGTCCTTCTTCTTGCTGTGGGAAGCCGTCTGCTTTCCCCTTGGTTCCTTGGTATAAACTATATTGGCGTTAGCCAATTGCTTGGACAGTGCGTCCACATTCAGTTGAGCCCGCATCTGGTCCTCAACATAGATTTCCTGTAGAAGATCTTCAAGGATGATCTCCAGCTTCTTCCTATGCATGTTTGCATAGAACATGCTCCACCCAGCGGGAAGCTTTGAGACAATCCCTCCAACAACAAACTTGTCGGGGAGGGGCATTGCCTCGTCTTCCAACTTCTGTCGCAGTTTCAGGAACTCCTTCACCTGCGGCAGCATAGACTTTTCGTCCTCAAAGAACCACTTGTGATATTTTTCAACCATAAATATTTTACTGCGGTTCTTATCTTCTTCGTAGAGTTTTTCTAGAGACTCTCATATGTCTCTAGCGATATTCTTTTTAGAATAGGATTCTGCAAGGGAATCTTTCATAGCATTCAGGATAAGCAGCCTGCAAATACTATTTTTCCTTCTCTATTTTGCTTACAGTTTAGTAGCCGCGGTGATTATGGCAGCAGACCCAACATCTGGAATAGTAGGTTCTTCCTCCAGAAGCACGTGATCTACGTCTTTGAGTTGAAGGATGAGATATACCTTCCTCTTCCAGACTTGGTAATGTTCTCCATCAAACTTTTTTAAATTAAAAAAGTCAGAATTGAAGAGTGAAACATTAACGTTTTCCATCGTAGCAATAAAGCTTTGAGATTGTTATTGCCGGGGCACAATTTTTCGATGGAAAACTGAGAAAATGAAACAATTGTAAAAACAATGTTTCAAATCAACACTTCAAGAAAGGTGATTCTGAATTACGAGAATCTAAAAAGATTTTGTAATCGACAGCAATCAGATCGTAGTACTTCTAAAAAGAAGATACAATCAGAATTACTGGCAGCAACGAAGAAGGTGACTGGCGAAAGATGGAAGAACTCTTGCTGGGGTGAATAATCACCGTTGCTCAAAGCTTTATTTGCCCTACACGAACAGCATCCAGGAACCAGCAAGTTCGTCGAAGAACTTGGAACACTCCTGCTCTTCTGACTCCTCGGATAGACACGAACTCCCGTGCAAAAGTAATGCTGGTGCGGCGCCTTTCCTCCCTCTCTCTTGAAGGCTACTGGAAGATCAAAACTGTGTTAAAAAACACTTCTGAATTCTCTGTTTACTTGTGTTAGAAAACACTTCGTAAACTTTCTGTGGTGGCTTCTCTTTTTCTTCTGTAATAAGCCTTGAGAGAGAGAGAGGATACTTTATATAGTCCCTAATTCCAATAAGGTAAAATTAAGTCATTTGTTTATGGATTTTCATTGCATGCTCATGTTTTCTGTCAATTTTATGTATGACTTGCAATTTATCTCTTTAATAGGTCCTTTAGTTTGTGAAATATCAATATTCTTAGAAGTTATATGTGCCTACATAAAGTACTATATATTACACCAACTATCCTCTGCATGCATTTTCTACAGAAATATATCAATATTATTAAAAGTTATAGGTCACGTGGAGGATTCGCACATACAATGTGTGCGACAAAGTTCCAATGAGAGGGAGAGAGAGCTAGTTACGTGGATGGTCATGATCTCTCTCTGGGTATGCGGAATGTAGCATCTGAATTAAGATTGCAACCACTGTTAAATTCTTGTTTACTAATTTTCTTATCGCGCGTATCTTCTATGAAAACTAGTAAATGAACGTGTTTTGTACGTATAATAATGTATAATAAGAATATTATTCAATTATGGTCAAATATTTTTCTAACTCATGTGGTTAAGATGGAAGATATTTTTCTTGTTTGGTTGAGTTTGATTCCCTTTGCTGAATATATATAACAAATTTAAACTTTTTCTACAATTTTTACATAATTTATTTTTAAATAAAATGGAACATGATATACATACGGCTTAGATGGTTCACTTTTGAGCCGTTTTGAAGCCTCATTATATAGTGGAAGATTAGAGAGCAACCTAAAATTGTAGATAATCAAGACCTTAGCAATTATCTAATTAACATTATTTCTGCTTAGCTTTAGGTAAAAGGTTTTCTCAATTGTAAAAGGAAAATAGAACAATAGTAGAGATTATGTAGTAGTCAAGAAATATGGAATTAAGCTATAATGTAAAAATGATCTTAGTTTTAGCTAATTACAATATGGAAACCTCGCCAAACCTAACAAGGAATAATCTATACCATAATATAATCCAACTAGGAAGGGTATGGATAATTATTTTGCTTATGTACTTTCCTATCTAAAGTAATAATTATATAGGAATAATTATGTCATTTATACACCCATTATCTAAAACTAACCCACTATCTAAAACCGTCAAACCTCTTCTCCATGCACTAACTTTCTGTTTCTCTCTCTTTCTCACTTTCTGTTTCTCTCTCCAATTTCATGTTCGGACAAAAAAAAGAATAATAAGATGGAGCAATCTGGTGTCGTTGGCGTTACTGAGATAATGGCTGAAATGAGCCACATGAATTCCTGTAGAATTGATACTCTGTAAAGGTAGTGATATGATTTTATATCGTTATGTTTATTTTTCTGTTTAAGATAACCGCACCATGGTTGTTCTACTTCATGCTTTCAGATAAGAATAATATTACACGCTTAATATTTTATTAATTATTTGTTTGCAAGAAGTTAACCATAAAAATTATCAAATTTGTATATCATTTATATAGGTAAATGATATTCTATTTTAATGATAAATGTCCAAATAAATAATTATCTTGTCACTAATTTAAACTATTTGAATTAATTATCTTGGCATTAATACAAATAGAATGAGATATAATAGAAATAAGGCCTAGAATATGTTTTCTTTTCAATACTAATAATTCAAATATAACTTATCATAATATATATGGGATATTAAATTATTTTAATATTGGATGCTTATATTTGAATCATGTAAAAAATTGTTGATGAATTTAATGATAAACGTCAAAATATCTCAATTACTAAGCACCACGACAAGTTATTATTTATTATCATTTAACGTACATATGCATACGGATTTGGTAGAAGGGCGAATGGAAATAAAATAAATACTAATAAATATTTGGTTTGTGTCAACAAACCATTTTTATACTTGTTACTAAACCCTCAATCCAGAAGTAATAATATTTTACTTTTGTTATTATCTATACTATTACATAATTCATATATGATAATATCAAAACTTTTATTTAAATAGATATGGTGAGGATTATTATTATATTAGCATAAATAGGCGTAGTAGGATTTATACATAAATTTTAAGAGTTAGAAAATAGATTTAATATTCAAATATTTTTATATTTTCGTATTGTAGTGTAGATATGATATCCAAACCTTATCAAGGTATCTTATAAAAAATATTAAAATTAGTAAATCATACATAATTTAACCTATATGGACATTAAAAATCCCAATATGACGAATGGCCGAATTAAAATTTAAATATCATATATTTTTTATCTATAAATTTTTTTAACGCTCGACTAAGGTCAATTTAAAATATTATATTTTGAATTAAAAAAACAGAATTTAAATAACATAATATTTTAGTTCTTTTTGGCTAAAAAATAAGATTTGAATTTCAAATTAAACATCTATGTATCAATATTTAAAAAAATATTACAAACGCAATGCGTGTGTCCGATTATATAATATAACGCGTTGCACACGCATTGCATGTGCCCCGACACTAGTATCATTTTACCTGAGTTCGAATATGATTTTCTTAATTCTAAATCCCATTAATCTGAACCCAGTTTGAAGCCTATCTACCGTTGCTCATGCAGATTTACATGAATTATAGAATTCTGGACTGTGGTTTGAATGTTTAGAAATGTTGCTAGGATTTTACAAAAGTAATATTGACATAAGGTAGTGGTATAAGATGCATAACTCAGATTTGGTTTAGCTCATTTATGTGCATAATGTATTTTTTTCTAAGATATATACAATTGAAAAATGGACACAGATAAAGAAAGATTCCGATTTAGATAATATTTTAGCTATGTTTCATGAATATAAACAAAGATAAAGATACGAATATGAGGCAAACATTTTC